>SJYQ01001248.1:382839-407099 GCA_006410935.1 Redunca redunca
AAAAAAAAAAAAAAACCGCCTACTCATGCAGGAGACCCAGGTTGATCCCCGGGTGGGGGAAGCTCCTCCGGAGGAGGAAATGGCAAACCCATTCCAGTACTCTTGCCTAGAGAATCACGGGACAGAGGAGCCTGGCTACAATCAGTGAGGTCCCAAAGAGTGGGACTGGACTCGGCGGCTGAGCACAGACGGGATTTCCAGCTGATGAGGAGAAGGGCCTGACCTGGCCTTGGGCTGAGTGGGCAATGGGGGGTTGGGGCAAATAAGGAGGGAGGGGTGATGTGGAGAATGAGTAGTGAGCAGCCCAGAGTGTCTACTTAGGGGTGATGGAATCAGATGGAGTCTTGGGTTGTAGAGGAAGACAGGATCTTGGCAGTGGACTCAGCGGCCCAAGAGTGTCAGTGACAGTGTTCTACAGGTCACTAGAAATCATTCATGGAGCTGGATGAAAAGGGGAAATGCCTCTTCCATTTTTTTTTTTAAAGTGGAGAAAGTCCAGGCCCTAAGAGACTAAAGTGACTTGCCCAAAGTCACAGAGCTGGGCAGGGGCAGTATCAGGGACAGGGCTCAACTGCCCCCATCCTGGGTGGTCCACAAACCTTCCACTGACCATGCTGAGGCTTAACTGCCCTCCAGGAAAGGATTTCAGGCCTTGGATGGCTCAAAGCTCAGGTGTGTGTGGGGGTGGGGGAGTCGGGGAAGTGGTGAGGAATGAGGACTCAAGATGCCTTATTGTTCCTAATGTTAGGACTAGCTGTAGTAAATCAGGACTGCTCATGTGCCAAGGCATCTTTATATACATAATCTCATTTAATCCTTGGGAGTTTTATTGGTGTCAGAGTTTGAATGATGCCCTACTTTGGGATGGGAGGGGGGAAATGACCTGATGTCAGCTGTCTTTCTGAATGTCTGAGGGCCTGGAGATTAAAGTCCAGTCTGTGCCCAGGACAGGTGGGGCTGAACGCAGGACGGCCTGTGCTTTTTCTCCAGACAGCATGATGTCCAAGGTCAAAAGGCCTCTGGGTGCTGTATTCTTGTGACTTGTTGCCTGTGTCTGGGTTTTCCCATCCTAGAAACTTAACCTCTAGGGGTGTTATAACCTCATGAGGTGCCTACATGACTATGCTTTCCTGCAGCAGCCACTAACTCCTACAGAATGTAGATGAGAAACAAGAGTCAAGGGGGTTAAGAAACCTTGTTGCAAAGACAAGCACCTTTATGGTTTGTAATCAGGTTTCAAAGCTCCCTTGGTTTTCTTAGCAGTAGAGCTAAATTTTCTATTAAAATCCAGTGGCTCTGGCAGGAAAAAGGGATCTGATAGGTTGAAGTGAGGGGCCCCCCTCCCCCTGCTAAGAGACAAGGAAATTCCCACCTGAATGCTCTTTACAGCACACCAGGCTGCCTTTATGTCTGGATCTGCATCGATGTCCTTGGGTGTCCCTCAGTCCCCTCCACTCCTTTTCCTCACCACTATACTGAGCCCCTCACAGGATGGCCCAAGTCAGTATTTATTGGCAGCATGCATCCCCACCCCCACCCCTGCACATGATACAGCTGTTGAGCCGCTGTGCCAGGCTTTACTGTGATGTATGTAGGTCAATGCTCTTGGGCAGGTCCCTTGGCCTCTGTGACAGTTGCCGTCTTTGCATACCCCCCATGAAGTTTCCTACTCCACCAGACTAGTTTGTTCTTTTTTTTTAATGAAAAAGCAGGTATTTATTTTCTTTTTAAAGTGATGGCGAGCCTAGAGGCTACTCTTGATCATGGTGCCCAGGCATCTCATTGCAGTAACTTCTCTTCTTGTGGAGCACGGGCTCTAGGCTTAATTGTGGCACTTAGTTCTTCTGGCATGTGGAATTGTCCAAGACCAGGGATTGAATGCTTGTCCCTGCATTGGCAAGCAGATTCTTATCCACTGTACCACCAGGGAAGTCCAGACTCGGGTTTAAGGGTGAAATGGGATCCTAACTTAGGCAGAAGTGCTGAAAGCAAACGGATTCTTTCCTGTATCCCTGGGGCCGCTAAGGTGGGCAGGTTAGCAGGCAGCCTGATCCTGCTGGGGCTCTGACCACAGGGTCTCCCAGGAGCGAGGCCTTGTTTTCCGCCCCTCACTGAGAGGGTGGCCCAGGCCTGCCTCTGGAAGCCTCTGTTTGCACGTGGGTAGAGTCCCCTTTTGGTTGGTTTCCCTAGTAGTGATCATCACACTTGAGTTTTCTGCTTTGCTTACTTCCCAAACCAAGGTGTAACCTGGGCTGCTTCCACACTCACTATAAAGGACATAATTTAGGACTGGGCAGGAGATGGTTTAAAGGGAGCTTCAGGTGAAAGCGGCAGTGGTTGCAAGCTTGACGTTCATTTATCTCGTGGCTCTTGAGCACGGTGCCAGGTACTAGGGAAAGGCCTTGGCCTCCTGGAGACCTCAGTCTGAGACAGACAATAACATACAACCACCATTCAGACAGAAATAGGTAACTTGTCAGAACGGTTCCTCTGAGAGTGACCAAAGGGAGTCTCTTCTGGGTTGGGTGGTTACGGAGGCGGTGTTTTAGTCGAGACATGAAGAATGGAGAAAGGGGGGCAGCCAGAAGAGTCTTTCAAGTAGAGGAACCAGTAGGTGAGGAAGAAAGTTCTAGGCTTGTCCTCAGCATGGGAAGAGGGCTGTATGCCTGAGCAGGGTGGTGGGGAGGATTTGGGAGGGCTTGTGGGCCATCTAAGGCATTCCACTCTTTGAAGCATTCCTTTTGCTTCTGGGTTGGGGGACCATGACTGGAGGGTGCCCCAGGGTTGTAACAAGAGACACCTCACTGGGTGCTTGGCCCAGGTTGCCAGGAGAGAGGACAGTGCACTTTTCCAGGGCTGAAACCAGAGACTGAAGGGGAGCCCCAGGGACTCCCCTTCCAACACCAGAAGCTGCTGGAACACCTAGTGGTGGCATGTTCTGGGTGGGTACAGGCTAAGCCAGACTGAAGGGTGAAGTGCAAACATCACTGAGCACCTGGGTCCTGGCAAGTTCAGAAGGTACAGATTAGGATGAAACTGGGGGAGACCAGGAGCCAGGGGAGGAAACCATCACTGATGTGCGAATAACTCTGTCCTGTTCTTGTTTTGCATATAAAGAAACCAAGGCTGTCTGCTGGCCCAAGGTCACATCAGCCAAGTCAAACAGGTTTTCTGACTTCAGAATGGGCTAAAGAGTCTAGACAGGCTAATGGAATTTGGGCTTTTTATTCATTATAAAATCATTAAAGAAAGGGCAGGGAACTCTTTGCCTGATAAATAACTGGATCCACAGACAATGCTTATAGGTCTTGAATGGAGGGTGGGCCAGGAACAGGAAGGATGGGAGAAGGGTTCCAGTGGCAGTGGGAATCTGAACCTCATGTTGTGGGTCCTCCCTGACATGCTGCCCCATGCTGTCTTCCAGGCACAGAAGATGCTGGGCCAAAGGAGGCCCCACCGGTCCTTCTTTGAGTGCTTTACCCGAGCCCTCATCATCCTGTGTACCTCCCTGGCTGTGGTCCTCTCCTCCATCTCCATCTGCGATGGCGAATGGCTCCTGGCAGATGACCGCCTCTTCGGACTGTGGCGCTTCTGCACTGCCTCCAACCAGACGGAGCTGCACTGCCTCCGAGACCTGAGTCAGGCCCAGGTGCCCTGGCTGGCCTCGGGCATGGTTGTGGCCCGCGTCGTGGCCACCTTGGCCGTGGTGGTCGCCATCTTCGGCCTGGAGTTTCTCATAGTGTCCCAGGTGTGCGAGGACTCCCTCGCTTGGCGGAAGTGGGCTCTGGGCTCCACCCTCCTACTCATCTCATTCATCCTCTCCTTTGGGGGCCTCCTGAGCTTCCTGGTCCTTCTCAGGAGCCAGGTCACACTCTTGGGCCTCACCCTGATGTTCTGGAGCGACTTCACAGCTTCCTTCCTTCTCTTCCTGAATGCTATCAGTGGCCTGCACATCAACAGCATCACCCACATCAACAACAACATGCATCCCTGGGGCCTGCCTACAAAAGTTTAGGACCCTCCTCCAAGGACATCAAGTTACCGGAAAGCCTGCCTATGAAGGGACTTTTCCAGACTTCCCTGGTGATCCAGTGGTTAAGACTCTCTGGGATTCCAATGCAGGGGACACGGGTTAGATCCCTGCTTGGGGAACTGAGTCCCACATGCTGTGCAGTGCGAGGGGTTGGAAAAGATGAGACTTTTCTGATTCCAACATGTGACATTCAAATTGATGCCTCTTGCCTTGGTGTGTTTGGGCTAGTGGCCCAGGGGTCTTTGCAGCTGGTCTGCAGCCCAGAGGTCAGGTGGGAGCCTCCATGCCACCAGCTGCACCAGCTTACCCACAGCCATGTTATATAGGATGCTGATTTTACAAGAATAAACATATTTTAAAACCTTTACTTCCTGGGATGGGAATAGACCTGGAAGCAGCTCGGGTCACTGGTGCCCAGGCCAGCTGCACAGGGAAGCACAGTTCACACCTGTTTTATTGACCCTGCTGGGATGTGGGCTGTAGGGCCCCTGGGCCTCCTGGGAGACTAAGAGTGAATCATCCTTCCAGCAAAGGGTGTCCAATTAGTGCCTCAGACTTTCTTCCACCAGCTCAAAGGGCCTTTGCATTTTCCTTGCTTTAGCTTTGGTCACACCAGGGAAGTAGAGTTCAGGATTGCTTGCATATAGTAGGCTTTCAAACCATTTGACTTTATTTGAACCCTGCCCTTTGAGGGTACCTCAAAATCCCAGGATAACCCCTGCTTCCAGCAGCTGGCTGTCCCTCTGAGGACTCTCCTTGTGAGTACTGCCTGAAGCCCTTTCAGGAGAGCTGGAACTTACACTAATTTATAATACTGTCCTCTTGATGTAGGGACTTCCCCAATGGCTCAAGCAGTAAAGAATCCACCTGCCAAGGGTCGGGAAGAGCCCCTGAAGGAGGAAATGGTAAACCACTCCAGTATTCTTGCCTGGAAAATCCTCATGGACAGAGGAGCATGGCAGGCTACAGTCCACGGTGTTGCAAAGAGTTGGACACAACTGAGCACGTGATGAATGGATCTCTGACATAGCATGTACGTCCATCTTTGGTCAGGGCCAGATAGCCTCAGAATACCGTTTTTGATCCTAGAACACTCCGAGAGAGCATGTAGCTGGACTCCACGGGGTACAGGGAACTGGCCAAACCTTGGATAATGATTAACAACCAGCCTAGATACAGAGGCCTGCAGGTGAAGGAGACGAGAACCAATGGAGATTTCCACCCTTGCCAGCCGCTTTATATTTTTGTGCATTAAATTGCCCCCTTTTCAGTCCCTTTTCTGCCCAGTAGGTGGGTTTTTTTTCCTGCCCTCAGCCTATTTCATTCTATACTAGCCCTGTGCCCCTCCCTGACCCGATGAGCTCAGGCCTTCCCTGGTTCATTCTGGCCTCAGGAGGTTTGGGTTTCTGCTTGCCAGGTCCTCTTTCTGGGTGTCTGTACCTCATGATTTTTTTTTAAACTTTTCTTGATTCGAAGTTGCACAGAGTTCATAAGGGTCTCTGGAGAAAGTTATATCAACCATACAGGCTGACATGTACTCTTAGCCCTGGAAAATGGGCAAGCTGGCATTTTCACCCCAGGGGTGGTCTATGAGGTGAGAGAGGGTGGTCTCCTTGTCTGCAGGGGTGAGATGCAGAAGTCGGGGGCCAGGACCACTTGTCCAGGTCACCCAAAGCCGGGACTAGAGCTTGGCCCACCCGCCAGCAAGATGCCCTTCCCTCTACTCTGGGGAGAGGGGTCGCCTCTGCTCCTGTCCCGAATGCTTTCCCTGAGCACGTAGGCAGTGTTTTGTAAAAAGGTTCAAATATTCAGTCCTTTAATCTTCACATGTCCAGCAGAGAAGGAATGCTGATATTCGAGGGAACTGAGATCCAGACAGTTAAGGATAAGATGAAAATTCCCAGTGGGACAGGGAGACAGGCCCCCATTCATCCCGGCCTGGGAGCAGAGAAGACAGACAGCCTTGGAGCGAGCCTGGGGATTTAAAATCAAAAGTCCTGCACTGAGCTGCCACTTCCAGCTGGGTATCTTGGTCAAGTCACAGGACCTTGGTGAACCAGTCTCTCTTCTGTCAAATGGATTCTGCCCCTTTTTCTGCAGTACTACAGATAACTGAGGGCTTCCCTTGTAGCTAACTCAGTAAAGAATCTGCCTGCAATGCAGGAGACCCGGGTTCGATCCCTGGGTCAGGAAGATCCTCGAAAAGGAAATGGCAACCCACTTCAGTATTCTTGCCTGGAGAATCCCATGAACAGAGGAGCCTGGCAAGCTACCGTCCATGGGGTCTCAAGAGTTGGACATGACTTAGTGTCTAAACCACCACCACAGATAACTGAAAGCAGGAATAACAGGTGCCTCATTCCTTGTTAGGGTCATTAAAAGGTTCCCTGTAACTTGATCGAGTTGTCTTGTAGGCTCCGGAGTAAGAGCTGGATGGGTGAGTTGCAATGAGGGCTGGGGAGGGTCCACCCAAGGCCAAGGGCAATTTCTCTGGTTCACTGGTTATTGTTCAGTTGCTAAGTCACGTCTGATTCTTTGTGACCCCATGGACTGCAGCACACCAGGCTTCATTATTCTTCACTATCTTCCGGATCACTGGGCTTCTAAGCTTATTCCTGAAAACTGGAGCAGGGAGGTCAGGGAAGTCCCCTTCTCCAGAAAGTAGAGGGGGACAGCATCCTCCACCTTGTGTCTCAAGGACAAGAAGACCAACAAATACCAACCAAGTCTCATCCCAGTTACCATTTATTCCCCTGCCCTCTCCTGGGACCCCTGAACTACTCTTTCCAGGAAACTCAACAGATCTGAATCCCAGGCCCTTTTGCTGTCCCAGGCCCCATCAGTTCTGAGGAATCATGACCACAACCCCACCCCAAGGTCAGGAGGAGGGGTCTAATAGTCACTGGAGAGACCACACAGCATCTGGCAGGAAGGCAGGCTCTCCTACTGCAACGGTCAGCCCTCAGGACCTGGGGTGACCAGCCTCAGATGACACTGGTCCTATGGGTGGCCGGACTCTGCTCCGAGGGGCTGCCCTTGATGCCGTTGCTGAAGGAGGAGCTGGGGGCCACGGGCTGCAATGGGAGCTCGCGGAGATGCCACTGCCGCCACTTCTTCTGAACTTCCAGCTGCACCTGCCCCCGGAGAACAGCAGTCAGCCAAGAGAGAAGGGTGATCTTTGCCCGAGTCCTGCTTTTTCCACTGGGGCCTCAGCACAGGCTCTGCCACTCCTGCCCGGAGAGCATGCCTTCCGTTCCACTCAGATTTACCATTTTCAGCCCTGACATCCATAGGTACTGAGGGGCCCCTTTCCCTTGGGACCTATCACCAGCAACCTTAGCAAACCTATCCTGAAGAAGGGGCCTGTGATCGTTCCACAATCTCCAGATGGTCACCTGGGACAATTGGACACGTCCCCATGAAGCCACTCTAGCTCAAAACTCATCTAGGGATCAGGGGGCTACTCTTTGGAATTTCCTTCACAACCCCCAGCTGCAGCAGCAAAGCATTTGGGGCTAGGTTTGATGCTTGACTTTTGGAAAAATATCAGAGGCTACTCCCATTCAAGTGGGGTGAACCAGATGATTGACAGCCCCAGGAAGGGTTTATTTGCCAGGAGCCTCCTGATCCGATCCAGATGCTCTGGGCAAGCACAGAGACTGAAAGTTAAGTGCAGCTCCCGCAACCCTGCTCAGCAGTCACACTCTTTGGAGGTCTCTGAGGATGGAGGGGCAGACGTTTCACCTGAGTCACTCTCTTTACAGATGGGAAGCCTGAGGCCCAGATTAGGGCAGTGACCAAGGTCACTCATCAGGCAACCAGCAGTCAGCAGCCTCTGTTAGGGTTGGGGTTCCTGCACTTTTCATTTCCTGAATTTGCCTGAGGGTTAGAATTACCTGGAGTGCTTGTTAAAACATTCTCAGCCTCCAGCCCAGACTTAAAGGATGCCTTTTTGCCTGTTTAGAAACAAGGTGGGACCCAGCAGTTGTTTTAACGAGGCCTCTGGGTGATTCTGCTGATCCCATTAAGTGAGCTCAGACTCCTGGAAGACAGATTTTGAGCCAGGAGGCCCTGGTCTCCCCCACCCACACCATACCCCTGCCACCCTTTCCAGGTGTTCCTTCTGAACCACAGTCCAATGACAAGGGAGCTCTCCAGGCAGCAGAACAACCCCAGAACACTCACCTCCCCATTGAGGAAGCAGTAGAGGACGGCCACCACCAGGCCCTGCGGAGGAAGCAGGGGCAAAGGGATTGGTGAGGGGCTCCAGCATTCAGCCTCCTAGTCCCCTGGGGTCCTTTCATCACCAGCCCCAGGCTCACTTCTCCCCATGACTATTCCAGAGCCTTCCCACATCTCTGCTACCCCAGAGGGAATAGGGGCTTCCTCTTCTGGCCCTGCAGTGCACCCAGCTGTGCTGGCTTCACCCACACAGACTGAGACCCTTGGGGGCAAGAATGACCCCGGGTCCAGGGAGGTGCCCTGCGCCAGTTACATTAAACAGAGGCTGCTAACTCAACCTCGGTGACCAGGCAGGTCATGGGAATTAGTAAGGTGGGCCATGCAGGAGAAGCAGGGAGCGGTGGCATGTGAGACTTGTCCATCCCGCCCAGAGCTCTGCTCTGACCACACAGTCACACATTTGTCTTTCTATCTGAGTATCTATCCCTGTTTAAACCTCTCCAGATTTCCAGCTGGTTCTGCAAACAAGCCCACCCAGGCCCAGGGTTTCACATGGCTGCTCCACCTGCTCAGCTCCAGGCAGGATGGGTGTGCCTCAGGTACCACCAAGCCCTGCTTCTCCTGGATGGCCTCCCTTATTAACTCCAGTGACCTGCCTGGTCCCTGTGGCTGAGTTAGCAGCTTCTGCTTAATGCAACTGAAGTCTGAGCAGAACTCAAGTGCAGGTCTCAGCCAGTGAACAGGGGGCCTGACTCCCCACTCACATCTCCAAGGTCAGAGGCCTCAGGGCTACGTTTGCTTTTAAGTTCCCTGGTGGGGTGGGCATAGTACCTATCAGGACCCACGATGGAATACCCAGAATCCTGGCATGGAGCCCACCAGGCAGGGACTCCAGGCTGAGATGCGGGATTTGAGGCCTAAGGCTTGTAGGGAACCATGAGCTTTGAACAGGGTCTAGCATTCTAGATGTCCGGCTCACCTAAGGACACTCGAAGGCCAGCCTGCCCTTCCTAACAGGCCCTGCCCTCAGGCCTCCTAGGATGGTGAGCACCCTGCCCCACAGAGGCCTGGGTGCCACAGCCCTGACTGCAGGTAGCCCAACCCCTCCTCCCAGTGCCAACCAGGCCTGCTCCCAGCTACTTAAGACATGCACAGGATTCCAAAGAGGGATGAACCAGCCCGTTTACAGTGGGTTTCATACACATAACTGCTCTGGGATCCCGGCATTCTAACAAGAGTTTTAGAGACAAACTAGAAGGATCTGCTCTGGAGTCTCAGACATGGATGATGTCACACAAAACGGGGACTATGCAGGTGGGGCAGGAACATGTACTCAGGGCGGCAGTTTCCAAGTTTGGCCACACATGAGGATCACTTGGGAGCTCTGGCCTAGGTGCACTCTGTGCCCCGAATCCGAATGTCTGGGGTGGGATCAGCAGCAGCTCTGAAAGAGCCCCAGATGGTTCAAATGGGCATCATTGACTAGGAGTTGCTGTCAGAGAGCGTGAAAGGCAGGCTTTGCAATAAACAAGAGCTGGATTTGGGCCACAGCTTAGCCTATGTAATCGTGGGTTCTGGGTTCCAGGTGCTTCACTTAATCCTTGCCAGAGCTCTGGAAGGTAGGCAGGGAGGATCCCTGCTTCCAGGTGAAGGACCTGAGTTACGGGTTTTGGTGGGCCTGGAGCTGGAGGTCAGGCTGCTGCCCCTCTCTGGACTGGGGTTGCCCGGCCTCAGAGATGCTGAGACACAGTCTCTCTGTTCAAGTAAGGGCAGGAGCCCTGGGTGAGGGCAGGTTAGCTGTGCCCCAGGTAAGTAGAGGGTGGCCTCCCACAGCCAACAAGTTTAGGAAATGCCAGTTTTACACAGTCATTAAAAATGCAATCTCTGAAGAATTTTAATGAGCTGGAAAAATGTTCATGATGGAATGATAGAGAATTAAATATAACAAGGAGGATTAAAAAAACACACATCATGATCTCAATTACATGTGTGTAAGTGTGTGTACATGTGTATGTCTTCTTGTCTAGAAAGGAGACTTAGAAGTAAGCACACCATTTTAACAGAGGTTATTACATTGGGTTTGGATGAATTTGCCTTTCTATTTTAACTTCTCCTTACTTCCAAATTTTCCTCAGTAAGCAAGTATTTCTATAATTAGGAGGAGCTGACTCTGCAACCCCGTGGACTGTAGGCTGTCGGGCTCCTCTGTCCATGGGATTCTCCAGGCAACGCTGTTAGAGTGGGTAGCCATTCCCTTCTCCAGGAGATCATCCCAACTCAGATAACGAACCCAGATCTACTGTACTACAGGCGGATTTTTTACTGTCAGCCACCAGGGAAGCCCCTGATAAACTTCAGTCTTTAGAAATATATGACAGTGATAATGGTATTGTCGTTCTGAGCATGTCCCTTAAGTTCTTGTCTTTCAGAAAGTATATACTAAAATATTTACATTGGAAATAACATGATGGCTTGAGTTTGCTTAAATGATGAGAGATGGGGAGTAGATGGAGGTGAAATAGGACAGGTCACAGAAGGGTAAGGGCTATATGCAGGTTCATTATATTGCTCATTTGACTTTTGTATGTGGAAAAAATTTCCATAATACAGAATTTTAAAAATATTTATTATATCACTATACATATATGTATAAAATATAATAAAATGATATATATGTTTGTATTTGAACAATGGTTCTTTTAAAAAAAAAACACCCTTAAAGATCTTTTTTTTCTTTGTAAACATTCCTATGGGCNTATAATAAAATGATATATATGTTTGTATTTGAACAATGGTTCTTTTAAAAAAAAAAACACCCTTAAAGATCTTTTTTTTCTTTGTAAACATTCCTATGGGCTGGAATAAAGCACAAGTTGGAATCAAGATTTCCGGGAAAAACATCAATAACCTCAGATAGGCAGATGACACCACCCTTTTGGCAGAAAGTGAGGAAGAACTAAACAGCCTCTTGATGAAAGTGAAAGCAGAGAATTTAAAAGATGGCTTAAAACTCAATATTCAGAAAACTGAAATCATGGCATCCTGTCCCATCATTTCATGGCAAATAGATGGGGAAACAATGAAAACAGTGACAGACTTTATTTTGGGGGGGTCCAAAATCACTGCAGGTGGTGACTGCAGCCACAAAATTAAAAGACAATTCCTCCTTGGGAAAAAAGCTATGACCGACCTAAACAGCATATTAAAAAGCAGAGACATTACTTTTCCAACAAAGGTCCATCTAGTCAAAGCTATGGTTTTTCCAGTAGTCATGTATGGATGTGAGAGTTGGACCATAAAGAAGGCTGAGCATCAAAGAACTGATGCTTTTGAACTGTGGTGTGGGAGAAGACTCTTGAGAATCCCTTGGACTGCAAGAAGATCCAACCAGCCAATCCTAAAGGAAATCAGTCCTGAATTTTCATTGGAAGGACTGATGCTGAAACTGAAATTCTAAGACACTGGCCACCTGATGTGAAGAACTGACTCATTGGAAAAGACCCTGATGCTGGAAAAGGTTGAAGCAGGAGGAGAAGGGGATGAGATGAGATGGATGGCATCACCGACTCAATAGACATGAGTTTGAGTAAGCTCTGGGAGTTGGTGATGGACAGGGAAGCCTGGCATGCTGCAGTCCATGGGGTCACAAATAGTCGGACATGACTGAGCGACTGAAATGAACTGAACTAAACATTCCTATGGGAACATTTAGGAAAGTGCTTTTAGTTTTCTCTTAGTAAGCACGTCCCCAGAGAGGAGCCAAATGGCCTTCCATTGGGTGTAGTCTGCAGCCCTAGCCACAAGCCTAGTTCCAGAGACAGGAAGTCCTCATCTATGCAGTCCTGGGTCTCCAGGTTCTCATCGGTGTCACTATCCACTTCTGTCAGCTGGGTCAAGACCTTCCACCCATCTTTGGGCAGCCCTGCCCACCTGATAAAAAGGGCCATGGTGAGCCCAACCTTGCCCTATGTTACATGGAAACTTCCTAATCCAGGTAAAAAGCTCATGGACTATACACAGAGACTAGGTCTCCAGGGGTCTGGGGTGCCGGCGAGAGTCTTTGGGCAGAGAAGAGGCTCAGAAGAATGCAGCAGGGGCAGCCCTGGGGTGGGCTCGGCAGGCATGGGTTAGGGCCAGACCCCACGCAGGAATGCGTTCCTGATGTGTCTTCCCTGGAACCTGAGCAAGACAGGGGGAGATGACCCTGGGCACACCCTGTCCCAAACAGAACTCCAGGAATGAGGAGGCACCCAGCCTCACCCTGAGGCCAAGGCCTGCCCAGGTGAGGAAGTCTCTGTGGATGGGCTCTGTGTTGATGACAAGCTGGCTTCTTCAGGGGAGAGATTTCTCTCAGGCCCCAAAACTATAATCCTAGGCTTTCCCTGGGAACCAGGCTGCTTACATCTAAGTCTTGAAACAGAGTGTGTTCCTGTCTTTGCTTTGGCTACTGGGAAGTTCCAGACCAAAATTTATGACACACTTCTCCCCTCTTTAGAGAAATTCATCAAATTTGTTTCTGTGTATGAACTCAATTTTGGCTTTATTTTCTTTATTCACTGATCCCTCATCTGCTTATTTTTTGTCCTTTGTATGTTTTCTCTGAAAGCTACATCATATTATTTTTGGAAGGAGATAGTTATGAGTAAATAAACAAATAACATTGTGAAGTTTGGGATTCATGTTAAAAGTCTCTTGTGGCCAAATAGGTTTACTATATTTTTTAACTACAACATCTTGTTGAATTAGTAGGTAGGTCGTTTCTCCTCTCCCCTTTTTCCCCTTTTTTTAAAGTTGGTTTTTATTTTTAGTAAATTGTGTATGTAATTTGTTTCAAAGAGCCAAATGTCTCTTGTCACCAAAACGAAAAGAAAGAAAAAAAAACAGTAGCCTCCTGACCTCCTTGCCCGCGTTTCCTGTTCCTCAGACTTGGAACTCTCCTGACTGATTCTGCATAATATGCTGATGTGGTTACTTCTGAATTTTTCAGCTTGGGGCATTCTTATGGACTTCCCAGTGTGCAGATGAGGATATTCTAAACAGCCTTCCACCCCACCCTCCTCTCCTGCTATGCTCACCTTCTTGCCCTTCTCCACTCCTCAATGGCTCAGCTCAAGCCCTCAGTGCCTGCATTGTCTCTAACTGCTGACAGCTGTGTGATCTAGTGCACCAGGGCTACATTCCCTTCTGTCCTCCCAGGAGTCAGTCTCTCTCTCCTGAGTTGCATCTCCCACCCCCATATGACACGTGACTGGTGGGGAACTTGGGACCCACTGAGGGTCACACAGCACAGTGAGGCCCTGCCCCTGCTTCTCTTGGGTCTCTGCCAGATGAGGCACTCCTCTGCCTTCAGGAAGATCTGGGTTTTGGCCTCTCTAAGGAGAAAGAATGCCTCTCCTTTCACCTTCAAGTTGCTGCCCCTGGAGCTTACCTGGAATGAGCCAAGGGCCAGTTCAAAAAACAGCTGGATCTCCATGGCATCCTCGGGGGAGAAGGCGAAGATGATGTAGTGGATTCCGAAGAGGGGGATCAGCAGGAGGGTGGACTTGGCCAGACGCCTGGGGGCAGAGAGGCACTGCAGTCTCGGGCAACCCCACACCCACAAGCACCCCCATCTTGCCTGACTGCAGGAGGCTCTGCCACAGTGTCCCCACTGCTTGTTTATTTAACTTTCATTTTGGAAAATCTCCAGCTCCCACATACCCCGTACCTGGATTTACTCTCCAAACTCTTGCATTATGCAACCTTATCAGTAAAATGCTTTGAACCCGTAGCCACAGGAATTACGCTATAATGTACGTGCATATGTTACTATTAAGATATCACACACTGTTTAACATATTATTACCAAAGCCACCATTCTCATTTGTTGGATAATGAATATCTGTAAGGAGAAGCTCTTTTGTTTTCTTCCCAGGATAGGTTGCCAAATTTAGCAAACAAAAATACAGGATACCCAGCTCAATTTGAATTTCAGATAAACAGCAGATAGGTTTTTTATTTTTGGTGTAGGTACCAAAAAAAACTATTAGCTATTTGTCCAAGCCTCGGATTAAACTGGGCATCCTGTATTTTATCTGGCAACTTTATTCTTGATCCCCAGCATGACCCTACTTCAGAGCCACTGCTCTAAAGATATCCTAGGAAAATCTGTCACCGAGTCACCCAGGCCTCTGCCAGATTCTGAGAACCCAGAACATCACAGAGAAAGCCTCTGGTGGACACTGATTTGTCTTTAACATTTGTCATGGGCTGAACTGTATACCTTTCCCCACAAAAAAAAATTTTAAGTAGAAGCTCTAACTAACCCCTAGTATCTCAGAATGTGACTGTATATGCAGATAGGGACTATGAAGAGGTGATTAATTTTAAATGAGGCCATCAGGGTGGGACTGTAGTCTAATCAACTGGTGTCCTTTTAAGAAGAGATATGGGGATTGCACATGTATAGAAAAAAGGTCATCAAGAAAAGTTGTATACAAGCCAAGGAGTGAGGCCTCCGGAGAATTCAAATCTGCCAACACCTTATTCCTAGGCTTCTAGCCTCCAGAATAGTGAGAAATTAAGTTTCTCTTTCTTAACCACTTAAGTCACCACTTTAGTGGTGTCTTGCTATGGCAGCCTGAGCAGACTAATACAGCATCTTTCTTGACCATCTCAAAGGTTTTAAAGTATTTTTGAATCACATTATCTGAAAAATCTGGTGAAGGTCTAGTGAAAGCTGGAAAATACAAGGTCAACCCTTAGCACTCATGGGGATTGGCTTCAGACCCTCTGCAGACAATGAAATCCTTGGATGCTCAAGTCGCTTATATGAAATGGGGTATTTGCTTAAATCTATGCACATGTCCCCATATATTTAAATAGTCTCTAGATTACTTATAATACCTCATACAATGAAAATGTTTTGATTTGGATTTTTTTCCCCAAATATTTGCAATCTGCAATCCAAGGTTGGTTGAATCCTTGGTGGCAAAACCCACAGATAAGGAGGGCCACTGTCCCCATAAAAACTTTATCTGCCTATAGGGGTCCTGCTTAGATTTATTCTCTCCCCACCTCCAGGGCAGTTCTATGGAAAGGAAAGGATCTACTCCTCCTTCCCTCCACCCCACTGTAAACTCCCTGGGATGAGGTCCCAGTTCTTCCTCCTCCTCTACCTCTGATAGTATCGAGCACCAGCTGGGTAAACAGTAGGTGTTCCGTAAATGCCTGCTGACTGACTGTCTGTCTTTGCCTTCCACTTACTTATAATGGTTCACTTCATTTCCTCTTGCTTCTTGAGTTCTAAGTTTTCTCATCAGGATTCTTAGAATGTTTATAAAAAGGATGAAATTAATCTGTAAAACACAAGACAGAGGTGAGACTCAAGATGATCTGCTTTCCGGCCACCTCTCCTGGCTCCAGCCCCAGGCAGGGAAGGCAGTGCAGCACAGCAAGAGGGCACACCCTCCAGCACACCCAGTCCTGGAGAAACACTCTGTCTTCCATGGCTCAGCCTCCACTCCTGGGCTGCAGGAGCTCTGAGGTCTGCTCAGTTGCAGGGTGGATCACTCACAATTGGAATGTTTTGGAATCTTATTAAAATGCAGGCCTGAGATTCAGCATTTCTAGCAAGCTCTAGGGGCTTCCCTGGTGGCTGAGAGGTTAAAGCGTCTGCCTGCAACACGGGAGACCCAGGCCCGATCCCTGGATCGGGAAGATCCCCTGGAGAAGGAAATGGCAACCCACTCCAGTATTCTTGCCTGGAGAATCCCATGGACAGAGGAGCCTGGTAGGCTACAGTCCACAGGGTCGCAAAGAGTCAGACACGACTGAGCGGCTTCATTTTCACTTTCCAGGGAATGAATGCCAAAGCTGGGCCTTGGATTACGCTCAAGTAGCAAAGGCTTTATAAGCAGAGGTTCTCAAAGTTTAAGGTGCAGATTGCTAGGCTCCGCCCCCAACAGTTATGGTTTAATTTGCTTCTTCTTCCTTTCTTTCTTTTAGCTGCAGCTTGCAGAATCTTAGTTCCCCCAGCCGGGACCAGGCCCTCGGCAATGAAGGCCCGGAGTCCTAACCACCAGACCGCAGGGGAATTTGCATTCTTAACAAGCTCCCCGGTGAAGCTGCCAGTTTAGGGACCACATTTTGAGAATCACTGCTTCAGAGGCTTACAGTTGCTCTGCAGCTCAATCACCAGCTCCAGGAAGCCTTCTGATCACCTCCTTTTCCTGATTTATTGTAGTTAGGGATGATGCTACTTGTAAGGGCACTTGAAATACTTGCCAGGGGCCAAGTGCAAGCATCCATGTATGTCCATTAACTGCCGATTCAATCCTGCCTTTCTAAAGGACAGGGACCAGAGTCTGTTGCTTTTGGCGTGCTTTCCCCCCTCCAGTGCCCAGTGCCAACCACACTACGAGGTTGCCCATATAGCACCCTCTCTCCTCCCCTCACCCACCAGCTCCAGAATCATTTTGCAGAAGCAGGGATCAGTGGAACTGACTGGGCAGGCACCCTCATTTTCAGATGAGTAGCCTGGGGACCTAGATACTTGCCAGAAGACACAGGATTAGTGGCATGTCTAGGACCCCAGCTCAGCACCCCTGGTCAGGACACTTCTTAGCTCACTCTTTGTGCATCTTGCTCTAAGCATGGTATAAACTAACAAAGGCTCTTTTATTTTTTGCCTTTGAGTTGTATTTAATAGGAAGCATTTGAAAGCAAAAGGGAAAAATTTAACTATCCCAAGAATGAATCTTAAATAGTGGAATTCTGGGCCCCGTGACAGGCTGGGAGAGAGATACTTGGCATCAGGAGTGCCCCCTCCCCCACCAATATCCTCAATCACTAGAGAGACCACAGTCTCCTGAAATCAGCCTGGGCCCTGGGGCTCTCCTGGACTAGCCTGTCAAAGTCCCAGAATTATAGCAAGGAAACTGGCTCAGTATTTAGCAGCTATAGCACAGCAATTGATCAAATAATTTCAAGTGACATTGGAAAGCTTACATCTATTGTTAAGGGAAAAAAACAAACTAGGACACAAAACTGTAATAAGCATTTTGAAAAAGTACCTGCACTCAAAGAAAATTACAGGAAAGAAAAGCACAGCATCATAATGTCCATCTAGGTGCTACAAATATGGGTGGTTTTAGTCCCTTTTTAAAAATACATTTTGTATTTTTCCATTTTTATATGAATTGTATTACTATTATTTTAGAAGTGAGAATATGTTTTGATTTAATATAAAACAAGTACACTCTTTGTATAACATTATTAGTGATAGAATAGTCAATATTTTTCTGCCATATTATTATGCTAATAAAAAATGTTCAGACATTATTTAAATGTGACAAGTTGACAAAAAACAACTTTTGATAAATAATAGCAGATTTCAGTATACAGTTTTCAGTGTACTAAGACTGTAATAGGAAATGAAAGCTTAATATCCTTCACTATCCCTTAAATTTTAATTTAGTCAGATTAGAAAACACTATGCTAAAGCTGGCCTAATCAAAATTATAATCAAATTATTTATTAACATAAAGTGACTTTGGGTAGCAGTGTCTCAGGGCAGCAAAAATAAAGTTGTGTTTAAAGCACAGACACCCTCTGTACTGGTGATAACTGTGCATTCCGACCATATCAGTCACTGCCTTTCTAACCCTAACTCCTACCCTGAGTGGTTCCAAATTAATGAATGACCTTCACACCCTCTAAGAGAAGCAGAAATAGGGAGAATTCATTATGCTCTCCTGAGCTACTCAGTGGCCTATCATGGCTGCTACTCAGATTTCTCTACAATTTCTAGCTCTCCTGTTGTGAGCTGAGATAATAGGGAGGATACTCTTTTTTTGTTTGTTTGTTTTTTGGCCACACCATGCAGTGTGCAGGATATTCGGTTCCTTGACCAGGGATTGATCCCTGCATTTGGAGCTCCAAGTCTTAACCACTGGACCACGAGGGAAGTCCCAAATTTTACTATCCCCTCCCCACCCCAATTCTACTGTTTTTGAAAAAACAAAAAAAAAGGAAAATGTCAACCAGACACACAAGGCAAGCCTGCCAGCTAGTGGAAGAGGGGGTTGCTGCCCAGTCTGACCCTCCTGTGAGCCTAGGAAGGGCACTTCCTGTCACCTGGTTCTATAGTCTTGGCATCCCTCTGAGACTGTGCATATTACTTAGGAAAAGGGCTGCCCCAGGGTGCCCTCCCCACCCCATGGATCTTCCTTATCCTTAGCCACACCCACAGGCTCAGCTACAGGGCTCTGGACTGCAGAGCAGAATCACCTGGGAACTTAAAGCCAAGCCAGTGCCCAGGCCCCTCCCCAGGACAAGAAGAGCCTGAATCTCTGCTATTGGTATTTTTTTTAAAGGCTCCCAGGTTGACAGGAGAGCAAAGGTTGAGACACCCTGAACTGCCCTATCTAAGAGTCACTCCTCAATCTCACCCCTGAGGCCACCCCTTCAGGCCTGCCCTCGTGCCCCGGCACATCACCACAGAGGACAAGACCACAGCAGCCTTGGCTTTCCCCAGGTGCCACCCCCTCCATGATCCTGGCTCAGTGAGTCTGCCCAGTTCAACCAGAGAATGCTTAGAAAAATGATCAAGATCCAACCATCTGAACCAGTGGAGGCAGAATCTCAAGTGACCTGAGCCAGCCACTCCGGGTAAGGAGCTCTACTCGGTACACTGAAGCTGCTCCCAGTGGACAAGGCCAGAGCAAACTTT
This sequence comes from Redunca redunca, assembly GCA_006410935.1. Lineage (NCBI taxonomy): Eukaryota > Metazoa > Chordata > Mammalia > Artiodactyla > Bovidae > Redunca > Redunca redunca. Next base: position 401,766 of record SJYQ01001248.1, read on the forward strand.
TGCTCTGGCCTCTCCCCCCTCCCCTCTGGCAGTCTCTGGGGGCAGGGCTCCCAGCCCCTCCTGCTGCTGCCCAGCCTCTGAAAACTCTGGTTTATTCCTCCACACACCTGGAGGCAGCAATGCTGGCCTTGCCAAGGCCCTCCACCCTACAAGCCTGTCACTGTTCTGGTCTCTCCCATTGGAGCCCAGATCAGGGGAGCTAGCTACTTACCAGGATGGAGAGGATCACAGGCCCTCGGATGACCCACCAGATGGACGCGTTGGCATTGATGTCCCAGCACCTAGGGAGGGACAGCCAGGCATCACTAGGAGTGGGGAGCTGGGCTGATTAGAAGAGACCTGTTCTCAGAGGTGCCCTTTGCAGGAAGGTCTAAGCTGTTGTCCTGCCCCCTGGAGACTGTGGGCTTAACACCCTTAGGACTGACCGTCTTCTGCTGCCAAGAGCACCACCAGGGCTGGGGAGCGTCCAGGCTCCAGGCAAGCCCAGTGAGTGTCTAGGGAGCAAAAGCACACAGATCTGAGATGGAAGATTCTGGATCCCAGAGCCAAGTGCATGGTCAAGATCATTGGGGAACGTGGTGGCCAACAGCAGCCAGGCAGGTGAAATGTCAGGAGTGAAGTGTCTGGGTGAATGTCATGTGACCTCAGCCCTGGGGACCTCAGCCACAGGGCTGGGGGCTTGGGGGACTTGGCAAATAGACAGACTGCGCTTGGTCTAAGGTGGCCACAATTCTGTCCAGCTCATTTTTGCCACAAGGGACCTAGGGAATGTTGACAGAACTTCCCATTTGTTCTAGAGAAATTAAAAATCCAGATTTTTTTTTAAAGGAATTAATTCAATTAAAAGGATTATTTTAGACTGAATTTGGACGACAAGACACTTCTACACCTCGTCCGCCATGGCCTGGTTGTGTCATTACATGGGTGGAACATGGCCTCCCATGTGGCCATGCTGCCTCACCACCTCCCCAGCTTCTTTCAAGGTTTCCTTCCATGAGCCCACTCGCAGTAGCCCCCAGGCTCACCCTGTCCCTGAGCCAAATCTTTAGAGAATGAGACTAGATCTCTTTGCACCCATCGGGGATTTGAAGGCTGCTTCTACCCTCCTCCTCTCCTGAGTCTGCAGGACTCAAACATCCCATGTTGGGAGGAGTGGAGGAGGGAGCTGCCAGGAAGAGAAAAGCTAGGTTGGTCCTTAGAGCTTCCTCCCTGAGCAGCACAGCTCTCGTCAGGCACCTGACCCAAGCACAGAGCTGATCGGGCAGCAGGAGGGTGGCTCAGCATGTCTGCAAACACACATCCAGGAGAGCTGGGCACTCAGCAGCCTGCATGGCAGAGAACCCACCTGTGGCTCCGGGTCTGAGACATAGGCCTCTCCTAGATAACAGCTTCAGAGAAGGATCCATCCTATTGAAAGAACTGGACCATACAAAATATACTCTTGTTACCTCTCCATCCAACAGCTTACCCAACATCTTCCAGAAAGTGCCTGGTGACAGCCCACGAAGCAACAAAGATAGCTGGGGAACCTGAGGGTTAAAAATAAAGGGGGGAGCATGGGCAGAAGGGAGATGACTCAATTTTCCACACCCTTATGAGAAACAGGACAATCAGCGACTCTAGGCCAGATAGTGAGCAGATGCTGAGGTCTAGTTGCCATGGAAACCCCCTTGCCATCCTGTGTAAATGTGCAGCTTCATGCTTCAAGGGTGCCAAGGAATCCTTGGGAACTGACGCAGGATCAGACATATCCTGAAGGCCACTTTGGGGCAGGGGTCTCCTGGAAGCTTGGGCCAGACTCTGAAGGACTGCTGCAGGGGAGAAGGGAGGGGACCACGACCTTGTGGAGGCCACTGGTGGAGCCCCTTTATCAAACTGGGATATTTGGGGAAGGGATACAAGACCACAGGAGAACAATCAGTTCTATTCAAATATTGATTTGTAAGAACTTTAGCCATTTGACTGATAATGTAACCTAGCGACATCATTTAAACAAAAATAGATTTTAGACTAGAGACTTGTAATACACAAGAACTTTAAAGACAAAATACAAGAACATTTCCTGACTTCTAGTTGAACATGTTAAGTTGAAGTTACACATTTATCTGTTTCTCACTAACACCCCTTCAAAATGATAGTAAAAAATTAAAATGCTACAAGCCTATAAGCCCAAAGAATGGAAAAGGAGGGTAGAGCAGAGGAGAGATGTCAACACGCTTAGGAAGCTGGCAGCTGGCAGAGGAGCAGTAACTGACTGATGTCCCAGAGAAAGCGGAAGCATGAGTGCTGCCTGGGGGTGCCTCCGAGAAGGTACTTGTTCTGCGCCTGGGGGTGGGCAGCAGGATGGCATGGAAGTCTGGACAGGAGGCAGGTAACCACTCCAGGTGGTCAGAACCACCCTCCCACAGCCAAATAGTCAGCTGTTCACCTCTGACAGAAATGAATTCTTGGGGGCAACTGAGCCAAGGAGGACTGGGGCTCTGGCCCAGCAGAGGGTGGGAGGGGTTCTCAGCTGAGCCATGCCTGTGCTGCCCAGTACTGCTGTCCCTCTCACGTGTGGCTTCCGAGCCCTTGCTACGTGGCTGCTCTCAGATGAGATGTGCCAGAAGCACAAGATAGCAGATGTGGAAGATCTGGCATGAATAAAAGAATGTAAAATATGTCATTAACAATTTTTAAAATTATACATTAGAAGGTTGATATTTTGGTTATATTGGGTTACATAACATGTACTATTGAATTTCACTAATTAGTGAAACTAGTTTCTTTTTACTGTGTTACTGTGGTTACTAAAACATTTTAAGTTATATAAACTATAACTCAGATTCTATTTTCTAATGGACATGCCTATCTATCCCCTAACTGAGAAGAGCCCCACCCCCAGGCTGCTCAGTTTTCAGACTTCCAGCAGCCAAGATTCTAAACTGCTCCAGCCCACCAACCTCCACCCCAGGTGGGAGATGAAAGGGTCCCTCCCTGGAGGAAGCAAACAGCCTTAGAAAAAGGGCCTGTAGAGAGCCATGCTGAGGACCCCAACACAGTGGCCATTTCCAGCCCAGTCTCCATGTGACCCAACCCCCAAGCACCACCACCACCCGACACAGACACACACACACAGAGACAGCCTTCAGTCAACACTGAAGTGACTCATTCTTAATTATGAATGGTCAAGGTCACCAACATCTGAGGAAGGCTGATTACATAAAAGACAAAGACCAAAACAAGCAGAGAAAAGGAACTCAGAGGAAATAGACCATACAGGCTACAGGAGGAACTTGAACAAAACAATTCTAAGGAATATCATCAGAGAGATTAGAGGGAAGATTACCTCTACAAGACACAAACAGGATGTTGAAAACAGGGAGCATTCAGAGAACAAGGAAGAGGGCTTGGAAACTAAATATATGATGATCAAGACTTTAAAAAATTCCATAGATTGCCTAGAAGATAAAGACCAGGAATTGCCCAGAACACAAAGTGTGGAATGAAAAGTATTAATAGGAGGAAAGAAAGGAGAAAATTAGAAGTCAATTCCAGGATGTGAACCATCAGATTAAAAGTTTCAGAAAGAGAGGATTAAAACCAGAGGGAAAAAAAAGATCAAAGGGACAGTGTAGGAAGACTGTCCAAGAAATGACAGATGTGAGTCTCCAGATGAAAGGACCGCCACTCACCAGCAAAAAGGATGAAAACAAACTTGCATGGGGGCACATTCCTATGACATTTCAAAATGCAAGGGACAGGGACTTCCCTGACAGTCCAATGATTAAGACTCCATGCTTCCAGACTTTCCTGGTGGTGCAGTGGATAAGAATCTCCTGCCAATGCAGGGGACCCGGGGTTTGATTCCCTGGTCCAGAAAGATTCTACCTGCTGAGGAGCAACTAAGCCTGAAAGCCGCAAATTGAGCATGCACTCTAGACCCCGAGAGCCACGACGACTGAAGCCTGCACGCTCGAGGGCCCTCAAGCCTAGAACTAATGAAACTACTGAAGCTCGTGTGCCTAGAACCTGTGCTCCACAACAAGAGACACCACCACAACGAGAAGCCTGTGGATGGCAACTAGAGAGTAGCCCCAGTTCTTCACAACTAGAGAAAGCCCATGTGCAGCAAAGACCCAGCACAGCCAAAGATAAATAAATAAAGCAGTGTGTACATGTCAGTCTCAGGCAAGGGTTTGAGAAAAAGACCCTGCACTTACACTGCAAGGGGTACAGGTTCCATTCCTGGTTGAGGAACTAAGATCCCACATGCTGCATGGCACAGTCAAAAAGTAAGAAAAAAAGAAAAAAAATCACAGGGGACAGAGAGAAGATTCTGCAGCTTATACAAAGAGGTGAGTAAAAGCTTGGGAAACAGAATGACATGGCAAGTCCCATAACACCAAATGCCAAAATAGAAGACCTTCAAAATTCTGGGGAAACAATTTTCAACCGAATTTCTGTGCCCAGGAAAACTATAAGTTAGGTGTGAAAGCTGAACAAAGATATGTTTAGGGACTTCCCTGGTGGTCCAGGGGCTAAGACACTCACTCCCAATGCAGGGGGCCAGGCTTCGATCCCTGGTCAGGGAACTGGATCCCACATGCCACAACTAAGATGTGTTACAGTCAAATAAATAAATATACTTAAAATAAAAAAGATATGCTTAGATATGAAGTGCAAAAGAATGTACCTTCCATGCATTCTCTGTTAGATACTAGAGGATGAACTCCAACATAGTTCAGTTCAGTTCAGTCGCTCAGTCGTGTCCAACTCTTTGCAACCCCATGAACTGCAGCATGCCAGGCCTCCCTGTTTATCACCATCTCCCGGAGTTCACTCAGATTCACATCCATCGAGTCCATGATGCCATGCACACATCTCATCCTCGGTCGTCCCCTTCTCCTCCTGCCCCCAATCCCTCCCAGCACCAGTCTTTTCCAATGAGTCAACTCTTTGCATGAGGTGGCCAAAGTACTGGAGTTTCAGCTTTAGCATCAGTCCTTCCAAAGAAATCCCAGGGTTGATCTCCTTCAGAATGGACTGGTTGGATCTCCTTGCAGTCCAAGGGACTCTCAAGAGTCTTCTCCAACACCACAGTTCAAAAGCATCAATTCTTCAGCGCTCAGCCTTCTTCACAGTCCAACTCTCACATCCATACATGACCACTGGAAAAACCATAGCCTTGACTAGACAGAACTTAGTCGGCAGAGTAAAATCTCTGCTTTTGAATAAAATATCTAGGTTGGTCATAACTTTTCTTCCAAGGAGTAAGCGTCTTTTAATTTCATGGCTGCAGTCACCATCTGCAGTGATTTTGGAGCCCCCCAAAATAAAGTCTGACACTGTTTC
>SJYQ01001248.1:407594-563939 GCA_006410935.1 Redunca redunca
GGTCATGAAGATCTTTTTTGTACAGTTCTTCCGTGTATTCTTGCCACCTCTTCTTAATATCTTCTGCTTCTGTTAGGTCCACACCATTTCTGTCCTTTATCAAGCCCATCTTTGCATGAAATGTTCCCTTGGTATCTCTAATTTTCTTGGAGATCTCTAGTCTTTCCCATTCTGTGGTTTTCCTCTATTTCTTTGCATTGATCGCTGAAGAAGGCTTTCTTATCTCTTCTTGCTATTCTTTCGAACTCTGCATTCAGATGCTTATATCTTTCCTTTTCTCCTTTGCTTTTCACCTCTCTTCTTTTCACAGCTATTTGTAAGGCCTCCCCAGACAGCCATTTTGCTTTTTTGCATTTCTTTTCCATGGGGATGGTCTTGATCCCTGCCTCCTGTACAATGTCATGAACCTCATTCCAGCTGAGAGGAGCTACCCCACGTCCGAGGTCAGGGGCAGCGGCCTAGAGTGCCAGGCTGCAACAGCGCAGGAACAGCCGAGAGGAACTACCCTGTGTCCGAGGTCAGGGGTGGCAGCCGAGAGGAGCTACCCCACGTCGGAGGTCAGTTGCAGCCAGGAGGAGCTACCCCGCGTCCGAGGTCGGGGTGGCCGGGAGGAGACACCTCACGCCTGAGGTCAGGGGCGGTGACCTTGAGGAGCCACCCAGAGTCCGAGGACAAGGGCGGCAGTTGGGAGGAGCCACCCACGCCCTAGGCCAGGGCTGGCGGCCGGGAGGAGCATCCTGAGGAGACTGGCTGTGCAGGCACAGGAGGGCCTAGAGGAGCTATCCCACGCTGAAGGTCAGGAACCGCGGCGGTAAGGAGATACCCCTCGTCCAAGGTAAGGAGCAGCGGCTGTGCTTTGCTGGAGCAGCCGTGAAGAGACACCCCACGCCCAAGGTAAGAGAAACCCAAGTAAGATGATAGGTGTTGCAAGAGGGCATCAGAGGGCAGACACACTGAAACCATAACAGAAAACTAGTCAATCTAATCACACCAGGACCACAGCCTTGTCTAACTCAATGAAACCAAGCCATGCCCGCGGGGCAACCCAAGAAGGGTGGGTCATGGTGGAGAGTTCTGACAGAGCTGGTCCACTGGAGAAGGGAATGGCAAGCCACTTCAGTATTCTTGCCTTGAGAACCCCATGAACAGTATGAAAAGGCAAAATGATAGGATACCAAAAGAGGGACTCCCCAGGTCATTAGAACTCCAACACAACCAAACAGTAAACCAAAGATAGGGAAACAAGAAGTCAAGGTATAGGATTTGTGGAGGAAATGAAGAAAAACTCAGCGTGAAGGTTAAGGAAGTGAGTGAGTCTACAGAACAACCAGAGGGCAGAGCAAGAGGGCAGAAAGCTCCTTTAGAAAGAACATGGGTTAGTAGCTTATGTTAAATGGCATATCCCCCTCCACCCCAAAGGTTCATATCCTTAGAACCTTAGGTGTGACCTTTTCCTTTCCTGGAAACAAGGTCTTTTAAGGTGTCATTAGTTAAGATGAGGTCATATTTATAGGGGCCTTAATCCAATATGACTGTTATTATTTTTAAGAAGGCACTGAGACCCACACAAAGAGAGGAGACACAAGGGAAGAAGACCATGTTGAGATGGAGGCAGAAATTGGAGTGACGCTCCTACCAGGCAAAGAAGATCAAGGACTGCCAGAAACTGGGGCAGAGGCATGGAGCATATTGTCCCTTGGAGACCTTAGAAGGAATTGGCCCTGCCAAAGCCTGACTTTGAACTTCTGGTCCCCATGGTGGGAAAGAATAAATTTCTGTTGTTTTAAGCCAGTGGCAACTTGTTACAGCAGCCCTAGGACACTAATAGAGCAGGAATAAACCAAACAAATAGGACTGATAGATTACATTTTGTTGCTTTTGATGATAGGAAACCTGGCACTGGATGGTTTTCCAGTTCTGTTGAGAATTTGGGAGAATTAATGACAGCAACATAAAATGAGTCGATTAAAAATGACTCCATAATTTGGGGATTAACCTATACATACCACTACATATTGTCACCCTCCTTGTTTAACTTATTTGCAGAGTATATCATCCAAATGCTCGGTTGGATGAAGCACTAGCTGGAATCAAGATTGCAGGAAGAAATATTAATAACCTGATATGCAGATGATACCACACTAATGGCAGAAAACAAAGAGGAATTAAAGAGCCTCTTAATGAAGGTGAAAGACGAGAGTAAAGAAGCTGGCTTAAAGCTCAACATTTAAAAAACTAAGATTGTGGCATCCAGTACCATCACTTCATGGTAAATAGATGGGGAAACAATGAAAACAGTGAGAGACTTTATTTTCTTGGGCTCCAAAATCACTGCAGATGGTGTCTGCAGCTTTGAAATTAAAAGATGCTTGCTCCTTGGAAGAAAAGCTACGACCAACATGGTGAAGGTGAAGGTGAAGTCGCTCACTCGTGTCCGACTCTTTGCGACCCCGTGGACCGTAACCTACGGGGCTTCTCCGTCCATGGGATTCTCCAGGCAAGAATACTGGAGTGGATTGCCATTTCCTTCTCCAGGGATGACCAACATAGATAGCATATTAAAATGCAGAGACATTACTTTGCTGACTGTCTGTTTTTCCAGTAGTCATGTATGGATGTGAGAATTGGACCATAAAGATGGCTGAGCGCCACACAATTGATGCTTTCAAACTGTGGTGTTGGAGAAGACTCTTGAGAGTCCCTTGGACTGCAAGGAGATCCAACCAGTTCATCCTAAAGGAAATCAATCCTGAATATTCATTGGAAGGACTGATGCTGAAGCTGAAACTCCAGTACTTTGGACACCTCAAGTGAAGAGCTGACACATTTGAAAAGACCCTGATGCTGGGAAAGATAGAAGACAGGAGAAGGGGGTGACAGAGGACCAGATGCTTGGATGGCATCACCGACTCAATGGATATGAGTTTGAGCAAGCTTTTGGAGATGGTGAAGGACAGGGAAGCCTGGCATGCTACAGTCCATGGGGTTGCAAAAAGTCAGACATGACTGAGCAACTGAACAATGACATTATATGAAGCAATCAACAAGGACCTGCTGTATAGCACAGGGAACTCTGTTCAGTACTGTGTGATAACCTATATGGGAAAGAACCTGAAAAAAGTAGGTGCATGTGCATGTACAGCTGACCCACTTGGCTGTGCACCTGAAACTGACATAGCACTGTAAATCGGCCATACTCCAGTATAAAATAAAGTTAAATTGAAATGACTCCATAAAACATCAAAAGTCAAGTACTGGAAGTAAAGTGATTTTACACCACGTGGCTTGGTAGTCAACAACATTTATATAGACGTAATGATGTGTACAGTCCATACTAAAGGAAATCAGTCTTGCATAGTCACTGGAAGGACTGATGCTGAAGCTGAAATTCTAATACTTTGGCCACCTGATGCAAAGAACTGACTCATTGGGAAAGACCCTGATGCTGGAGAAGATTGAAGGCGGGAGGAGAAGGGGGTGACAGAGCATGAGATGGTAGGATGGCATCACTGACTCGATGGACATGAGTCTAAGTTAGCTCCAGGAGCTGGTGATGGACAGGGAGGTCCGTCATGCTGTAGTCCATGGGGTCACAAAGTCAGACATGAGTGAGCAACTGAACTGAACTGAATGATGTATACATTGAATATGGTTTGTGAGTGTGTTAATTGCTCAGTCGTGTCCAACTCTTTGTGACCCCATGGACTGTAGCCCACCAGGCTCCTCTGTCCATGGGATTTCCCAGGCAAGAATACTGGAATGGGTTGCCATTTCCTTCTCCAGGGGGTCTTCCTGACCCAGGGATTGAACCTGGGTCTCCTACGTTATAGGCAGTTGCTCTACCATCTGAGCTATGAGGAAAATTTATATAGACATAATGATGTATACACTGAATATGATTTAGCCCCAAAATGTGAACAACTCTAATGGGAAGATGGAGGTGGTAGATGAAGAATTTATATCCTTCCCTTCCATCACAAGGAGTCAACCAATAATATCTCAGATGGACAAGTCAAGAAATAGCAGAATATCATTTAGAAATATGAGAGTAAATATTAGGAAGAACTGAAAAATGGGAGGGTATTACCTCTGAGAGGCAGAAGTGCGAGCCTTTTCAGGGCACTTTTTTTTTTTTTTTTCATTTTAGGCTGACATTTTATTTTTTAAGGGAGTTTATCCTCTTTTTAAAAATTCTAATTTATTTTTTAAATTTTGGCTGTGCTGGGTCTTTGTTGCTTTGTGCAGACTGTCTCGAGTTGCAGAGAGCTGGGGCTACTCTTTGTAGTGGTGCAAAGGCTTCTCACAGCGGTGCCTTCTCTTGTTCTAGGCGCTCGGGCTTCAGTAGTGGCAGCACACAGTCTCCACAGTTGCAGCTTGGGGACTCCAGAGCTTGGACTCAGAGGTTGTGGCACACAGGCTTAACTGCTCCATGGCACGTGGAATCTTCCCAGACCAGGGATCAAACCCATGTCCCCTACATTGGCAGGCAGATTCTTATCCCTGTGCCACCAGGGAAGTCCTAGACTTGTACTTCTATTTAATTCTTTAAACCAAGTGCATGTATGACATTGATAAAAAATTTATTTACCTAAATTCTGGGTACTTTGGGCAAATATAGAGTCTGAGGGCCACTTGTTTATTATTATTTGTTTTACATCTTTAACAGTGAGTCAGTGGAAAAGTTAGAAAACCTGATAACTGCTTAAATTATGGTTTTAAGTGTGGCCCTTGGGACAAGGGTGTCAGCATCACCTGGGGCCCAGTGAGAAATGCAGAGTCTCAGGCTCCACCGCTGCCTACCAGACCAAGACTCTGGCCGGGGGAGGGGCCCAGGGCCAGGTGGGTGGACATGCCCTCTGCATGATTCCAATGCAGCTCCAGCTGGGGGAGCACTGGTTTGAGTTCCCTCTGTGAGTGGGAGGGAGCTTGATTCATCTCCTATGAAAGCCTGAGGTGTCACTTTTTGGGGCACAGACTGACACTCCAGCCACCTTGAAAAAGTAAAAGCTCTGGATAATTATTAAAAATTTTAGATGCCTGTGCCTTCTGACTCAGGGGTCCCAGTTCTAGGATTCTCTATTACATATGTGCTTTGCCCACAAAAGCACTCCTCACTGTGTTATTTGTCCCAGTGAAAAATGAGAAACAATCTTAACATCAAAAAAAAAAAAAGGTATTTGGTTATATACATCCACAGAGTATTAAAAATGTTTATTGAAGATTTGAAAGAATACAGAGCATGCTTCTGTGTTCAAGGAAAGAGGCAAGATTCAAAATTCTACATACAGAATGATTGTAACCAAGTGGGAAAAACTAGGAGTATAAAAATGTCTGAAAAGAAACCCCAGAAAATGTTCAATAGATGAGACTATGGTAATTTTTTTTTTTCTAATTTGAAAATTTTGCAAAGTTTTATGGTTGACCACATACTCATTTAAGCAACTTATCTCGGGGCCTGGGGCAGGAAATAAGGACAAATTGAGGCAGGGGCTACTGCTTTTGCAAGAGAAAAGCCTTTCACAGTTGGAAAACTTTAGACCTTCCTGAGTCCTTTCACGTCCCCTTTGGGTTGTGCAGGCAAAGAGGCCTGGAGAGAAGAAACTGGTGCTGTTTTATGTGCGGCTCTAACTCCAGGGCCTGGCATATAGTAGATGCTCAACAAATATTTGAGGAAGAAAAGAAGGTTCTCATCTCATTAAATCTGCTAAGAATCTGTAATGGAGATATTATCACAGTGCAATTTTGTCTCCTTGCTAGACTACAAACCCCTTGAGTGATAGAATCATTTTTATTTTTTGAATCCCTGTAAGCCCTTCTGAGCACAAAGAAGTGCTCAAAGAAAGCTGAATAAATTATGATTCGGATATTATAGATGATGAAACCATCCATGTTCATTTAGGAAAATCCTGCCAGATCTGGGAGTCAAGGCTCAGGGAGCTGGCTCCATATTGGGGATGTTTGGGGCAGAGTTGGCTGTATAAGGCAAGTCCCTTGTCCCAGGCCCTCTGGGACTACTGGTCAGTGTGGAAATCCAGATCAGCAGGGCCCTACAGCTTCCGCTGGCCAAGGGTCATGTGTTAATCAGACTGTCAAGAGTTCAGAAGCAAGAGGGCTTGGCAAACTCTGGCAGTTCAGGCAGCTTCCCTGATGGTCTGATAGAGGCAGAACCCTTGCACTTGATTTAGACGAGCAGAAAAGACAGTGGAGGGCATTCCTGGCAGGGACACTTCTTAACTAAAGGCACCAAGAAGAGAGTAAATGAAGCTAATGGCTGGTGCACATGACTACCTCTGTAAGCCTGTGAGCCACTCACAGAAATCTGACTCTGTCTAGAACCTACCAAATGGACAGTTGAAGGATGGATGGATGGGTGGCAGGTGGACAGATTGATGGACGTGTGTATGACTGGAAGGATGGATGGATGTTTGTTTGTGGCAGAGTAAGAGTTAAGGGGATTTGCAAAGAGACAGGCTTTGGTTTGAATCTTGACTCTGTTCTTGTCCACAGTGTGAGCTGAGGATGTTATGTCACGTCTCTGATCCAAGGTTCCTAAGAGGCCTCTGGAGGTTGTTGTGATGATTAAAGTGCTCAGCTCAATGCCTGGCATACAGTAGGTGCTCAAGAAACTGGAATTGTTATCACTTTCACTGACCAGAAAGGAAAGAGGGAAAAGAAGCAATGGAACCTACAGTTGGCTGTCTTACTACCATTTCTTCTCCTGCCTGGACTGAATCCTGCATTTCCTTTGAGAAGCTCTGTGGTCTGAGTAGCTTAAGCCAATCAGAGGATTCCACTCCCTCAGGCCCCTGTGACTGGTTCAAGGATGCGTATGACACAATCAGAGTGAATCTGAGTATTTGCTGGAATGCTGGGACACAGCCTCTTTCTTTCATTAGATGTAGCAATGAAGCCAGGAGGAAGCCCAGAAGCTGCTGACAGTTACACTGGGAATACCAGCCTAATGATAACACTGATGTTACAGGAGGTGAAGTAGAAAAACAAAAAGAAATGATGTTGTGCTGCTGGATTCAGCCTCACCTGAATGGTGATCCCTGGACTTGTCAGTTATATGAGCCAATTAATTCCTTTTAAGTTTAAAGCCTATCTAAGTCAGGTTTTCTGATAGCTACAGTTAAAAGCACCGTACCCGATACAGAAGGGAGGTGAGAATGAGGACATATGTATGGAATGTTTAGGGAAGATAAGGCAACAGGTGTTGGGGGTATCAAATCGTAAAAGGCTTTGGATGCCAGAAATCAGACCTAGGTTTTAGCTATTACTTCCCACTTGACAGACAAACCGAGGCCAGAGACTTAACCATCAAGAAACTTGTCTAACAGCACACAAGTTCACTAACTTAACTAAGTGTGGAGCTGAAACTGGAACCCAAGCCCTTATTGCCTCAGTGCCCTTTCCCACCTGTCACGCAGTCACCACACCCTGGAGAACATACCCCATCCGAGGGCCACAAATCCCTGGAGCCACTTCCGTTCTGAGAAGAAGGAGATGACAAGGAGCGTGTGAAGATAGAGGCCTTCCACCAGCAGCCAGGAGTAGTTGGCCATGATGCAGTACTGGAAGAAGACCATGACCAGCTTACAGCCCACCTACAAAGAGAGGCAGCTGAGTCACAGGCCAGCCTTCTGGGCTCCCTCCAGGAGACGAGGGGTGCAGTAGGAGTCGGCAGCCAGGCCACAGAGAGCATCTCTCAGGCTCACACCCATCCCCCCTGGCCTTCCACTATCAGAAGACCAGGCTCATAGATGTCTCTAGAGTGCAAGTCCAGAGGCCGGAAGGCTCTGTCAGCCCAGCCAGTGGGCTGCTGCAGCAGCAGGAGCAGCAGTCAAATTCTGGAACTGGCCGCCAGTTGTCAAACTGTGTCAGATATTGCCCAATTCCCAACAGCAAATGAGAGCATTTTTCAGAGGAGGAACCTGAGGCCTAAAGAGGGAAATGGATTTCTGAGCAACTGCTGCTGCCAAGTCGCTTCAGTCGTGTCCGACTCTGTGCGACCCCATAGACGGTAGCCCACCAGACTCCCCATCCCTGGGATTCTCCAGGCAAGAACACTGGAGCGGGTTGCCATTTCCTTCTCCAATACAAGACAGTGAAAAGTGAAAGTGAAGTCGCTCAGTCGTATCTGACTCTTCGCGACCCCATGGACTGCGGTCTACCACGCTCCTCCGCCCATGGGATTTTCCAGGCAAGAGTACTGGGGTGGGGTGCCATTGCCTTCTCCGTTTCTGAGCAAAAGGTTGATAACATTCTTTCCTGGTTAAGTTTCCTAGAAACAGATGGAGAAGGAACAAGCCAGTACTGATGAGAGAACACGGGACCCCTGCCTGCACTGCATCTGGAATGCAGACCTTGAAACATTCAAGGGGGTGCCACAGGGTGGCCTTGCCTGCCGCCGTGACTTAGGTGACAGCCGTGTCCCTTGTCAGGATCCCAGGAAGCCATGCCTGCAGGGCTGTGGGGCACGAAGCTTCCACGCCCTCACGGCTCTCACTTGCACCCTATGAGGGCTCCCTTCCTTTCATCCTCTCGCCTAGTCTTTCCCTGAGGACAGCTCAGGGATGACAGCTCCTGGGAAGGCCAGAGGGCTGCTGACAAAGTGCAGGAGGGTCACAGCCACAGGGGCGCGCCCAGGGCCACCCTGCTGGCCAGATGTGCTGCCTGCCTGTGGTCTCCTATCTTATTCCAGGCATGGCCCACGGCTGGCTGGTGAGTCTACAGTTTAGAAGAACCTGAAAAGGTTCCCTGCTGGGCATTGCCGGACTTCACTGGCCAGTGATGAGGTGGGGTCAGAATCTTCTAACTCCAAGCTGGTACTCTTCTTTCATCCTGGGAATCTCCCTGAAACACAGGGGCACAGCTTGAGGGACCTCTCAGTTTGAGTCAGAAAATACACACACATACACATGCGTGTGAAAAACTACAAGCAATATACAAACTTAACAGAACTATAAGCAATTACAGATGTGAGTGGTGGGAAGCGACAGGCGGGCTGGTTAAACCAATCTCAAACTCCAGTCCCCTTTACCCTTGCTTGCCTCCACTATGGAGACTATGATAGTAAAAAACTGAGCTTCCCAGCTTCCTCTGCAGTTAGATGTAGTCACATGACACAGTTCTAGCCAGCGAGATGTGAACACAGTCTTGAGAAGCACATTCTTTTCCAAATGAAAAGCCAAAGCCTCACAAAGAGAAAAATGTTTAACCTTGACTTCCCTCCTTTTTGCCTGAAACATAGATGTGAGGTGTCGGGTTGCAGCAGTCATGTTGCTAACACGCAGTATAAAGCATGGGATCAAAACTGGCAGATCAGAAAGGGAAAAGGACTGTGTTCACTAAGGCCAGGAGCCACTGTGCCACCTCTGGGTTGCCCATCTGTGGACTGTTTCTGTGGGGCACAATCCCCAGATGTTTAAGCCACTGATGTATATACAGCAGAAGAGATTATGTTATGTACAGCAGAAGAGATTCTCAATTGATACACAGAGTGATATTGCAATGAATGAAGACTCCTCTGCTTGTTCAGAAGGAAGAAGAGGGTAAGATTATGTTCCGCTGCACATCTGGCCATGCACATGCAGACCTGTCCAGGGTGCACTCACCTTTTTCTTTCTACAATCCCAACCATCCCTAGACTTGGCCATCTGTCTACATTTGGGACTTGGCAGGAGTAGAGGAAGGAGGAGCCTTGCCATGTGTCTAATTCCCAGAGAGGCTGATGCACTCCGGGACACTGGGAGTTGAACAGTAGCCCCTCTGGCTTCTCAGCAAACTGCCTTCATAGGAATCCCAGGCTGCACGTGTGGGGACATGGGACTCCTTGAACCTCCTATTCCAGCCCCAGTGCTGGCCCCTTTGATTCTAGGCATTAAATCCAGCCTCAATGAATGGGGTTGGGGGGGAGCAGGCAGGCCTGGCCACACCATGGGCCATGTGGGCATGTTACCCTGTGGGCATCACAGTGGGTGGCATCGTCGGAGGAGAAGAGCACGGCATCCTTGATGAAGTTGGACAGGGCGCGCAGGATGAAGGACACAAAGAGGTGCATGTGGATGTAGTTGCGGGTGCAATGGAGTCTCCTGGAGAAAGAGAATGCAGGGCCATAGGTGGCAGAGCCGGAGGGTTCAACTCAGCACCCCCACCCCCTACCCCATGCACCAGGGAAACCCAGGTACTGGACGTGACATCTCTCTGAGTCTCTGGATGAGAGCCCAGGCCCCCAGCGGCCAGCCTACTCTGTTGCATGCTGCAATTGAAAAAAAAAAAAAAAGAAGCTGAGATTATAAGAGTGAGATTCAATTCTTCCTCAACCACCTCCTGCAGCTCCTAGAATTGATAGAAGGCAGGGTGGGGAAGGGGGCATGTGGCACAGAAAGTACACAGGCTGTGGGGAGAAATCAGATCCAGGCGCCGCTTCTCTTCAGCTACACGACCTAGCTGAGCAAGACTTTCCCCAGCTAGAGCCTAAGTGTCCCCCTTGCGGTAGGGGCAGAAGTCTGTCACCTGCTCCCCTCCTTCCCTACAGGAACCAGGCTTTCATATGGGGGGACCCATTCCAGCTCTGAGGACAGACAACTCCTCTGCCACCCTCATGAGAGACCTGACTAATCAGAGCACTCCACCCCTGGCTGTGGTGATTGGCTCAGGCCTGGGCACGTGACCCAAGCCTGCTTGCCCATTAGAATTCCCCCAGGACTTTCCTTGCAGCTAATGGAGAAAGGGGTCTCCCTGCCCTGGTGTTGCTGAGCTAGTAGAATGTGCCTCTGCAGCTGCTGGTGGTTGTCTCTACTGTCCCTGCATTAAGCCTGCCTGAAGCCAGTGCAGGGCAAAGCAATGGTAGGAGACAGACCTAGTTCTGCTCATACCTTTGAGCACCTAGATTCAGCCACACCTGAAGCCAGAGGCCCCTGAAATTGTCGGTTAAATGCTTCAGGTCACCTTTGCTTTTCTTAAGGTGTTTTAAGATGGATTTCTGTTTCTTGCAAACATGAGTCTGGCTAGTATATCCATAAAATGAGGATGATACTTATCTCTTAACATTGTGTGAACATCAGAAATAATACATTTAAAGCAACCAGCACAGTAAGTTCTTAGTGATGTTCAGTAAATGTCAAATGAATGAAGGGATGAAGGAGGTCACAGAAACTTCAGTGTTTTGTCACAGGTAAGCTTTAGATCTAGAGAAGACAAAGTGGCCCACCAGACCTTCCCTTCTCTGATCCGAGCAGATAAAAGAGACCCAAAGTGCTGTGCCTGGGGAAGGCTAGGGAGATGGAGAGCTGGTACCTGTTCTTACCGAAAGGCACAGAGGATGCTGAGGGCAACCAGGAGCATCACCAGGGAGGAGCTGTAGCCCACGGTGTACATGATCTTCAGCTTCAGCAGGTACTCGTACTGCAGAGAGAGAGGCCTGTGTCAGCTCACCTACCCACCGACTGAACCTGCCCTTTTACCTGCTCCAGGTGGCTTGAACCCCTTCAACTCTGACTGCTATTCTGTTCATACCTCAAGGACACAAATTCATAGACTCATGATATCTTGGCTTGGGAAAAGACTTTGGGCATTATCTGATGCCAGTTCAAAGTTCTACCCCATATACAAGGCCCCTGATTGCCACCCTGAATTCAAGTCTTTGCTTGAATACCTCCAGGGATGGTGTCTTCACTGGTTTTTGAGGAACTCACTGGGTATACAACAGTGCAAAGTATTAGATATTTTTTTCTCAAATGAATCTAAAATCTATTACTTTTAAATTGTACCTATTGGTCCTTTTTCTGCTTCTGGAGTCACTGCAAATAAAGTGAATCTGTCTTATACCTAAAGCCTATCATTATTTTATTTTTTTCATCATTTTTTAAAGTATTTTTATTTAATTTATTTAGATCATACTGTGCGGCATGTGGGATCTTAGTTCCCAGATCAGGGATTGAACCTGTGCCCCCTGCAGTGGAAGCACAGTCTTAACCACTGAGCCACCAGGGAAATCCCATTTTTTTCATCATTATTTTAAAAATAACTTTTTCATGGTAGAATAGCTTTAGACTTATAGGAGAGTGACAAAGATGCTACAGAGAGGTTTGTTCTTTCTGAATACAGCCCTTCTGCTCAACTGTTCCCCGCTTACTCAGCATTCAATATTCCCTATGTCTTTAATCTCTTTCCATTACCCGTCACCATTTTCCTCAATTAATATGCTACAGTTTGTGAATGTCCTTCTTAAACAAGACACCCTGAACCGGACACTTGAAAAGCTACAGATGTACTCTCTGACCAGGGAGAAGTAGAGTGGGCCGCGGTTTATACACGCCAATCCCTGTCTACACACTGTACTCCTATTAATGCAGCCAGGCAGTCATTGACTTATTCAGCAGCCACTGCACACCACTGGCTCAGCTTTGACTCAACATCTCAGTGGAATGGAATAATGTATATAGAAATAAATGTAAAGACCTGTATTTTTAGGTTCAAAAAATAAATTGTACAACAGTTTCTAAAAGAACCAAAGAAATAAAGAGTAAAGCAATAATGCCATACCATTTTTTTTTTGTACCAACCAAATTAACTAATATTTAAATGTACTAATATTCTGTGTAGGTGAGGTCATGTGGTGGTGGTGGTTTAGTTGCTAAGTCATGTCTGACTCTTGTGACCCCATGGACTGTAGCCCACCAGGCTCCTCTGCCCATTGGGTTTCCCAGGCAGGAATGCTGGAGTGGATTGCTATTTCCTCCTCCAGGGGATCTTCCTGATCCAGGGATCGAATCCACGTCTTCTGCATTGCAGTTGGTCTCCTGCATTGCAGGCAGATTCCACCAGGGAAGCCTCAGGTGAGGGTACAGTGGGAGTGAAAACTGGCTCAATCTCTCTGGAAAGTAGCACAGAGCAAAAACCACACGCATTCCTTCTGACTTCCCTTCTACCTCTAGGAATTAATTCTAGAAATTATCAGAAATATAAAAGCATATTATATATAAAGATGTTTATCACAGAACTATTTTTAATGAAAGGCATGCAAATGCCCAACACAGAATAGTTAACTAAATTCTTTTAAATTCAAGTTATTTCAAAATTAGGCTATATTAAAATGCTCCTTATCAAGAGTTTCAAAAGATGTCAGGACATATCATAGAGCTAAGTGAAAACGCAGAATACACATTTTACATATACAGTGTGATTTCTGCTTTATGCAAAGAAAAGTGTTGTTGAATTGTATGACTCTTCCCTTTTTTGAAGATCAAAAAAGATTGAATATTGGTCATCTCAGGCGGTTCAATCTCACACATTCATAGAAACAAGATTGTAAGGAGTTGTGTTAGATACTATTAGTGATTAACTTTGGATTACAAACTGATGGATACAGTCATTATTTTCATTTGTATTTTTTTCTGTACCTTTCACTTTTCTTCAGTGGTAAGTATTGTTTTGTAACCAGAAGAAAAGGGTAACAAGAAAACACCAGCACACAGATAACTATTGAGGAAATCTGACAGGCGTTTATACAAAAACGACCTTGAGGTTTAAGTGGCCCACGCTCCATGGTGTTAAAGAAGTGTATGCAGAGGGAACACAGAAAGGCTTCAGAGTCAAGAGACAAGGGTTCCAAACCCAGGACTGCTACTACTCACCAGTCCTGGGCAAATCATTTAACTTCTGTGTGGCCCTAGGCAAATCACTAAACTTCTCTGGGAGCCTCAGATTCCTCATCTGTAAAATGGAGATAATATCCACCGTGCAGGCTTTTTGGAAGAACAGAAATGGTATCAGGTACAGTATCTAGACAATGCCTGGCCCTTAGAAGACACTCAATCCTTGTTAATTTTCTCCATCTTCACCTTCTACCCCACTGTGCACTGTTCAGTCTGAGTCAGCAGTCTAAGGCTGTGGTATGAAGTATGAGGCATGGGGTAGCAGCTAGAACAATTAGGCCTCTTCTCGGTTTCATTAATGGAGTGCTGTGGAGCAGCAAGCCACATTGGAATGTCTGGAGTGTTCCAGGCCTGGGTATGTTATTTTAAGAGGAACATTAATGAACTGGAGCATTTCCGGAGGGGGGTGACCATGTCATCTGAAGAGTGCATTAAAATACTTGAGTGCACCACATCCTGAAGGAAACAAACTTAGGGGAAAAGGGTATTAAAATGATTGATGTATAAAAGAGTAAGACTGAATTGTAAGCTCCAGACAAGGCAGAAGTTATCAGAAAGTAAATTTGACTCAGAAGGACCAAAATTCTTCTGACAGCAGAGGGAACTTTTTACAGGTTAGCTGCCATATGACACTGCCCTTCCCCACTGAGGTGACTGCAATTCCGGAAGCCAGGAGCCACCTCTCAGGAATGAGTGCAGGGAACCAAGAGGGCAGCAGGTTGCATTGGGTTAATGGTTTCTAGCCTTTAGGATTTCAAAGAGCAGTGAAATGTCAAAAATCTGGAGACTGATGTGCCGTTCCTAGGATCTCGCCATGTGCGGGATGCATCCCAGAGCTGAGGGTATCAGCTCACTCAGGAGACACCTGGTATTGCAGCCCTGGGTCAGGAGCAGTGGGTCAGCCTGTGGCAGCATGAGGAGGCATGGATGACAAGTGTGGAGGGTCCAGGCTGAGGATCCAATGCTGTCCTGTGGCTGGGTTACTGTCTGCCAGGTGACCCTCAGGACATCCCAGCCAGCTCTGCCTTTGTCTTCGAGCCCCAAAAGACCCTGTTCCCCAGAAGCCAGATGTGACCTCAGTGCCCTCAGCCTCTGCGACACCTGCCCCCAGAGGGCTAGGGGTCCAGAAAGAAGCCTCGCTGCCGTCAGTCCTAGATGAGGCTACCTGTCTCTTTGCTGTGTGTCCTGACTGGGTCCCTTCCTACTCCATCCTCTACATTAGGAGCTGCTGCTGCTGCTAAGTCGCTTCAGTCGTGTCCGACTCTGTCTGACCCCATAGACGGCAGCCCACCAGGCTCCCCCATCCCTGGGATTATCCAGGCAAGAACACTGGAGTGGGTTGCCATTTCCTTCTCCAATGCATGAAGGTGAAAAGTGAAGTCGCAGCAGACATCTTCCATAAAGGGACACACAGCAAACATGGACGTTTAAACATTCTGTCTCTTTTGCAACTATTCAGTTCAGCCCCTGCAATGCAAATGGATGTGGCTGTGTTTCAATAAAACTTTATTTGTAAAAGCAGGTGGTAGGCTGGATTTGGCCCAAGGCCCTAGTTTTCTAACCTCTGCTCCAGGTAAACAAAGTCAGCTTTATGTACCCATGTGGCTTGGCAGCTTTGCCTGGTCTTTCTGCTAATCTGAGTCCACTGTTGGCAACTGGTGCATGCCAAGTCAGGATGTTGCAAAAAGACAATCAGTAAATACATACTTTCACAATCATTTGATTAAAAAATAAAAAGACATTTTAACACTCAGAAAGGATGATTCAATTCTCAGCATCAAAGACTAAGTTTGTGGGGAACTCCTTGGCAGGGCAGTGGTTAGGACTCCACACTTTCACTGCCAAGGGCCCAGGTTCAATTCCTGGTTGACGAACTAAGATCCCACAAGCCACATAGCCAAAAAGAAAAAAGACAAAGCCTGTTCTTGTCTGGAGAATCCCAGGGATGGTGGGCTGTTGTCTCTGCGGTCACACAGAGTCGGACACGACTGAAGCAACTTAGCAGCAGCAGTGCTTGTCTGTGGTCTGGCATCAGGGGCCAGTATATCCCATGGTCTGGAAAAACTTACACCAATCTTAGGGATTCTAATATTTTTTTACATGAGCTGAAGTTATAGTAGGTCTTCTTTTTTTTTTTTTACTATTTTTGGGCAATTAATTTTTTCAGTTAAGTCCAGAACTTTGCATTTATCTTTGTTAAATCTCTGTGCCTTATCTGGCGTTTTAGAGTTTCAACCCAGCCATGAATATCATGGTTCAGGCCCTGGCCTTTGTTCTTATCCAGCTGACTGTTAGCCAACAGTTCTTAAGTGTGGCTTCAACAGAGATAACTCACAAAACCAAAAGCTCTTTAAGGTCCTCAGTAATTCCTAAGGGTATAAAAGGGTTCTGAGGCCAAAAAGCTTGAAAACTGCTGGTCCAGGCCATGCATGTGTCCCATCCCTCTGCCAGGAAACGTGCAGAGGTGGACAGGCTCAAGTCACATTGGGTCAGTGAGATGTGAGGACAGGCTTACTGGCTGTTTGCATATGAAGCTTTCTTGTGGTTAGCAAGAGGTCAGGCTGTCCCTCCTCCTGGACAAGCAGGCCTGGGAATCTGTGGCTGCTGTCACCAATGGCACACAACAGGATCCCAGCCCCGGGATAAGTCACCAGGCTAGCAGGAAGAGAGATAGAAAAAACCTCGTCCTGAGTGGCTTTGGGGTGCTGCTTCATTATAAGTGCCTGACGCCCATCCACTGTATCATAGTTACATGAGCCACATTAACTTGGGAAGTTTCTGTCACTTGTAGCCTGCACATCCTTCTGAACCTCCATCCTGCCATCCATTATACATGTGATCCTTCTGAATTTTACGGACTTTACAAACGTGATCCACATAAGCCTCCTGTCTTCACATAGGTCAGAGACAGAAACGGAAATCTACAGAGGTCTGGGCCCATCCACTGGCCCTCTAAGACCATGCGTAATCCCTATTAAATTATTCCACCTGGATCTGAAGACCTCATGTATCTTCCCTAATTGGATGATAAGCTCTGGGAGAGAACAAACTCCATCCTCCACTACCATCCCTCACCCAATCTCCTTTAGGAAGGACTCTGAACCAAATGGCCTCTTCAGGGTGCCCACACACCAGCATCCTCTCTTAAACCAGGCCTGCCTGCAGCTGGGTGCTCCTGCCTCCTGGAGCCTGAGTCTCCTCTGAGAAGGGACCTTTGTGAGCAGGTGCTGTGGCCCCTCACCCTTCCCAGCACTTCCAGGGCTCACTCTGCTCCTCCTGACGAGCTCAGGACTATTACCCCATTTGCCAGATGGAGAAACTGAGGCACAGAGGTTACCTCCTCCCCACCCCCACCAAGGCCACAGGGCAGGTTCAGACTCACCACCGGCCCAAGCAGTTAGCCCCAGTCACTGAGCTTTGGGTTTCATGCCAACCTGGCCACAGCGTCCCCAAGGCACGTGGCAGTTCTCACTGCACCACGGTCCTCAGGGCCGACCCCTCCAGGCTAGTGGGCCAGGACAGAGAGCTGGGAGGGTGTGGGGCTGAGGAGGGCAGCCCCGAGTCACCTGACCTAGCCCTGGGCAGGCTTCACTCTATCTCCCCAGGCACCTCCACCCCACAGGGAGGTGTGGCAGGCTTACCCGCTTCTCGTTGGAGGAGTCATTCACATTGACCCCACAGGCCAGGTCAGGTCTGGGGAAAGTTTCTGACCAGCCGCCCTGTGTGCAGTTCCGGAACATGGAACCTGTGGGGACCAAGCATCCTGTGGTGAGCGGAGGGACAGACTGATGGCCGGGTTTCTGGGTGCCTTGCCCACCTTAGTTGCAGGTGGAGGGAGCTTCCTTCTGTCACTCTATCCCTTTCTCCGAACCACACAGGGCGGCTCCAATTGCTCAGTTGACCCTTGAAGGCTTTGTAAGAGTCAGTCCGGAAAATGGCAGGAAAGGTGTGGGCAGACAGCCCAAGTGGGGATGTGCGTGTACATGTGAGACACAGAGCCACGGTTTTGGATCCCTTGACCTGCAAACCTGGTGGGCCCTGAACCGTTAGCCCCCTAGCCTCTGAGCACTGCTAACCTCCCCCTGGGCCCCCACTGCCTCACCCACACCCCATGCCCCACACGCCCTGTGCCAGGCACCAGGCTCCACAACGAGGGAGGTGACTGACACATGCCCCAGGCCCCAGCTCAACTTCCAGGGTCACTGCTCAGCTACCTGGGTGCCCCTCAGAGAATAATAAAACCTTCCTCTGGCAGGCATGGCAATGCCCCCAATGATGAGAGAAGCCGTATGCAATGCTTAAGAACAGCAGGTTACACACCCCAAACCAAACAACACTGACCTCACACTAGTGACCGTGTGTTTATTCAATTATAAAACCTCATGCTCTACTATAACAATACACAGTGATTGCTATATGCCAGGCACTGCTCTAAGCATGTGAGAGGTATTAACTCATTCAATCCTAACAAGACTATGAGGTCTGCACTGTTACTTTTATAGTAAAATGTACTGTAACATGAAAATACCACTCCCATTTTATAGCTTGTTAGGACCAAACTGGAGCCAGGGCAGGCCTGAGGTTTAGTCTCTAGGAAAGCTGAGGCACTGGGAACTTCCGCAGGCAGTGTAGCTCGACCGGTCAGGGAGGTCCTCCTCTTTCCGGGACTTCCAGATAGCCCTAGCCAATCAGGGAGGTCCCCCTCAGTGTCCGACCTGAGCCAATCAAGACGAGACGCGAGATTTGAAATTCGCACGTGCGCGCACCAGTTAACCAAGCATGTAATGCCAACTAACCCGCGGGACTGCCTGTATATAAGCAGCTGTGAGTCAGAGCTCGGGGCCCTTGTCGGATCCCACTGTGTTTGGGTGAGACTTGGGTCCTAGCTCGAGCTAGCAATAAAACCCCTTTATGCTTTTGCATTGCTGTGGACGTCTTATTCTCTCAGTTCTGGGGACTCGGACTCTGGGCATAACAGCTAGGAGAACTGAGGCACACGGTGGTTAAAGAACTTGCTCAAGAGCACACTCCAGTCAATGCAGAACATGGGATTTGAACCCCAGGGCTCAGGCCTACGTTCTTAGCCACAGGCTTTGTACTAATCCCTTTCTTACTCTGCTCTTCCTGCTCCCAGGCCCTGAAAAGTGAAAGTCACTCAGTCTTTGCAACTGACTCTTTGCAACCCCATGGGCTGGAATTCTCCAGGACAGAATACTGGAGTGGGTAGCCTTTCCCTTCTCCAGGGGATCTTCCCAACCCAGGGATCAAACTCAAGTCTCCTGCATTGCAGGCAGATTCTTTACCAGCTGAGCTATCAGGGACAGCCATCTAATGGGTGAGTGCCCCAGAGAAATCTGCCTGCTTGGTGAGGACCTGGCCACGCCCATAATGAACTTTTTACAGGCTCCTGGTTCTACTCCTGCGCTAAGAAGTTCTATTTATTTATTTATTTGGCCGTGCAGCATGCAGGATCTTAGTTCCCTGACCAGGGACCAAATGTTCCTCCCACACTGGGAGTGTGGAATCTTAGCCGTAGGACCACCAGGGAAGTCCCAGAAGTTCTACTTTATATATAACTTCACACCCTGCTCCCCAGTGTCTGAAAATCAGCAGAGCTAACATACATAACCACCCAGGGAACCTCTCTTCGGTGCTCCTCTGTACTATAAACCACAAGATCACTGCAGCCCTCTCTGTCTATCAAGCCTGCAGTGTGTACCTCTCACACGGAAGTGACCGTGGCTCCCCTGCCTCCCCTCCCAGGGATTCCCAGGGGCTCCCTAGGGCCTGCCTCTCTTCGGTGCTCCTCTGTACTATAAACCACAGGATCACTGCAGCCCTCTCTGTCTCTCAAGCCTGCAGTGTGTACCTCTCACACGGAAGTGACCGTGGCTCCCCTGCCTCCCCTCCCAGGGATTCCCAGGGGCTCCCTAAGGCC
Source organism: Redunca redunca (assembly GCA_006410935.1). Classification (NCBI taxonomy): domain Eukaryota; kingdom Metazoa; phylum Chordata; class Mammalia; order Artiodactyla; family Bovidae; genus Redunca; species Redunca redunca. Next base: position 427,194 of record SJYQ01001248.1, read on the forward strand.
TGCCTCCCTAGAGCCCTTGCTCATCAAATATCTGTAGGCTGGCTGGCTAGGAAAACAAATGAGGGAGGAAGAAGGGCCCATTCTAAACGTTTTCACAGGGAAGAGGGAAGAGCTTACCCAGGAGGAGCTTTTTAGAGCAAGAGCCTGAAGACTAGGGTAGAGGAGCTGCCAAGCCATGACAGAAGTCTGGGAAAGCCACGCGGGGAGCTTCCCTGCCTGCAGTGACTGGCTCGGCTGCATCCTCCACTCTGGGCTGCCAAGGGGAGGCGAGTTCCAGTCCCCAGGTCTGGCTGCTGTCAAGGCTGCAGGGGGCTGACCCCAGCTCTGAACAAAGGAGCCCTGCTGCTCCTTTTGCTCCAATCAGTATCCTGTCAGGGCTCCCCAGCCACCTGAGCTGGGCCTGGCGTGTTTCTCTCTGACTAGCCCCATGGTCTAGGCCACCGTCTCTCAGGGTTTAGGACCAAACAGATTCCACTCAGCTGGAGAAACATGGTGGCCATTTCTAGAACTAGCCACTATGCTAACATGCTGATCCTAATGGCACTCCTCTGAAGGAGGTTCTGCTGGCCTAGCTCACAGATAAGAAAACCAAGGCCCAGAAGTGGGCAACAGAGCCCAGCCTCAATGTGGCCCATCATTGTCCCACCCTCCTGCCTGCCCCCTCCCTGAGATCCCAGAGGCAGCTCTAGCAGGAGACCATGGCCTTTGTGCTCTAGGCACGCCAGGTCTATGACGGCTCAGGAGACCTGGAGCACAGGTCAAGAATCTGAGTTCGAAACCCAGCACTGGCTCTTGGTTGCTGCGTGCCCTTAGGTGCATCACTTTTATGTACCAAATAGGAATAATCACCTACACTGCAGGACGGGGAAGGAAACCCAGGCTGGTGCTGGACATAGAGAGAGAGCCATAGGGCTATTTCCCTTCTGCCTCTGGCCTTTCTAAATTAGACCAGAAATGGTGGGGCCTGGAGTCTTGGAATTCAGGAGATGAGTGGAAGATTTCTGTTATTAAATCAAGCAGGCTAGGTTGTCAGAGAGGAAAGAATGGTGGTCAAAGGGCAGCTGGTTGGACAAGAAGCTGAAATAAAAGCACACTTACTCCCTGGAATCTAGGAATGGTTATCAGACAGTGTATCCCTGGAGGCTGGGCTGCCTGTCTGGACGCCTCTCCTCACCAACCCAGCAGGATTCCCATGACAACACTGCATGAGATGCAGGCTGGGTGCCCTCTGCTGACATGGCTCTTAGTAGAACCGCAGAGGAGACAAGGCGTGGGCTCCCATGGGCTCCCATCCACTCCCCCTGGGTTTAATTCCTAATATGTAGGGGTTCTGACCCAGGTTCAGGTCAGTAAACATTTCAAGGGTCCCCAAAAGTACAGTCAGTATTTTTGTGCAAATGTGTTTTGTGTGTGCATGCGCACACAAGCAGTCCAGGGAAGAGCCAGGTTAAAGCTTTTATCTGACTCTCAAAAGCCTCATCAGGTTAGGAATCTCTGCTGCTGTAAGGCTCCCATCCCCCATCAAGACAGAAGGGAAAGAAAGCCAAGGCCTGACCCCACTCAGGAAGTGTGCTTTTAAAGAAGAAATACTGGAAGACCAGGGCCCTCTTAAGAATCAAAGGAATGCATCCTAGATGGAATATTCTAGGCTCCAGCACAGACACACAATTATCTGGGTACATAATCTAGCCTGTGGTTTCCCAACCACACAGACACTCATTCTGCCTGGGCCCGTGTAGTAGGTGCCCTGAGAAACAGTTATTTATTCTACTTTTTTCTTCTTTCAAAAGGAAGAGTCTGGAGCACCAGCTTGTTCTCACTGGACACACTTTCCTTTCTTGGGGTGGGGAGCCCTGGAACCCTTGAGACACTATTGTGGAGCCTTTCTTCAGACTCCAGACCCAAGGTGGATTTATGGGCAGAGAACAGGTAGAGGACAGATGGTTCTAGGTAACTTGAGACTGGACTAGTCCTGACTTATGCTCCTGGGCTGGCCAATCCCCTGGGCCTGCAGCTGGGTTCGAGGACAGTAGGCCCCAGGCTGAGATGATCCCCGCGGACCCTCAACCCCCAACGTGCCCTGGATCCCTAGCATGGAACCCAGGGGGCAGCGCCTCTGTGAGACCGAGCAGGTGGGCGGATCCTGCAGCCCCCCAGCGACACTGGGTGGCCGAGAGAAGAAACTGCAGTCCCTGTCTCTCTATCTCCCAGCTGTGAACCTGAAGCCAAGGCTAAACCCCTCTCAGACCTTATTATTTTCACTGTTTAACTAAGCCAAGTGGAGAGAAAAGGTCTGTGGTTTGCAGGGGATTTGTGACAAGTTTAAAGTTTAAATCTGTAAAAATGCCTAGTACATAACGGTTTTGTCCAGCGTTAGTCCCTGTTAGTCCCTAAGTGTTCCCTGTCTGAGACAACTTCCTCACTTCCTCGTCTGAAATTAAGGAAATCCTTATAAACTGCAGCTTTGTTTGGGTGAGAGATCCCCCAGGAGACCAGAAGCTTCCAGAAAGGGCAGAGTTCATCAGCAGGTCCTAGTAGAGAGGGCACAGAGGAAGTGAGCATCCTGAAAGGCCAGCCCAGGCTAAGTGGGACCTAGACATGAGGGCTGGAGCAAGGGCCCTGGGTGCTAAGGGGCCAGAAATGTGCAAGGAAGGAGGGGAGCCCCTCAATGGGAGCACAGGGCAGAGAGGAGCAAGCCTGGCCTCCTTTACCCCTTCCCTGGTACTTGGCCCTCTGGCCCCTTGCTTGGCACCGACAACTCAGCCCACCCCACACACCCCCAAGCAAGGCTTCCAGTGGCCAGCAAGGACCACTCCCATCCTTCCATTCATTCCCTGTCCCCAAAGAAGTCTTGGCCTCCTGTTTCCAGGCCAAAGCCCACCCAGAGGGCTGCCCCACAGCTCCCCAGTTGGGCCCCCAGGCTGAGTTCTTACCATTCCTGCCCACGAGCATCCAGAGGAACCGCGGGCATGCCACTTCCACTGTCTGTCCCAGTGCAGAGGATGGCCAGCAGCTGGTGTTGTCCCATAGCCCCCGGCAGCCTGCCGAGAAGAGCAGCAGCATCAGACAGCGTCTCAACGTGGACACGGGCCCCCCCACCCCCACAGCCTAGCACATCCCCAGCACCTGTGCCTGGTGTTTCCCCCCACATCCCTTCCACACATAATCTGGTCTCAATGCAACGCAAAGCTGAACTTATGGTGAACAGCTAGTGTATATCTGTCCTTACAGACACTGAATTTGAGGTCGTTTCCTCTTTGTTTTGTTTGGCTGCTAGGAAGCTCAGAGCCAGATCAGTGGCCCACTTCCGGTAACTGAAAGACTCTGACATGAAAAAATTACTGGGTGTCTATAATGCAAAACCAGGTGCCGTCTTAAGCACGGCCTCTGGTTTATCTGATTCTGAGGTTCTCTGGCCTGTTATGGTTTTGAGCTATTTCACAACTCTATAAATTGTAGGTAACTAATGGCCATGCTAATGATTCCTGTTCAGAGGCATTTGGGATCCACATTTCTGTCACTTTCTTTGCATTTGCATGACTATCAATTATCTAAAATTTATATGAAATTGTTTCCAGCCAGTTTTGCATCTATTTGCCTTATATATGCAGTACTTTGAATTCTCCTGTGAACCAGTGGTTAATCATTACTTAAGTACAATGTTTGGCAGGTATACTCTGTTAGAAATTATCATTTAACATAACCAGCCACCAATTCTCCCACAGTAGATCCAAGGGGAAGAAAATCAGAGAAACTGCTCCTGTGACAGACTTCTGGGGCCCGTGCCACGTGGGAGGACATCACCAGGAATGTCTGGAGCACACTGGAAATAGAGGTGATATCATGAGGTCCATAGTCACCTTGCATCCAATTTGGGGAACGCAAAGCAGACCACACCACCCTGGATCCCACAGCCCTCAGAAAGAACTCAAGATTCTTGAATCCCAGAGACCTGGGTTCCAATCCTCCTCACCACACCTCGCTGCCCAAGCCCTCAGCTCTTTTGGGGAAACAGATGGCTTCCTCCTGAGGTTGTCCAGGGGAAGAGATCATCTCCACATGGAAAGCCTGGCACTCACTGGGTGCCAGGGAATGGCAGCTCGCTCCTGCCATCCCCCCCAACCCTCTTCCTCACCAAGTCCTTTTCTGTTTCATCCTGGCATTGGGAGGGGGGGACCCAGCTGGGTCCTCTGAACTGCAGGGCAATTTTTAGCTCCAGGGACTGATGGATAGGGGTCTGAAGGGGTCCCTGGATTACCCAGCTGGCTAATTCCCAGTTTTTATAAAGAGCAAGAGTCTCTTCGGGCATGAATAAAACCAGGCTCAAAGTTTCAGCATCCTCCTGGACACTTTTGTTCCCTCCACGTGAAGTTCCCCTGGCGATCTGTCCCACTTTAGAGGTATTGATCCTGCAGTGGACATCTTTGTCACTGGGGAGGTTCTGATTCAGTCATCCTGAGTCCTAGGAATCTGCAGGCTAAGACCTCCCTACAGGTGTTCTGTATGTGGTCATTAGGCTTTGCTTTGAGAATCTTCATACTGCATCCCTCCCTTCCCGCTGCAGAGGCCTCTTCTGGGCTCACACCAGCCTTGGGCTCCAGGGGCCCATCCAAGATGATTGTGAGAGGCCAGGGGATGTCATGGCTGGAGGGGGCAGGGCTCCTCCTGGTGCCTGTGTGCAAATGGCTCCCCATCCCGGGCAGTCAATATAAAGAGCAGGAACCAGTCTGATTCATGACCACTGGAGGCTTGTGCCCACAAGGACTGGGCAAGTCACAGGCACTCAACAAGCGTCTAAGGAAAGGATGAATGCCTGAGTCTCTGGCCTCTGTTCCCCTCCTCATCACCCACTCCTTGTAAATGGGCATTCGCCATGATGCCACACATGATTTCTGAATCCCACGTCCTCTGCTTGCCAGCTCTGCTTGATGCCAGCAGGAGTCGCTCTGTGCTTTACACACAGGAGAGCATTCAACCCACAGCAGTGCTGCGAGGCACCCAACCCTGCCCTCATTTACAAGTGAAGCAATAAAGCAAGGAGGTGGGTACCTGGAGTCACCCAGCCAGGAACGGCTGTGAGGTAACTGTCCAGCCAGGCTCCTGGGTGCCACCTCATGGGCTCTGCCCACCAGCTTGTCTCCAGAGGCACCAGCCCCAGTTTCTTAGGAAAAGATGCCTGGCTGGGGCAGAGCAGCCCTGGGAGGTTGTGGCCCTGAGCAAGGGGGCAGAGGACAGAGGAGGAGAATGCCACGGGAACTCAGAGTGGGGCCTAACGGAGCTCCCACAGTGACAGGGGAAGCTTCCAGGGGACCAAGGACCAGTGTCTGAGTTCTTTGAGGAAGGTGGGGCATAAGAAACCCCCCTGGATGTTCCAGAGCCTTCACCCCAACTCACAGTGTGCACTGAAAGAGGGCAGGCTGGACCTTCTTTCTTCCTGAACCTCCCCAGGGTACACAGGAAGGTTCTGCACTGTCTGGGCACCGGTCCTCCAGGCTCCCACCATGGGTGTGGCTCACCACATCCATGAGTTACTCTCGCCTCCCCAGATGCCCCTCAGACAGTGACATGGTCCTGAGGCCCTGGACAGAGGGGCACGCTGTGCCTTCGCCTGGCACAGCACCTGGAGGCTGGAGGGTAAGGCCCTCCCCGCATCCCAACTCCTTCTGCAGAAGCCCCGTTTACAACACGGCCGCCCTTCCTCCTAGAAGCACTGGGGGCGCTGCCCGCTGCGGGAACATGAAGGAGCCTCTCCCTTCGGGAGAAGCGGCTTCAGGACTGAGGCTGATCAGGTCAGCCAGGGCACTGGCCCGAGTCCCTGAGGCCGGACAACCCAACCCACGTCCGGCTAGCCAGACAGATGGGAAGGGTGCCAGGGCATCTGGCAGGCTTCCTGAGCTGGGTCATGTTAGGTCTGGCCCACAGGGACAATGGCCTGGTGCTGTGGAAAGCAAGGGAGGAGCAGCTGGTGGGGGGTGAGAGCGAGAGGGACACAGGTTCCCCCACAGCTGGCTTATGCCCATATCCTTCCTATTGGCCAGGGGGAAAGAAAGGCTGGGAAGGGGCTGTCCAGGCTGGCGCTGTACAATGCAGGGGTCGAGTAGGGTTACTGCCCCAAAGCAGAGATGAGGAACCCAGGCCCCAAGAGGCAAAGTGACATACAGGGTGCCAGTAGCTAGGATCCCACCTCCAGGCTCACTGCTGGTGGCAGCAGGCCTGGACACTAACTCCACATAGTACTGCTCATGTCCCGAGCCCTGTGACACAGCCATCCTCTCCCAGCCCTGGCCTCGCTGTCAGGACAGGTTCAGCACTGGAACAGACCTGGCCCAGCATGTGAGGAGCACATCTCACTGGTAGGCTCTGGTGGCTGGTACATGGTTGAACACTTTTAATTTTAATAGTTACACCTTTTAAAAAACAATTTAATATGCATTAAAAGGTTATACAACAAGTATATCACAGCTGTGATTTTATAGTTACTGCTGTTTAGGATGAGGCTAAGTTCAGTCCTGGGTGTTCATTGGAAGGACTAATGCTGAAGCTGAAACTCCAATACTTTGGCCACCTCATGCAAAGACTTGACTCATTGGAAAAGACCCTGATGCTGGGAGGGACTGGGGGCAGGAGGAGAAGGGGACGACAGAGGATGAGATGGCTGGATGGCATCACCAACTCAATGCACATGAGTCTGAGTGAACTCCGGGAACTGGTGATGGACAGGCAGGCCTGGTGTGCTGTGGTCTATGGGGTTGCGAAGACTGAGACACGACTGAGCGACTGAACTGAACTGACTGAAGTTAAAAAAAAAAAGTCAGTTTAAAAAAGAAAACCCTCATGCACTGTTGGTGGGAATGTAAATTGGTATAGCCACTGGGGAAAACAGTGGCACCTCCTCAAAAAAATTAAAATAGAGCCACCAAATGATCCAGCAATCTCACTACGGGATACACATCTGAAGGAAATGAAATCACTGTCTCAAGAGCTATCTGCAGCCCCATGTTCACTACAGCATTATTGCCACAGCCAAAGTATGGAAGCAAGCTTAGTGTCCATCAAAGGAAGAATCGGATAAAGAAAATCACGATGAAATATCATTCAGCCTAAACATTTTTTAATTTTTTAAAAAGGAAATCCTGCCATGTGTGAAAACATGGATGAACTTAGAAGACATTGTGCTCAGTGAAAAAAGCTAGACATAGAAAGACAAATACTGTTATCATCTCACTGGAATGCGGAATCCAAAAATGTTAACCTCATAGAAGCAGAGAATAGAACCGGTGGTTACCAGGGGTGGGTGTTGGGGGGAAGACGGAGAGGCTGGTCAAAGATTACAGAGTCGGAGTTATATGTGATAGTGGTGGTTTAGTTGCTAAGTCGTGTCTGACTCTTGCGACCCCATGGACCGTAGCCTACCAGGCTCTTCTATCCATGGAGTTCTCCAAGCAAGGACACTGGAGTGGGTTGCCATTTCCTTCTCCAGGGGATCTTCCTGATCCAGGGATTGAACTCGGGTTTCCTGCATTGCAGGCAGATTCTTTACTGACTGAGACACCAGGGAAGCCGTATATGATGAGTAAGTCTAAGAGCTCATGTACAGCATGATGAAAAAAAGAGTCAACCCATTGATATAAAGGAGACCACAGTACAGATGGTGCCTGGTGCAGGTGGGCTGGAAGGCCTGTGGCCGGGGGAGCAGGGAGCAGAGTGGCCTCCTGGCTGCTTGCAGGGACCCCGTTTGCACCGCTCCAGGGTGTGAACGGAGGGCCTTGGACCCCACTCCCTACAGGCTCCTGCTGAGTGAGGGATGGCTGCACAGGTGGAGCGCAAAAGAGAGGTGGCATGGCGTCCTGGTCTGGCCTCCTCTGGGGCTCCGGCACAGTACTCGGGTCAGCGGGTTGGGGGAGGGCTAGGAGTTTTAGACCCAGAGCTGCAAAGCTCAGTCCTGAGTCGGAGTTGAGGGGGACCCATGAGGTAAGAGATGGAGGAGTTTTGTAAGTAGATTTACTATCACTGAGCCACTAGGGAGGGCAGGGCCCAGGGAATCCCCTGACCCTCTACCATCTCTGAGGTCACCTGTCAACACTGACCACCTGGCTGGAGGGGACGGGAAGGAAGACTGGGGAAAGTTCAAGTAGGGAAAGAAGAAAAGACACCATCAGGCCACTAATGCCATGTGGGCAGCAGGGGGTGCCTGCCCAGCGCCCGCGGCAGAGCATGGGGGTCCTGCGCTGAGGTGAAGGGTGGTGGGGACAGAGTGAGCTCTGAACATACCACTTACATGTATGAGCCCCACCTTCCTCATCTATAAAATTGGTCTCATCCATAAAATAATGCCCCCCCAAATTTTGGTGGGAAGTAAATCATGTGTGTGTGCAGTGGGTCTTTTTTTCATCCTGGCATTTTTCCCCCTTTTTTCTCTCCTTCCTTCTTAGATTACTGGTTCACAACCTCCGAGAAGGGCAGGAAAACTTAAATCTCCCTGACCTGTTTCCAAAGGGCCCCCAGGGCAGGAGGATAAAGAGGAATTCTAGTGCAATCATAATTCTTGAGAAAATCATAGTTTTGATTTTCTTGATTGCAAGAAAACCTTGCAATCATAATTCTGGAAAAAACAGAGCAAGACTTCACTCAGACTAGGGAGACAAGAGTGATGTGATGAGCAGGGAACAGAAGGTTCCCGAAAGAGGCTCAAAGGCCCTGCTGCCCATTTGCCCCAGACAGTGGGAAAACCCAGAGGGGAAACGGCTATAGGGACACATCAGACAAGCACAGCCAGCAGCCCGCTTCCTCGCTCCATCAAGCCCCCTCTGCCTTCCTGAGCCCACCCCAAGGACACCCTAAGGAGGTCTCCTCGACTGTGCGAATGACCTGACCTACAGTATTTAGGTCGGGAACAGTGTTGCCCTACTTGTGATGGCTGGACCACACACAGAGGTGGTCAGGGTTGGGTCAGAGGAACTGGAGGCCCAGGCGGCAAAGGCATTAAAAAGCACAGCACAGGAGGCAGGCACAACAGAGAGCCTGGGGTGCTTCTCTTTAAACCGAGAAGCACAGGCTACTCCTTGGGATGAACTATCTTGGGGAGAAGTGAGCTCTCCACTACAGAAAGAATCCAAGCAGAGAGGGTCATGCAGCTAGGAGGCTGCACTGGATGAGATACAGACCCTCTGAGCGGGAGGCTGGGTGCTGCTTTCCTGGGGCATGTTGGTTCTTCTCCCCCCAAGAGACTTGCCCGAGACAAGGGCTTCTGAGCTTTCGAGCACTGATCCTGAGTCTCTTCCTCCCCAGACTGTACAAACTGCACTGGCCCCACAGAGTCCTCCTCAACCACCCACAAGCTCTTCCTCCTCTAGCTGAAACGCTTCCTTTCACGCTTTCTCTCACTCTAATTAGACATTAATTGGCACCAACAGTCTCTCTCTTCCTCTATTTTTTTTTTTTCAAATGCAAATCTTCTTGGGGAGAGTGAGAGTATCAGTCACTCACAGTTCAGTCTGGATGGCAAAATAAACAGTCCTCAGGATCTGCAGTCAAAAGATGTGGGCTGAGAGTCCTCTTTCAGCACTGGGTGATCCTGTGCCTCTAAGAGCCTCAACTTCCTCATCTGTGAGGTGGGATGGTAATAGTACTTAACTGCATGGGTTGCTTTAAGAACTAAAAAAAAAAAAAATGTCTAAAGTGCTACATAAACGTAAGTTGCTTGTTTCTGAAAAATGAGCCAAGGTCAGCTGTGGCAAGGAAAGGATAGGGAGAGGTGAGCTCTGGGTAGGGTGAGGGTTGTCCCAGGGTGTTTGTCTGCCAGAGGCCATCAGGGGCCAGGAGAATCCAGAAAAGGACCTGGAATGTTTGTTAGAGAAACTGCATCAAAGGCCAGCATGTAAGACACACTGATACGTGCCACTACATGGATGAACCTTGGAAACATTAGTGGAAGGAGATAGACTCAAAGGTCACGGATTGTGACTCCATTCGTACAAAATGAACAGAGTCAGCGAATGCACAGAGACAGGGAGTGGATGTACGGTTGCCAGGGGTAGGGCAGAGGAAGGAGGGAGATGAGCAACGTGTACAGGTTTTATTTTGGGATGATGAGATGAGAATGCTCTGGGGCTATATAGAGGTGGTGGTTGCCCTGTGAAGGCACCAAATGCTATTGAATTGTTCAGTAAGATGGTTAATATCATGTGAATTTCACCTCAGTAAAAAGGCACACTGACCCCCCAACTCTTTAGAGGGCAGCCCATGTTCTTTGGGAGTGGGGAGTCCACTGTCAAGAGAAGAGGAAAAGGGGATGGCGAGTCCCCACTCTGAAGGCAAGGACATGAAGACCCAGAGAGGATCAGGGTCTTGCCCAAGGTCACACAGCCCCTAAGTGAGAGAGCAGAGCCCCTGCCCAGGTCTGTCTGACCACTAAGCCCACACCTTTCCTGCCTCCACTCTGTCTCCGGAACATTCCTCCCTAGGGTGAGGCAGAGCCCTTCCACCAGCCAGCTCTGAGGGGGTATCAGCTTCTGAAAACAGAGTAATAAATAGCCCAGTAAGGCAGGCCATGAAGCTATTAGGGTGACCCTGAAATGCTCCCAGGAAATGCTGGGAAGGCCTTACCTAGCCCAGAATAGCTGAGGAGTTAATTTTTTATCTGTGATAAGTGTGCCGAGTTTGGTGACAGCTTGGTGAGTGGCGTTTCCTGTCTCTCTCTTAGCATTCAAACATTAACCTCCTCCCCAGGGAAGACCAGGCAGCTTAACCATTAACCCTGTACCCCCAACAGAGAGTCTGCCAGCCCCTCCTGGCCTCAGGCACCAGACAGATCCTTCCTGGGGATGGAAGGGCATTCAGGAGTCATGCTCCTGAGCGGAGTTACGGGGTTGGACCCACATCCAGGCAGCCTCAGCCCAGCCCTCCACCCACCAGGTTCTGATGGGGATGCTGGGGCTGAGCCTGCCCAAGGGTTCCATGGCTTTGCTGTTTCTCCTGTTTTCTTTCTTTGAGAGAATCTTCCCCTGCAGCCACCACATCCGTTCTAAATTCCATTATGGCTTTTCTGGCTCAGCTTTCTCAACATCTGAGCAGAAAAGGCCTGAAGACTTTCCCAGGAGGCTGGGTCCTCATACATCTTCTGCCCCAGGGGCTTTTAAAGCAGGTTTTCAGAGCAAGAGACACTCTTTCCTAAATAAAAGTTGCAGAAGGCCAAAATGCAAAAGAGATAGAAGAGGTCTGAGCCTATGTGCTAGGGTGGGGTCAACCTGGGCCCCTTTGCTCACCGGCCTGGCAGGACATAGTGGCAAACAATGCAAGTAAAGGACGGCCTCACTGCATGGAGAGAGCAAGGTCTCCCCAAGAGCTCACAGCAGAACCTGGCGGGAGTCCCTAATGAGCCCTCTCAGCCCTGGATGCACAAGTAGGACTCTGGGGACAGAAGACAGTCAGACCTGCTGCAAATCAGTCAACCTGGGTATATTCACAGCCTCCCTGGTCCTGCAATCTGAGGTCAGTGCCCACAGGGTGATGGGCCAGGTCAGGCTCTGGGAAGCACCTGCCATGGGCGATGTGGCCACACCACTCACCTCGGCTGGTCTGTGATGAGCTGGGCAAGCTGGAAGCATCCACACCCTCTATCACAAAGGCTCTGCCTCACCCTCCTCTGTCTCCTTCACGTCTCCTCTCTCTACTCTCAGTCAAGGGTCTGCACTCATGCACCTTGTAAGTCAGTCAACAAACACACACCAAGTGCTTGGTCTTAGAGGAAAGTGACACAGTCTGTCCCAGTCCAGCAAACACATCTCCACAATGCAGTGCAGATGTGCCAGGAGGGAAAGAAGTGTTGGGGGTAGAGGTGGGGTGGTCCTGCAGAAGTCAGGGTGGCCAGCTATGCCAGCAGAAATCATTTCCTGGAGGAGTGGCTGACAGGACTGGAGAAGAAGAAATGGAGCTGAAGCAGAGGGATCAGTATGTGCAAATGCCCAGAAGCATGAGAGAACCGACAGGTCAGAAAGTTGTAAGCAAATTGGTTGAGCCAAGTGGAACATTTGGAGTGGATGCATGAACAAGGGCCAAGTCAGGAACTGAACCTCATCCTGGAGCCCTGGGGAACAGTGGCACATTTAAACACTTCAGATGCTAATTTTTAAAATAATCATCTATAACTTCTTGATGTGAGCTGAAGTTTACCATCATCTCTCCCTGGGGCCTGACTTTCTGGGCTTTATCCCTAAGGCCTGAATATAAGCCCCACACTCTGTCACTGGAATTTTAGACATTTTCCTTGGTGACATGAGGGCAGGTGCTGTTCCTGGGGTGGCAGGGGGTGCCCAGGAATTCAGGAGCTGTGACTCAATGGTGGGCCCCCTCTGAGCCATAAGGTCCCAGTCTGGTTCCCCCGAAGCACCTTCCACAGCCAGCATAGGGGAAGGAAGTTCTCATCCTGCCCAGCCCTCATGCAGAGGCTAGTAACTTGGCCAGAGCACATCACAGCATCCACACTGCTTGACCTCTGCTTTCCAGGGCACCATCTTCCTCCTGTCTCTGGCTGCACCTGGTGGGTAAGTGCAGGGATCTCAAGGCCACTCCTCCTACAACCTCTGCCTCAGTTGCCACCCAAAGAAAAGCGTTCCCCAGCCCAGTCCTCCTTTGAAGTCTCCGTTATGTGTGTCTTGATCCGAACTCATGATTTTCATCTCTCTTCACCCAAAATACTCTCCCCTCCTCCCAAGGTGCTGCAGCCACCTTACAACCTGGCAGTGCACGTCACACATTGAGCAGAGAGAGAAGAGGAGTATGGGATCTGATGATACCCAGGAACTCTGCATGAGCTCTGGATCTTTTATGATGTGTGAAAAAGCAACCCCTATATGATGAAGCTTGCATATCAAGTCTCTGCCACGTGTACAAAAACATTTTCCTAAGCCAGAAGAGAGGATTCTACGTGCCATCAATCTTACCATTTTCATCTCAAAACAAAAAGTGTTAAATATTTTTGAATGAATGCTTTTATTTTCACACCAATCCCATAAAACAGATGTGGAGATTGAGGTCCAGAGACATTAAGGACTTGTTCAAGATCACACTGTCTAATTTAAAAGGCTGGGCCTCTCCTTTCCCCTCTCCTCACCTCCACTCCTCTTCCTTTTTCTTTCCTTTTAAAAATTGAAATGAAATTCACATACAGAGATGGGATTGCCTCCACCTTACAACCACCATCACGACTAGACTAGAGGTCAAACAGTTGTCTTCTTTGGAGCAAGGAAGCAGACAGGAAGGGAGGAGAGAGGAGAGCCTCACGGACACAGCTAAGAGGACAAGGAGGCTGCAACATGGCAGGAACAGCGGCTCGGGTGGCGGCTGGTTCCTGGGAGTGTGTGGGGTGGGGAGGGAAAGGAGTCACGGGCCTGGCCATGGGGGACAACAAGAAAGCAGATAACCAACAGCTCAAGAATTTCATGAACAAAGCCCATGACCTGGAGAGAAGAGTACTGCAAAAGAATACGCCTGGTGAATAAGTTAGATGAAAAGGATCATTTTCCAGAAACACTCAAACTACTAAGACGGAGGCAGGAGCAAACAAAAATCAGAACAGACCTCTAACTAGTCAGGAGATTTAATCTGTAACAAAAAATCTCCCAACAAAGGATGGGAGATGGCCACACTCATACAGTCTACCGAACATTTAGAGAATAATTAACACCAAGCCTCATCAAACACTCCCAAGATACTGTAAAGGAGGAAATACTTGTAAAATCATTCTATGAGGCCAGTATTATCTGATACCAAACACACATAAAGACTGTACAAGAAAAGAAAACTACAGATAAATACCCCTGATGAACAATGATATAAAAATTCTCAACAAAATACTAGCAACTGAATTGAACAGCACATTAAAAGAATTATATACGATAACCAAGTGGGATCTATCTTTGGAATGCAAGGATGGTTCAACATGTGAAGATTGGTTTGTGTGATGCATCACAGTAACAGAAGAACAAAAAACACATTATCATCTCAACCGGTGCAGATAAAGCATTTGACAAGAATCAACATCCTTTCATGATAGAAACACTTAAACTAGAAATAGGAAGAAACCATCTCAATAAAATAAAGGTCACATATGTAAAGGCCACAGTGAACATCACATTCAGTGATGAAGCCTGAAAGCTTTTCCCGTAAGATCAGGAACAAGACAAGGATGCCCACTTTTGCCACTTATATTCAGCATAGTACTGGAAGCCCTGTACTGTGCTGTGCTTAATTGCTCAATCATGTCTGACTCTTTGCAACCCATGGACTGTAGCCCGTGAGGTTCTTCTATCCATGGGGATTCTCCAGGCAAGAATACTGGAGTGGGTTGCCATGCCTTCCTCCAGGAGATCTTCCAAACCCAGGGACTGAGCCCAGGTCTCCCACATTGCAGTCGGATTCTTTACCATCTGAGCCACCAGGGAAGCCCAAGAATCTGGATTGGGAAGTTTATCCCTTCTCCAGGGGATCTTCCTGAACCCAGGAATCAAACCAGGGTCTCCTGTATTGCAGGTGGATTTTTTACCAGCTAAGCTACCAGGGAAGCCCACTGGAAGCCCTAGTCTGCAGCAATTAGGCAAGAAAAATAAATAAAAGTTGTCTAAATTGGAGGGAAGAAGGAAAATTATCTGTTTTAGACAATGTGATCTTACATGTAGAAAGCCCCAGTGATTTCTGAAGTGGATTCAGCAAGTGACAGGGCAGATATAAAAGCAATACAAAAACATTACTAATTATCAGAGACATGCAAATCAAAACTATAATGAGGCATCATCTCACACCAGTCAGAATGGCCATCATCAAAAAATCTACAAACAATAAATGCTGGAGAGGCTGTGAGGAAAAGGGGACCGTTCTACACTGTTAGTAGGAATATAAACTGATATAGCCATTATGGAGAACAGTACAGAGAGTCCTTTAAAAACTAGGAATAAATCTACTATATGATCCAGCAAACCCACTACTGGGCATATACCCTGAGAAAACCACAATTCTAAAACACACATGTACCCCAGTGTTTACTGCAGCACTATTTACAATAGCCAAGACATGGAAGCAACCTAAGTGTCCATCAGCAGATGAATGGGTAAAGAAGATGTGGTACATATATATAGTGGAATATTGCTCAGCTATAAAAAGAGTGAATTTAACTCAGTTCTAATGAGGTAGATGAACCTAGAGCCTGTTATATAGAATGAAGTAAAACAAATATTGTATATTATACAATATTTGAAGAGAAAACAAATATTGTATATTAATACACACATATGGAACCTAGAAAAATGGTACTGATGAACCTATTTGCAGGGAAGGAATGGAGATGCAGATGTAGCAAATGAACTTGTGGACACAGTGGGGGAAGAAGAGAGCGGGGTGAATGCAGAAACTAGCATCGACATATATACACTATCATGTGTAAAATAGCTAGCTGGTGAGAAGTACCTGTATAGCACAGGGAGTCCAGTCCGGTGCTCTGGGATGATCTAGAGAGGTAGGGTGGAGTTGGGAGGCTCAGGAGAGAGGGGATATGTGTGTAGTTGTAGCTGATTGCATTGTTGTGAAGTGAAAGCAAACATAAGATTGTAAAAAAAAATTTTTTAAATCAACACACAAAAATTAGTTGCATTCCTATACACTAATGAGAAACAACCTACAAAGGAAATTAAGAAACAAATCCATTTATAATAGCATTAAAAAGAATCAAATACTTAGGAATAAACCTAACCAACAAGATGAAAGCCTCGCACACTGAAAACTACCAAATGTTGCTCAAAGAAATTAAAAACACAAATAAATGGAAAGACATTCTGTGTTCCTGGATTGGATGAGTTAATATTTTTAAGATGTCAATACTACCCAAAGTGATCTACAGATTTAATGCCATCTGTATTAAAATTCCAATGACAAGGAGTTCCCTGGTGGCCCAGTGGTAAGGACCCAGCGCTTTCACTTCAGAGGCCCAGGTTCAATCCCTGGTCAGGGAACTGAGATTCTACAAGCCACATGGCATAGCCATTAAAAAAAAATCCAAATAACAGAAATATTTTAATATTTATTTATTTAGAATTTATTTAATACAATCAGTCTTCCCTGGTGGCTCAGACAGTAAAGAATCTGCCTGTAATGCAGGAGTCTGGGTTCCATCCCTGCATCGGGATGATCCCCTGGAGAAAGGAATGGCTACCCACTCCAGTATTCTTGCCTGGAGAATTCCATGGACAGAGAAGCCTGGCGGGCTACAGTCCATGAGGTTACAAAGAACTGGACATGACTGAGTGACTAACATTTTCCTTTCATTTTTCAGAAATAGAAATATTCATCCTAAAATTCCTAATGGAATATCCACGGATCTTGGAATAGTTAAAACCATCTTGAGAAACAACAAAGTTGAGGATCTCATAATTCCTGATTTCAAAACCTATTTGAAAGCTACAGTAATCAAAACAGTGTGGTACTGGCATACGGACAGACATATAGACCAATGGACAGAATAAACATCCCACAGATAAACCTTCACATGTACAGTCAAGTGATTTTTTTTACCAAGATGCCAAGACCATTCAATGAGAAAAAGACTATCCTTCCACAAATGGTGCTGGGAAAACTGAATGTCCAAATGCAAAAGAACGATTAACTTATACCATTTAACAATTAATTCAAAATGGACCAAGAACCTAAATATAAGAGCTAAAATTTTAAAATTCTTAGGAGAAAGTTCTATGAGATTGGATTTGGCAATGCTTTCTTGGATATGATACCAAAAGATCTGATAACAAAAGTAAAATTAGATAGATTATAATAAATCAAACTTTAAAACTTTTGTGCATCAAAGGATACAATCAAGAGAATGAAAAGGTAAACTACAGAATGACAGAAATTATTTTCAAATCATATACTGATAAGGGGCTAATATCCAGAATATATAAAGAACTCCTGTAACTCAATAATTAAAAACTAAACAACCCTACTTAAAAATGGTCAAAGGACTTGAGAGAACATTTCTTTAAACAAGACATACAAATAGCCAAGAAACACAGGAAAACATGCTCAATATCACTAATCATCATGTAAATGAAGATCAAAACCACAGTGAGATACCATAAGGCAATCAGAACAAGACAAAAACTGTATGATTCCAGTTATTTGAAGTTCCTAGAACCATTTCATTCATAGAAATATAAAGTAGAATGATGGTTTCCAGTGGATAATGGAAGAAGGAAATGCAGTTGCTGTTCAATGGGTACAGAGCTCCAGTTGGGCAATATAAAAGGTTTTTAGAGACTGGGTGCTCAGTAATGTGAACTTAACACAACTGCACTTTGAGAAATGGTTAAGATGATGAAATTTATGTATTTTTTTAGATTACATTTCTTTAAAGTAAACATACAGATGGCCAACAGGCACATGAAAAGATGCTCAGCATCACTAATCATCAGGGAAATGCAAATCAAAACCACAATGAGATGTAACCTCACACCTCTCAGAATCACTGCTATCAAAAAGACAAGAAATAACAAGTGCTGACAAAGATGTGGAGAAATGGGAACCTTCATGCACTGTTGGTGGGAATGTAGACTGATACAGACACTCTGGAAAAACTATGGAGAGTCCTCAAAAAGTTAAAAATATAATTATCATGTGATCCAGCAATTCCACTCCTGGGTATTTATCCAAAGAAAACAAAAATGCTAATTAGAAAAGATATGTTCATTGCAGCATTATTTACAATAGCCGTGATATGGAAGCAACTCAAGTACCCATCAGTCGATGAATGGATAAAGAAGATGTGGTATATATACAGAATGGAATATTACTCAGTCATAAAAAAGAATGAAATCTTAACAGTCGTGGCAACATGCATAGACCTAGAGGGTATTATGATAAGTGAAATAAGTCAGATAAAGATAAATGCTGTATGACTTCACTTATATGTGAAATCTCTAAAACAAAACAAATGAACAAACAAAACTAAACAGAAACAGAGGTACAGATACAGAGAACAAACAGGGAGTTGCCAGAGGGAAGCTGGGTGGAGGAAGAAAGAAATAGATGAGGGACATTAAGAGATACAAATGTCCCAGGTGCGAAATATATGAGCTACAGGTATGAAATGTACAGAGAGGGGAATACAGTTAATAACTATGTAGTATCTTTGTATGGTCACATATCATAACTAGATTCATCAGTGGTGATCATTCTGAAATGTATAGAATATTAAATAACTAATTATATAACAGAAATTACATAGTTTTATAGGTCAATTATACATCAAAAACAATTCAGATTTGTGGTTACCAGAGGCGGGGTTAGGGGGAACTGGATGAAAGTAGTCAAAAGGTACAAACTTTCAGTTATAAGTACTAGGGATGTAATGTATACCATAATAATGACAATTAACCCTGCTGTATGGTATGTATGAAAGTTGTTAAGAGAATAATCCTAAGAGCTTGCATCATACAATTTTTTCCATTTAATTTTGTACCTATATGAGATGACAGATGTTCACTTAACTTATTGTCATAATACTTTCATTATGTATGTAAGTCAAATCATTACGCTATATACCTTAAACTTATGCAACGCTGTATGTCAACTATATCTCAATAAAACTGGAAGAAAAATAAATAGATGAAAATGGTTAAGATAGTAAAATTTGTTGTAGGTATTTTACTACAGTTGAAAAAACAAAACACTGACAACATCAAATGCTGGTGAGGATATAGAACAACAGGAATGATCATTCATCGCTGGTAGAAATTTAAATGGTGCAGCCACTTGGAAGAGACTTTTCAATAAAGTCTATTGAAAAGAAATTCATATAACATAAAATTAACCACTGCTGCTGCTGCTGCTGCTAAGTTGCTTCAGTCGTGTCCGACTCTGTGCGACCCCATAGACGGCAGCCCACCAGGCTCCCCTGTCCCTGGGATTCTCCAGGCAAAAACACTGGAGTGGGTTGCCATTTCCTTCTCCAACGCATGAAAGTGAAAGCATTTTAAAGTGTACAGTCAGTGGCATTTAGGACAGAGTATTGTGTGGCCAGCACCTCTACCTAGTTCTACACATTTCACCGCCACTAAGAGGCAGTGCCTACACAGGTGCTCCGCATGCCCTTTCCCCTGGGCCCCTGACAGCCACTAATCTAGCTTTTGACTCTGTGAGTTTGTCTAATCTAGACGTTTCCTATAAATAGAGTCATATCACATGCACGTGTGGTTGGTCACTCGGTCTCGTCTGACTCTTTGGAGCCCCATGGACTGTAGGCCACCAGGTTCCTCTGTACATGGAATTTCCCAGGCAAGGATACTGGAGTTGGTTGCCATTTCCTACTCCAAGGGATCTTCCAACTCAGGGATCAAACCCCTTGTCTCCTGCATCTCCTGTATTGGCAGGCAGATTCTTTACCAATAGCACCACCTAAGATTTAACTCCAGTACTTTGGCCACCTCATGCGAAGAGTTGACTCATTGGAAAAGACTCTGATGCTGGGAGGGATTGGGGGCAGGAGGAGAAGGGGACAACAGAAGATGAGATGGCTGGATGGCATCACTGACTCGATGGACGTTGAGTCTGAGTGAACTCCAGGAGTTGGTGATGGACAGGGAGGCCTGGCGTGCTGCAGTCCATGGGGTCACAAAGAGTCGGACATGACTGAGGGACTGAACTGAACTGAACTGAAGATTTATCCACATTGCAGCATGTACCAGTACTTCACTCCTTTTTAAGGCTGAACACTATTCTATTGTATGTACAGACCACATCTTCATCTTTCATCAGCTGACAGACACTTGAGTTGTTTCTACCTGTTGGCTACTGTAACCAGTACAGTGAAGACCTTGTCTGGACAAGTCTTTGTTTGACTATTTGTGAAGGATTCTTTTCTTAATGCCACATTCCTCTGCTGCCTTTAGATGAGTAAAAGCTAGGAAGATAAGCGAAGGAAGGGAGTAGAAATAAAATTAATATGTAAAGAGCAAATTAATAATATTGACTGTCTTGACTAATAATAATAAATATTTAAATTAATAATCTTTAAGAAGCACCTATATTTAACATCATTATCTTATATATATTTATAATTCTAACACGCTTTATCACCTCTGTATTATAGATCAGAAAAGTGAGGCTCAGAACATTAAATAATTTGTTCACATTCACACAGCCAGTGAGGGTCAGCTAGCAATGGACCCTGAGTTTTCCAGATCCCACACTGCCTTTCTGTTACCTCTCCCATCAAACTAGCAATGGAGGTGAGAGAACGGATAAGAGGTACACCACCATGACAAGTAATTCTCATCAAAACACTCACCTGGGTGAAGTCATCATGCAGAAGCTAATGGTTCAAAAACCCTGGTTGTACCCATAAACCCAGAGAAACAAAGAGGGGTGATGATGTGATTTTCAGCACGTGTAGACAGCTCGCCAGGGTCACTCTAGACCCTTCCCCTCTGCTTATTCTCTGAAAGAATACAGCTGGTCCAGCCCCTACCTCCCACAAACCCAATGGAACTGGACACAAGCACATCCCAGAGTAGATGCAGGTAGGCACGTACCTGGGGCTGGATGCTCCACGCTCTCCCGGGAGAGCTCCTGTAGGCACTGGTCCCTCTCCACCCGCAGTACCTGCAGCACATCACACAGTCGAGGGGGGGTACCAACCTGAAAACCCAAAACCAAGAGCACCAGTCAGCACCACAAAGCTGATTCTAGCACATAAGGCCTCTCTGTGAGCAAGACTGGGGCCAGACAGCAGAGATTCAAAAGGAGAAAGACAGAATAGTGAATGTAACAAAAAAGAAGCGGACTTCTATCCCTTCTCCAGGGGATCTTCCTGATCCAGGAATCGAACCCTGGTGTCCTGCATTGCAGGTGGGTTTTTTACCAACTGAGCTATCAAGGACGTCCCACAGATACAGAAACAAACTAGTAGTTACCAGTGGGAAAAGGGAATGGGAGAAGGACAAAATGGGGGCAGGGGAGTAAGAGGCACAAATTGTTAGGTATAAAATAAGCCACAAGGATACATTGTACAACACAGGGAATACAGCCCATATTTTATAATAACTATAAGTGGAGTATAACCTTTAAAAATTGTGAACCACAAATTGTATACATCTGTAACCTATATAATATTATACACCAACTATACTTCAATAACAATATACTTGTGAGAATAAGTAATTGAAGCTATAGACTTTAGTTAATGTATCAACTGTAACCAATGCACCACTTTAATATAAAATATTAATAACTAGAGACACTAGGGAGGAGGGATTGAGAGGGGTATATGGTCATTCTTTACACTTTCTGCACAATTTTTCTGTAAACTTAAGTCCTCTTAACAAAATAAGTTCTATTAATTAAAAAAAATAACAGAGAAATCAGTTCACCTAATTTAAAGATTTGTTGCATAGCTATGCTGGATCATCGAAAAAGCAAGAGAGTTCCAGAAAAACATCTATTTCTGCTTTATTGACTATGCCAAAGCCTTTGACTGTGTGGATCACAATAAACTGTGGACAATTCTGAGAGAGATGGGAATACCAGACCACCTGACCTGACTCTTGAGAAATCTGCATGCAGGTCAGGAAGCAACAGTTAGAACTGGACATGGAACAACAGACTGGTTCCAAATAGGAAAAGGAGTACGTCAAGGCTGTATATTGTCACCCTGCTTATTTAACTTCTATGCAGAGTACATCATGAGAAACGCTGGGCTGGAAGAAGCACAAGCTAGAATCAAGATCGCCAGGAGAAATATCAGTCACCTCAGATATGCAGATGACACCACCCTTATGGCAGAAAGTGAAGAGGAACTAAAAAGCCTCTTGATGAAAGTGAAAGAGGAGAGTGAAAAAGTTGGCTTAAAGCTCAACATTCAGAAAACGAAGATCATGGCATCTGGTCCCATCACTTCATGGGAAATAGATGGGGAAACAGTGAAAACAAGTGTCAGACTTTATTTTTTGGGCTCCAAAATCACTGCAGATGGTGACTGCAGCCATGAAATGAAAAGACGCTTACTCCTTGGAAGGAAAGTTATGACCAACCTAGATAGCACATTAAAAAGAAGAGACATTACTTTGCCAACAAAGGTCCGTCTAGTCAAGGCTATGGTTTTTCCAGTGGTCATGAATGGATGTGAGAGCTGGACTGTGAAGAAAGCTGAGCGCCAAAGAATTGATGCTTTTTAACTGTGGTGTTGGAGAAGACTCTTGAGAGTCCCTTGGACTGCAAGGAGATCCAACCAGTCCATTCTGAAGGAGGTCAGCCCTGGGATTTCTTTGGAAGGAATGATGCTAAAGCTGAAACTCCAGTACTTTGGCCACCTCATGAGAAAAGTTGACTCATTGGAAAAGACTCTGATGCTGGGAGGGATTGGGGGCAGGAGGAGAAGGGGACGACAGAGTCTGAGATGGCTGGATGGCATCACCGACTCAATGGACGTGAGTTTGAATGAACTCTGGGAGTTGGCCTGGCATGCTGCAATTCATGGGGTCACAAAGAGTCGGACATGACTCAGCAACTGAACTGAACTGAACTGTTAGTAGTCAAAAGAACTTGGCATGAGCAGAAGAATAGGCAACAGTGTTATAGTCATTGGACAGCTATAGATAACAAAACAAACCTAAGACTCTTACCTTATATAAAAATTACCTCAAAATAATGATGGACTTGAGTACAAAAAATTCAACTAAAACTTTTAGAAAAAAGCACAGGAGAACATCTTCAAAATGCAGAGCAAGACAAAGATTCTTTATACTTGACACCAAAAGCAAGATCCATAAAAAGAAAAACTGATAAACTAGACTTTATCAAAACTAAAAACTTTTGCTCCATAAAAATCATGTTAAGAGGATGAAAAGACAAGCTCTAGACCAGGAGAAAATATCTGCAATTAACAAATTAGGATTAATATCTAGAATATATAAAGAACATTCAAAACCCAATAGTAAGCAAATTTTAAAAATCTAACTAGAAGACAGGCAAACTGCATGAAGAGACATTTCACAGAAGAAGATATACAGATGGCAAACAAGAACATGAAAAGATGCTCAACATTATTAGCTATTAGGTAAATGCAAACTGAAATCACAGTGTTATATCACTACATGCTTATCAGAAGATCTAAAATAAAAAATCACAACAACGTTGGCAAGGTTGTGGTGAAACTAGGTCACTCACCTTTTGCTGGTGGGATTGTAAAATGAGACAACCACTCTGGAAAACAAGTTGGCAGGGTCTTAAGAAAAGCTAAACATGCAACTATTAACATTACGTGATCAAACCATTGCACTCCTGGGCATTTATCCTGGAGAAGTGAAAGCTTATGTTCACACACACACACACACACACACACACAAATACCTGTATACTAACATTTACAGCAGCTTTATTCCTAATACCTCAGAACCAATACAGTATTGTAAAGTAAACTAAAGTTAAAATAAAAATTTTAAAAAAATAAATAAAGCAATCCAGAGGGCTTTCAATGTGTAAGAGGTGAACTATGGAACATCCATACTATGAAATTCTGTGCTTAGTCTCTCAGTCAGGTCCGACTCTTTGTGACCCCATGGACTGTAGCCTGCCAGGCTCCTCTGTCCCTGAGGATTCTCTAAGCAAGCATACTGGAGTGGGTTGCCATGCCCTCCTCCAAGGAACCCAGGGATCAAACCCAGGTCTCCCACATTGCAGGAGGATTCTTTTACCATCTGAGCCAACAGGGAAGCCCTCAGCAATAAAAAGGAACAAAGTGGTGATACATGGACCAACCGATATGAATCTCCAGAGAAGTATATTGGAGTATAGCTGATTTACAATGCTGTGTTAGTTTCAGGCGTACAGCAAAGTGATTCCGTTATCCATACAAATATATCCATTATTTTTCTGATTCTTTTCCCATATGGTTACTACAGCACAGTATTAAGTACAGTTCCCTGTGCTACACAGTAGGTCCTCACTGATTATCTATTTTATATACGGTAGTGTGTATATTTTAATCCCAAACTCTTAATTATCACCCCCACCACTACCGACATTTCCCCTTTGGTAACCATAAGTTTATTTTCTATGTCTGTGAGTCTGTTTCTGTCCTGTGAATACATTCATTTGCATCATTTTTTAGATTCCACATCGTTTCCATAACATTCTTGCAGTGGTAAACTGTAGAGATTGAGACAGTATTGTGTCCGCTGAGAAGGAACGCTGAGGGTGGGAGGGAGAAAGGTATGACTGTGCCAGTGCGCCATGGTGGGTCTTCAGGTCATGGACTTGCTCTGCACAGTGCCTGGGTCAGTGTCATTATCATAGTTGGCCAGTCAAGCCCTAGCTCAGTCGCAAACACTAAGAAAGAAAGAAACATGCATTGCTACATGCCACTGAGTTTTTGTGATGGTTACACAGCATAGACAACTGGGTGGGGGTGGCATCTCCTGAAAGTGGGTGGTGATGTGCATTCTTGGAGGTTGAGGAAAGCGGCACTGTAGCACAGAGGGCTCTTGTAAGCAATGGAGCAAGATGAGGAATGGGGGAACACCTACAGTGGGAATCCTCTCCAAGAAAGGTTCAACTTCCTTCATGTTTTCCCCTAGGACTATGGGAAAATATGCACTCATTTCACATGCTAGCAAGGTTGTTATGCTCAAAATCCTTCAAGCTAGGCTTCAGCCATACATGAACCAAGAACTTCCAGATGCACAAGCTGGATTTAGAAAAGGCAAAGGAACCAGAGATCAAATTGCCAACATTCACTGGATCATCGAAAAAGCAATGGAATTCCAGAAAAACATCTATTTCTGTTTCACTGACCACAATAAAGCCTTTGACTGTGTGGATCACGACAAACTGGAAAATTCTTAGAGATGGGGATACCAGACCACCTTACCTGTTTCCTGAGAAACCTATATGCAGGTCAAGAAGCAACTGTTAGAATTGGACGTTTGGGAACAATAGACTGGTTCCAAATTGGGAAAGGAATACATCAAGGCTATATATTGTCACCCTGCTTATTTTTAACTTCTATGCAGAGTGTATCACTCACAATGCTGGGCTGAATGAATCACAAGCTGGAATCAAGACTGCAGGGAGAAATATCAACAATCTCAGATATGCAGATGATAACACTCTAATGACAGAAAGTGAAGAGGAACTACCAAACTTCTTGATGAGGGTGAAAGAGGAGAGTGAAAACACTGGCTTAAAACTTAACATTCAAAAAACTAAGATTATGGCATCCAGTTCCATCACTTCATGGCAAATAGATGGGAAAAAAGCAAAAGCAGTGACAGATTTTGTTTTTTCTTGGGCTCCAAAATCATTGCAGAAGGTAACTGGAGCCATGAAGTTAAAAGATGCTTGCCCTTAAAAGGAAAGCTATGGTAAACACAGACAGTATATTAAAAAGCAGAGACATCACTTTGCCAACAAAGGTCTGTCTAGTCAAAGCTATGGTTTTTGACTAGATGTGAGATGTGAGAATTGGACCATAATGAATGCTGAGCGCCAAAGGCTTGTGCCTCAAACTGTGGTGCTGGAGAAGATTCTTGAGAGTCCCTTGGACAGCAAAGAGATCAAACCAGTTAACTCTAAAGGAAATCAACACTGAATATTCATCAGAAGGACTGATGAAGGCCATCTGATTGGAAGAGCCGACTCACTGGAAAAGATCCTGAGGCTGTGAAAGACTGAGGGAAGGAGGAGAAGGGGGTGACAGAAGATGAGATGGTTGAATAGCATCATTGACTCAATGGATATAAGCTTGAGCAAACTCCAGGAGATAGTGAAGGACAGGGAAGCCTGGCACGCTGCAGTCCACGGGGTCACAAAGAGTCAGATGTGATTTAGCAACTAAACAACAACAATGGAAAAATAAACATTAGAGGATAGTTTAGCTTCTTTTAATTCTAAATTTCTTAAGTTGTAGCAAAATATACACACCATTTGCCATTGCAATCATGTTTAAGTGTACAATTCAGTGGAATTAAATGAAAAGTTGTACAGTGATCACTCCTATCCATTTCCAGGACTTCTACAGCCCAACAGAAACTCTGTACCAGTTAAACAGCAACATCTATTCTACTTTCTGACTCTGTGAATATGTCTGTTCATGTAAGTGGCATCGTACAATATTTGCTCTTCTGTGTCTCATTTCACATCCATGTTGTAGCATCTACTGGAATTTCATTCCTTTATATGGATAAATACTATTCCACTGTATGGACAGACCACACTGTTCATCTACTCATCACTTGGGTATTTCCACCTCTTGGCTATTGTGAATAATGCAGGCAAGAACAGAGGTGTACAAGTATCTCTTCGAGTCCCTGCTGTCAGTTCTTCTAGGTACATATTCAGAAGCTAAATGGCAACCCACTCCAGTGTTCTTGTCTGGAGAATCCCAGGGATAGGGGAGCCTGGTGGGCTGCCGTCTCTGGGGTCACACAGAGTCGTACATGACTGAAGCGACTTAGCAGCAGCAGCACGCACATATCCAGAAGCGAAATGGCTGGATCATATGGTAATTCTGATTACTTTTTTAAGGGACCACCACACCATTTTCCACATCAGCTGTACCATTTTACCTTCCTGCCAACAATGCACAGAGTTTCTCTACGTCCTCATCCTCAACCCTTATTCTTCTGTTTTAATAATATCTATTGTGCTGTGCTAAGTCATTTCAGTCATGTCTGACTCTCTGCGACCCTGTGGACTGTAGCCTGCCAAGCTCCTCGGTCCATGGGATTTTCCAGGCAAGAATACTGGAGTGGGTTACCTCTTCCTCCTCCGGGGGATCTTACCATCCCAGGGATCAAGCTTGCGTCTTCTCCGTCTCCTGCGTTAGCAGGCAGGTTCTTTACCGGTAGCGTAACCTGGCAAGCTCCAATATCTATCTTAGTGGGTGTGAAGCAGATCATTCCACAGTTCATTTACCCTTAATCCTTTCATTAAAACTGAATAAAGCAAGATTATTTTGTGTGGTGGCATGTCAATTGCAGAAATGTATGCATCCATTGTTTGTATGACAGCAACAGTATTCTGTTGAAAGGGCTGAGTCTGTGGATGAATCTGCAGCCTGCAGACAGTGGCCTCAGTGACAGAGTGGGGCCATCAGGGTAGCTGGGAGTGGCTGGGAAGATTGTGTTCATGGAGCAACAGTTTGTTAGATGCCTCAGAGGGAGAATGAAGGGGAAAAAAGTCCCCATATCATCTAAGTTTTCCTAGAGGAAAGAAGAGGCTGATATTTAGAAGTCAAATGTATGTATGCTTGTGCATGTTTCTATATAATCAATAAATTTCAAAATATTGGGAATTTCCTGGCAATCCAGTGCTTAGGACTCTGTGTTTTCACTGCCGAGGGCATGGGCAGGTTCAATCCCTAGTCAGAGACTGAACAAGCTGGACAGCACAGCCAAAAAAATCTTTTTAAGACAAAAACGGACTATGCTGCATAGTGCACCCCTTTACAATTTTCCTCTAAATTCACAGGAGAAACAAGTGATGGTGAAAGTATTGCTAAAATTTATATAAAATACTCCTCAAACCAAGAGCTATTAGTCTTGAAAGGGTCCCTTTTAACAGTTTTTAAAAATCAAGTTTGGATAGGTACTTTTTTTTCTTTTACTTGTCCTAGTACTAAAGTGCTTATAGCGAAAAACAGCAGTTCCCTTGCCTACACTTGTCCTGCTCTCCAGAGAAAACCACTTTCCTTTTCTTTAGATGTATATTTTCATTTTATCTCTGTATTTCAAAATTATCTCATATTGTTATTTCTTGGTTTATCAATTTGAGACATTATCCAAAACTCTCTATTATGGAATAGAAAGATTTAGATGTTTTTAAACCTCCCTACATATACTTCCCTCCCCCCATATAATATATTGACATAGCCTTCTCTTAATTTTTAGTTAAATGAATGGTCTGTATTTATAATGACTTACTTTGACTATGAAATATTGTTCACTGCTGAGTCTAGCCACGTAAAACGATTATGTCTCTTCTTGTACATTTTGTTTTTCCTGTGGTCAACAATTTACTTTGCGTTTTCATTTGATTAGTTTATCTAGGTAGATAGGATTAATTTATCCAAATGCTCCAACAGCCTTGATAGACATTTATCAAGAGGTCTATTCTTTCAATCCCTGGAGCCCTCTCTCTCACAGACCTCTGCCAATGGGGCCTGACACCTGGCTGTGCTTTTAGGGGGCCTCTCCCCGGCTCCCCCAGTCACAGTTCCATTTCCTATATTCTCTGTGTTTTTCTTGGCTTTGCTTCCTTGTTCTTCAGAAGCACATTCTACAGTAACTTCCTGAGAAAGCACATAAAAGGAGGTCAACTTTTGAATCTTTTCAGGAGTGAAAAAGATTTTATTCACCCGCTGCTGCTGCTAAGTTGCTTCAGTCGTGGCCAACTCTGTGCAACCCCATAGACAGCAGCCAACCAGGCTCCCCCATCCCTGGGATTCTCCAGGCAAGAACACTGGACTGGGTTACCATTTCCTTCCCCAATGCATGGAAGTGAAAAGTGAAAGTGAAGTCGCTCAGTCATGTCCAACTCTTAGCGACCCCATGGACTGCAGCCTACCAGGCTCCTCCGTCCATGGGATTTTCCAGGCAAGAGTACTGGAGTGGGTTGCCATTACCTTCTCCAATGAAAAACTACTGAATTCCAAAGGAGGGGAAGAAACTCAACACACTTTGCTCGTCAACTGCCAACCTGAGGCTGGAAAGGAATAGTTTCACAGGGGAAAAAAGAGAGATACTAGTCTAGTTTATACAATGAGAAATAAAGAGGGAACTCGATCCTATAACCAGTTCAAAACCCAAAATGTCATCTAACACTTACTAGGTCCCTAGGATGCCCTGCAATCGAAGGTGAGCGGACACAAATCTTATTGCCGTAGCTTACAGGCTCCAAGGGGTCCAAAGGCAGCTGTGGCGGGAGCATGCGGGGAAGGTAGTCGCCAGGTCACCATGGACCACAAGCAGTGGCAGGAAACCCCTGGGAGGCACTGCACTGCATAGGCGAGAAGTCACCCCCATAGCGGAGCGGATGTGCACAGATACGACAGGGGCCAGCAGGCGCTGAGGGCCAGTTGAGGACAGGGGCCAATGTGGTTCCTACGTGTCTGCTTTGGGTACCTCAGTAACTCCAACATCAGGGAAAACAAGGACAAGAGATGTGAGTTTGGCAGCAGCTGAAGTGAGAAAAGCATGGTTCAGGGTGGATTTATATCACCTTAAGATGGGCAAGGAAACTCACATAGTAAGAGAGAGCAGCAAGCATAAGGAGAGCAAGGGCCAGAGACAGTGCCTGAGACAGTGCCCCTCACAGGCTGGGAAGATGAGCAAAAGGAGGGACCACGCGGGAGGAGGGATCACACAAGAGGAAGGAACCATGTGACACAGGGAAACCTCGAAAGAGGGAAAACCTCATTTGAGACGCAATGGGCACCACAAGCCTGTGAAAGGCAGGCGCCAAGGTGAGGAAGAGGGGGCAGGACAGAGTGTCCCAGCACCAAATGTCTCTAAGAGGCTGGAGTCCCATGGGTGCCCTGCCCATCTTGCCCAGAACAGTCAGGGTGTGTGCTCGCTGCCTTGATGTCATTAGTCATAGTGTCCAAACTCTCATCAACCATGTGTTCCCCTTGGGTGGGACAGAGACCACGCCATGTCTAGGGGAAGTGGGATAACACAGGGCCTGGTGAGATTGATGCAAGTGGGGAATGGGTGGGAGCCAGGGTGCTGCAGGCTGAGGAACGGACAGAGGTGGAGGCAGGGATCATAGATGCATCTTCCAGAATGCTGGCCATGAGTGGTAGTGGAGGAACCACAGCCAGAGCTGTAGAGTTCCTTTGCCACTTGGCTGGATGGGCTTGGGCAGGTTGACTAGCTGATGGAAAATCCAGTCTAGAGGAGCAGGATGAAGGCTACCTCAGTGTCATCTCAGGACAAAAGCCACTGAGCATGGTGGGGGAAAGAGGTCAGGAGCACGGGGCTGGAGCGAAGCCTCTGTTCCATCCAGGCGTGATGCAGACTCAGTGTCTGTGTCCTTCAAAGAGTACATTGACTCCCTAACCCCAGGTGTGGCTCTGTTAGGAGACAGGGCCCAGAAGGAGTTCATTAAGGTCAAATAAGGTCATAGGGGGCCCAAATCTGATAGGATTAACATCCTTACAAGAGATATCAGTGAACTCACTCTCTCAGAAGTCAGAGGAAAGGTTACATGAGGACCAGGCAGCCAACTACAAGCCAGGGAGGGAGGTCTTCCCAGAATCAAACCATGATCTGGGATATCCAGCCTCCAGGCCTACAAGAAGATAAATGTCCACTGTTCAAGCCCCTCCGTCTGTGCTGCTCTGGCACGGCATGACGTTCAAGGGGGTGCAGGAGGGCAGGAACAGGAGGGTACAACTTTGATTCACCTGTGAGGGCAAGATGCTGCTCGGAGGATGTTCATTCTCCGACTCTCAGGATATGGGAGGTAAACCCATCTATTGAAAATGAAAAGAGGTAGTAAGGTGAGAAATCTCAGAAGACACCAAGGGGAGCCTTGGGGAGCCAAGAGAGAGGGAAGTGATGTGGGGCATGCGATGATTCTGGGGAAGTCTGGAAAACTCAGGAATCCTGGCAGCACAACCACCAGGAGATGACCCACCAGGGAGGTCCCTTCCCCAGATGCCCCTTGGACTCTTTCAGACATGGAATATCAAAGCTTGGTGGGCCCCAAGAGATCCCTGCTTTCTCATATCCTCATGAATACTTATATATTCTGTCATGTAAGCGAGTAGATAGAATCTGAGTGTTGTGGGTCTTATCTGGGGCTGCAGGTTGTTCCAGAGCCCGAGCAAAGGTCAGTAGTGACCTCAGCTTGCTAAGGTCAGGGGTGCAAGGGCCAAGCCAGAGGCCACTTTGGGGGCAGAGCTCTAATCCTGGTTGTGGAATCTGGGCTTTCAACAAGGGGTGCCAGGAAGAGATCTGTGCCCTCCATTGTCAAGGGAGGGGATTTGGGGGATGGGACAGGAGGGGAGCTCTGTAGCAACTCCTAAATGGGGTGCCAAAATCTAAAGGACTCCCCTAAACAGTGCAGGAAGCATCTCTCCTGTTTTTTTTAATTTGTGGCCCCAAGCTCATGTCTGGCCACCCTCAATAAAATGCTGTGTGTAATTCCGTATTTGGTTTGTCTTTTATAAAGTGATTAGATTAAACTGTAGTTATTGTCATTTTGTGGTTTGAGAAAGATTTCATGACAGTGCCTTGGGAGGCAGAAACCAGAGCAGCCTCTCTTTGGAAGCAGATGCACGTGCTGGCTAAGAACAGCTGGGTTTGGGTCCTTACACCATCATGTCAGCTGGGTTTGGGTCCTTATACCATCATGTCCAGCTGGGTTTGGGTCCTTACACCATCATGTCCAGCTGGGTTTGGGTCCTTACACCATCATGTCCAGCTGGGTTTGGGTCCTTACACCATCATGTCAGCTGGGTGACTTGACCAATGGTTTCACCTCTTTCTGAGCCTCAGTTTCTTCACATGCACAGTGAGAGAAGCCAAGTAGTGCCAGGCACAGCTTAGCAGAGTATCTGGTGTGAAGTAGGCACTCAGGGAAGCCTTCACCATCATCACCATCATGGTCATCAGTCACATGAATTTTAGGAAGAGCAAAAACTCAAAAAGAAATCCACAATACTACCTCGGAATATTGTTCAGGGATACAAAGCTCCCAGTGACTTTTCTCTAAGAGGCATCAGTAGTCAGATCCTCTGGTGACCTTGCAGGCCTTCCTAAAATTCTGCTCACCCAGCTTGTCAACCTCTGGGTCCAGATGCAGTCCAGAAAGGGGTGAGGACCACCACATGCCAGACCCCCGCCTTAGAGTTTTTGTGTTTCTGAGCCATCAACCGAGAAGAAATGAAGAGGGACATGGGGGAGTGGGAAGGGAGGGTGGAGAAGCCAAAGGAACCCATGCTCTTTAGAGGTCTTCTCATCCAGAGATGGGTTTTCACTGGTACACCTGCTTCTGTCTCCAGCTCAGATTCTCTGTCACCAACGCCACTACCCTGAATCCAACATCCAGTGACACCTATTGCCAATCTTGTTCACACATTTCCCCTGAGACATAATAACTTTTAAGGCAGTAGTTCTCAACCAGGGCAGTTTTGCCCTGCCTGCTCCCAGAGGACAGTTGGCAATATCTGGAGACACTTTCTGTCGGCACAACTTGGAGAGAAGATACTAGCTTCTGGTAGGCAAAGTACAGGGATGCTGCTGGACAGCATACAATGCACAGGGCACCCCCACCCCCTGCTCCCCTCTCTCTAACCACTATCTCCACCCTCTTGTTCCCTCCTATGCCAGGGGAGGGCCTAGCTCTTGTGCCAGCAACTCAGATTTAATATCCAGAATTACAGCGTCAAAGTTAAGAAACCCTGCTTGAAGGAAAAAGTAACCCCTTGCACCCCACTTAACTCACTCAGGTTCTCAGGTGGGCAGTTGGCCAGATGCCCTGGATTTAAAAGCCCTCCCCTGAGAGACTGCACCTTTGCCTGGCAGATTTATGTACAATTTTGTAAGCAATGATTGCTTGTAAGATGTCATTCTTCACTACCTGTTGTCATATGAAAGTGCCCCACATGAGGGCAGCCACTATGGATAGCACCATCACTTCGTTCATTCATTCAGCCCACATATAATCATTCACTCTTTCTTCTGATATGACACGTTCTAAGGATAAAGGATGAGTGCGACTAAGTCTCAAGGTTCAAGCTCTAAGTGAACGTATTGGGGAGGACAGGAAGGACAGGTGCGCTGGTAAATAATGACAATACTGTTCCAGGTAAAAATCCTCATGAGAGACATGGGTGGGCACAGTAAGGGGAGGTGAAGCCAGAGTTTCTTATGGAGATCTCAAAAAACTGCCCCCACCAGCCACCGGCACTTTTCAGTCCACTTGCAAGGGACCCTCCCTACATCTCTGTGTGAAAAATGGGGAGTTAAGGGGAGTAGTAATAAGCAATTTGGCCTTAGTGATCCCCCACCACCACCAATTGGGAAGATGCCTATGATTTCCCCCAAGATGAAGCATGAAATGATAAGGAATTGTTTGAATGTCCTTCAATTTCAAAATTAAATGTCTGACCACTCAAATAGAAAAAATACAGGGTTCCATAGGCTGGGAAATCCTCCAACCGAAGCCGGGCAATTCCATCCCTATTTGTTGATGGAGTTCTCTGCCAAGAAGTGCAAACCTCAGATCTGGATACGCCCATAAAACCACCAGAGAGCCAAGACTTACACACAGGAAACCACCTGGCAGGAACATAAAGCGGTGCGTGAGTAGATGAAGATGCGAGCAAAGACAAGCGACAACCCAGACAGAGCCCTGGGCAGTCAAGAAAGGCGAGATTTGGGCTCCAGTCCCAGAGCTGCCACATACTGATAAGGAGCAGGTCCCTGCTCTCTGTGGGTATCAGTTTGCTCCCCTGTAAAAGGAGGAAAGTGGACCAAGGCATAATAAGCACTTGGGAAAGTGGACCAAGGCACATAGAAGACCTGAACCAAGGGATCTCATTTTTCCCTGGGCTTATTCCTAAAATGACGCTGGAGATTAAAATGTACGTTGAACCTTAGTCCTGAACACCCAGCCACTTGTTGATTTCCTCTGACAACCACAGTGTTACTGCAGATACTTAAAAAGGAGGCTGGCAGCGGGCAGGAGGTGGGGTGAGGTCACCAAAAGAGCTGCCTCCCAGCTCTGGGCACCAAATAACAACACACTTGGAGGATGAATTTGGCTTTGAACTGTCCCCATGTCTCAGATTGCGTTTCCCCAAAGTGGGAGCTCAGACTTGCAAGCAGGTGCTGTTGTTCTAGCACCTTTCAACTGCAGCGCTGAGGACAGGAGGCTCCAAGTTATTAACACAAGGGAGCCGCACAGGAGAGCTGAAAACCCCACTCTGGATACCACAGGAGCTGTGCCTCCTGCCGTCAACACTCCCACCAGCTCCAGAAGCAGGGCTTTCTTATAGCCAACCAGGAGAGGACCACAGGAGAGCCACTGATGGGTTTGCAGGAAGGGTTTGCCCAGGACAGAGACTTCAGGCTCGGAACTGAGTTCCCAAGTGCTTTCCCTGGGGAGTTTCTTGGGACTGAGGCAGTGGGGGGCCTGTTTGAAATGCTGGTGGAAAGGGGAAGTTCTGGGATCTGTGCGCCCCTTTCTCATCCCTCCTTCTCCCCACTGGGCGCAGCCACCCTCTTTCACAAACCGCACAGGCAGAGGCCAGGACTCCCTCGAGTTTGTGAGAAAGCAACATAAGCCACTCACTCTGCCGCTTTCCCTTTTCTCTGCCAGTTCCTCCCTGGACCTGGTTTGGGGAGACTGGCTGCTCCCAGAAGTCCCCAGACCCACCGACACTGCGGAGCCAAACCCACAAGACCAAGGAGGAAGCTGCAAACGCTGGCATTACAACTCCGGCAGTTACGGCCAAAGCTTTAGAGTCTCCCCCTCCGCAGCCGCTGTCTGTGCAAATGGCAAGGCTCTGGGGCAGACAGACTGTGTTCCAGCTGTCTTTTCTCGGGGCAAGTTTTTTGGTCTTTCCAAGTCTCGCTTTCCTTGTCCGCAAAGTGAAGGTGAAAATAGCAACTTCGAAAGTCGATGATGAGGTTTCAAGGAAATACTGCAGGCAAAGTGCCCGCACACAAAAGGCACGGCCAGGGGCAGCTCCCGAATTTCCGCCCCGAAGCGCCAGGCTGGGGTGAAGGGCAAGGTAAGTTATCTCAGCGCTGCCTGCGCCCGGGCACATACAGATTTTATTTCGGAGCAAAGGACCCTCCGGAGAGGAGCAGACAAAAATCATAGTTGCGGGGAAAGGATGGGGAGAAACGCCACCCACTGCCCAGCAGATCTGGTGGGGCCCCTCCACCCCTCACCCCTAGAGGGACCCGCGGAAGGGCGCGTACTCACCGCGTGCACGGCGCAGGCTAGCAGCAGCAGCCGGGGCAGTGGCGGCAGGCGGGGGCGCATGGTGCCGCGTGCGCTCCCCTGGCGCCCCGACGGCCGCCTGCCCGCGCGCACCGCCGCTCAGCACTCAGCGCTCCCTGCCGCCTCTCGGACCCCGGCTGGCCGCCGCGCCCAGGGGAGCCATGGCCCCACCCGCGGCGGGCCCGGGACTGCGCCTCCCCTGATGGGATGGCCCCGCACTACGCCGCCCCGCCGGTTGATAAGGACGCGGCGCGGCGTGCGCTCCTCCACCCACCCTGCTGGCTGGCCGGCTGGCGGAGGCCAGCTGCGGAGGAGGTGGAGGGAGGACGCGAGGCTTAGAGCGGCTCCCGCAGGCTACTGTCGGCAGGCCCCGCTGCCACACCCCCACGGACTAAAAGAGGCCTCCCCAAGGTCCGAGTCAGAGCCGCCACCGCTGCGCTGCGTGAGGATGGGCAGGAGGCCACCTTTTGGAGCCTCAGCGTTCTCATCCAAACAGTATCTCTAATAATACCCGCCTTCTGGGTGAAAAGTTTGTACTAGTGCCCTGTGACACAGCCGGTGCTCGTTAAATCCCTATGGCACTATTCTGGGAGGTAGCTACTCCATTTCCGATTTTCACTTTTTTTTTCTTTCTTATTAGATATTTACGCTCCTTCCAGAAAGTTGCACACACCTGAGCTCCATCACACTGAGAAGCCTTTGACGATCAGGTGAGACCAAGGAGGACCATCGGTGCACCCCAGCGTTTGGGGCTGTGCTGGAGCTTTTGTGCTTTCTAGTTCCCCCGGGAGCTATTTCAGTATTAGGCAGGTGTGCCCAGCAGCTGCTCATCCTGAGTCTGAGGGCTTAGATCTCCTTGCTGTTTCGTCACTCAGTCATGCACAACTCCTTGTGAAGCCATGGACTGTAGCCCACCAGGCTCCTCAGTTCATGGGATTCTCCAGGCAAGAATACTGGCGAGGGTTGCCATTTCCTTCTTCATCGGATCTCCTGAAGGTTGGCTTCTGGCCTCTCAGTACAGTACAAGGCACCCTCAAAGGGTTTTTGTAGACCCAGTTTTTTTTTTTTTTTCCTGCTCTGGTGCACGTCCCCTTTCCTTTTGTGTCTCCTTCTATCTAGATCTGTTCCTCGGGCACTTAAAGTCCATCAGCTCGTTGGCTTCTCTCCCTCACCCTCTTCCCCACACATGGAAGGGAGGTGAGCTCTATGTGATTGCTGTCTTTGGCCTAAGGACTGGCATGAGATTCTGGGCACCTGTACATGCGCAGGCACACACNCATGCGCATGCACACACACGCGCATGCGCGCG
Source organism: Redunca redunca (assembly GCA_006410935.1). Classification (NCBI taxonomy): domain Eukaryota; kingdom Metazoa; phylum Chordata; class Mammalia; order Artiodactyla; family Bovidae; genus Redunca; species Redunca redunca. The sequence continues at coordinate 463,495 of SJYQ01001248.1, forward strand.
CGCGCGCGCGCACACACACACACACACACACACACACACACACACACCCTTTCCTTTCATAGTGTCCCCACCAGCAGAGAGCCAGTAACTGGATTGCCCTGGCCCAGGCTGTCCTTGAAAGTCAAGGTTCTGACTGCCTTGCTCAAGTGTGGCCAGTGGCAGGTGGTGGTTTCTCCCCTCTGGTCCACAAGTATAAACCACATTCTTTTTAAGACCATTATCACCAACAAAAGTGATATTGGGTCCCATTGTCTTCCTCGTATTTCTCAATTGGTTCAAGATTCAAGCTGGAAAAATGTTATGAACTAGTTTCTCTGACATTATAAATGTGCGTTAGAAAAAGTGCCTGTGGTAAGGATATGCCATTTTTACTATATAGACTTTCATGTTGCATGAATATTTTCTGTAATGACTGGATGTATTGCTTTTTTGATGGAAAGACAAAAAAAGAAAATAATGCAAAATGCAATCTGTGCTATATACCAGAGCCTCGTGATCACCAGTGAAAAAGCAAAACGACATTTGTTGTGGGCAATTCAATCAGTTTCTGGCCTGTGGAAAGCCGTTGTTCCTTAAATAGGAGGCTCTGTCTCTCAGAATATTGAGGAAAGGATCTGAAATGCTCTGTGGGAAGCCATGGATGCCGTCAGTGGCTTTGTAGAACCTGCCTGAGAACACAGCTTCAGAATAGGGTGGACGGGAGCATGTGGGGAACTAACCATGTATTTAATACTCACCATGTACTGGGGAATTTTTTAATAATTGGCTGTATCATCATAGACAATCCTCCAAGACTGTCTGAGAGACACTGACTTTCCTTGATGAATCAGATGGGGACTTGAGGCTTGGGAAAGGTAACCATTTGCCTCAACAATGCAACCAACAAGGGGCAGGGCCTGGATTGAACCCAGGACTGAGTCCAAAGCCCTAGCCCATGTCCTTTGCATGGCACTAGAACTTCTCTCAATCCTGAAGATGACTTTCTTACTCTCAGTGTTTCCAAAGCTCTTTTGCATGCAGCATTTCATTTGATCCTTGAAACAGCTCCGTGGGGTCTGTAGGACCGGCGATTGGGGGCTGCAGGAGAGGGAGACTCCATTGCTCACATGGTTTCATTGAAAGTTTAATGAGAAGATGCCATGCAGAGGTGTGGGTGGGGCTCAGGGAACCAGCAGGGGACATGCATGTGCCCAGGTCAGCAGTGATAGACCTGGTCAGACTCCTCTGGGCCTCTTCTGCTTTGACCTTGCCCCACCTGTCTTTGGCCTGCCTCAGCAAGACTCCTGCCATGGGTTATTGAGAATCTTCCCCCTTTATATCTCATCAAGTTCCTTGTCTCTCCCACCTTTCATGTCTAATCCTGTCCTGCCTTCAGCAAGAAGGATGTTAAATCAGTTTAGCAGAAATCTCCGTGCCTTGATGTCTCCTCTTAATAATCGTCCATCCACGGCCGCCCTCACCCTGCTCCATAGCTACAAATCCCCTTTGTTTCTTGTTATATTCAGAGTTGAGCCCTGGTTCTCTCCTCTGTTGCAACACCCCTGTTGTAACAGTCTTGAAGGAAGGCTTCTTTACCATTTTAATAAGTGTCAGGATAATTTTCCTTTAACAAGGAGCAAAGAGAGAAAGCAGTGTCTCCCCAAGCAGGCAAAAGCTATCTTTGGGAGTGAAGCCACCCACAGGATCTTAACTAGAGGGGAATGCAGCCTCTGTCAAAACCACAGTCTGGGACTTCCCTGGTGGTCCAGTGGTTAAGACTCTGTGTTTCTGCTGCAGGGGGTGCAGGTTCCAACCCTGGCTTAGGAGCCAAGATCCCACATACTGGATAGTACAACCAAAAACAAACAAATGGAAAAACTGTCAGGTGTTGGGATTAAAAACCCTGACCTCTCTTCTGCCCTCTGAATCTCCTGGCTATGTCTTCCATTGGCTGAACCCAACCCAAGGCCAGAGACAAGACAGACAGATTGGGGAGAGACTGTCCATAGCATTTTTCTATGTCCATAGAGTTTAACCTCCCTCCTGGGTGGAGAAGGCAGAAAAGAGATTTGAGAGGGATGAGGCAAAAGGAGAATAACCCACTAGGATATATCAGTCTAGCCATTTAACAGATGAAGAAACCCAAACAAATGAAGATGGGTGGGGCCTGAACTGCAGATCACACAGGATTGTTTGCACTGAAACTCTGGTTTTTGATTCCCAGCCTGAGTTCTCCACCACGCTTATGTCTGTTACACCTGAAACTAGTGATGGAAAATCAGAGCAGTGATTTACTATCTCTTCACAGTCCTGGGGGCTGGCTGGGCTTGGCCGACAGTTCCCCGGTTTAGCACATCTCACGCAGTGGCAGCCAGAGTCCCCCGGAGACGTGCTCTCTTGGATGACTGGGGCTGGGCTTGCTCCACGTGGCCCTAGCTCCAGGCAGCTTCAGGGTGCCTGGGCTTCTTAAACTGTGATCCCAAAGGTGCTTGTCCTGAGAGAGAGCAGGTAGAAGGTGCACTGTGATTTATGACCCAGCCTCGTCTGCTCCTACTGCTTTTTGTTGCCCAGATAATCATAAAAGCCAGTCCTGGTTCTAGGGGAGGCAACATAGACTCTGCCTCTTGACGGAGAGTAGGAAGATCCTGGAGGAGCACGTGAGACCCCTAGTACTAATACCAGTACTGTTAGCGGGGCTGTGGGGAAATACTTTATGTCCACCCTCTAAATCCATCATAACTCCCAGGAGCAACAGAGAGGGGTGTCTCTTTGATTTTGATGCTTTTCCAGGTCTTGAGCCTCATTCCTTTCTCCAAATTACACTGGAGAGGTAGGTGTAGTGGGGCATAGGAAACTAAGTCACAACCATCCCCAAACACTCTAAGTCACGTTCTCACAACAGTAACTTAAAAGTTACCCTGAAACTTTAATTCAAAAAGATAATGCACCCTAATGCTCACAGCTACACTATTCACAATAGCTAAGACTTGAAAGCATCCTAAATTTCCATCCACAAGGGATTGGATAAAGAAGATATGGTACATATACACAATGGAATATTACTCAAAAGAATGAAATAATGCCATTTGCAGCAACATGGATGGACCTAGAGATTAACATGCTAAGTGAAATAAGTCAAACAGAGAAAGACAAATATCATATGATATCACTATATGTGGAATCTAAAAAAAATGAAACAAATGAATTTATTTACAAAACAGAAACAAGACTCACAGACACAGAAAACAAATTTAAGATTACTAAAAGGGAAGAGGGGTGGGGAGGGATAAATTAGGAGTTCGGGGTTAGCAAATACAAACTACTATATATATATATGCAATTGAATCACCTTGTATACACTTGCAACTGTTTAATAACACAACATCGTAAATCAACTATCAGTTCGGTTCAGTTGCTCAGTCATGTCCAACTCTTTGAGACTTCATGGACTTCAGCATGGCAGGCTTCCCTGTCCATCACCAACTCCCAGAGCTTGCTCAAGCTCATGTCCATCGAGTTGGTGATACCACCAACCATCTCATCCTCTGTCGTCCCCTTCTCCTCCTGCCCTCAATCTTTCCCAATGGGCGAAAGAGTCAGTTCTTCACATCAGGTGGCCAAAGTATTGGAGCTTCAGCTTCAGCATCAGACCTTCCAATGAATACTCAGGACTATACTTCAGTAAAAATTTTTAAGTTACCCTGAGGATGGGAGATCATGTATTTGGTTCCAGGGTAACTTGTTCTCTACTGCTTCATACAGATAATCTTTATCACCCCAGGGAGGCAGAATATATGGCTAAATACCGAATGTCAGCCAAAAGATGCCACTTTGGCATAAGTACTGTTTTGAGCCAAAGGCAACTGAGAACCAGCAGGTACAGGAAAAGCTCTTCACCTCCCCAGAGATGCCAATGTAAAGTACAAAAGCTCCCGTTTGTAAAGGAGACTTTTAAGAAATGGAAATTTCCTTTACAAAGGAACTCATTTGTACTGGAGAGGAGAGGAAGAGAACTGCTCTTTTTACCTGCCAGAGTCTAACCTGCACAGGAGGACACAAGGGGAGCCCTTTTACCGTCCAGCTCCCCCATCTCCTTCTCAGCTCGCCTCCCCGACCCAGAAGCCCCCAAACCACTTCTTTGTTAGCCTAAAACAGTGTAGAAAGCTCAGTCATTTGCTGCCTCCTGGGCTCTGTGAAATTTCCTTGTGAAATCTTGTGCCTATCTGGGCAATTAAAACTTTTTCTCTTGTTAATCTGTCTTGTCAGATTGATTTCAGGCTTCAGCCATTGAACCTGGGAGAGGAGAAAGAATAAGATTTCTCCCCCCGCCACACCAAAATGAAATATAAAAATTTCCCTAGTGTCAAAAGAGAAAGAAAGCTTTTCTTCTCTCCCTTTTCCTTCAGCATTTCCCTTAGAAAACTTGTAAATCCTGTCTCTGCTGCTGCTGCTAAACCGCTTCAGTCGTGTCCGACTCTGTGCGACCCCAGAGACAGCAGCCCACCAGACTCCCCATCCCTGGGATTCTCCAGACAAGAACACTGGAGTGGATTGCCATTTCCTTCTTCAATGCATGAAAGTGAAAATGACAGTGAAGTCGCTCAGTTGTGTCTGACTCTTCGCAACCCCATGGACTGCAGCCTACCAGGCTCCTCTGTCCCTGGGATTTTCCAGGCAAGAGTACTGGAGTGGGGTGCCATCGCCTTCTCCACCTCTGTCTCTGAGGTGTATATAAATCTTTATAAAAGCTAAATAAGCCTGTTACCAGTTTTGCAGCCCAAGACCATCTTTCTTGAATATCTTAAAACCTTCTCTTTGAAACATGATTGTCCAGGAGAATGGTGCCCTGTCTTCCTAATACTGTGGGAGTTCAGCCTACATGCTTGACTCCAAGTTGTAATTTTCCAGCTTGTCAAAAAGATCAGAGTTTTGTTTTTCCTTTGGTAAAGACAATTAGTATGTGTATGATGGATTGTGTGTGTCTGGCTGAAAGGGTAAGATTTCTACTTGTCTTTGCCATCAGAAGCCAGTGATGTGCATCAGAGTCTGGTTTCATGCGCACTCAATAAAAACACTGATTTAATAGTTTCTTCATTTTGTGGAGCGGGGTTACCTAGTTGGCTGGAGACATTGTTTACTACTTCAATAAGAAATTAGTGTGTGTGTATATATATATATATATATATATATATAAAATCTCCTCATGTTTCCAACAGCAATAAACTCTTGTTGGAGAAAGTAATTAAGCACATCCATTCAGTGCTTGTTTATTGAGCACCTGCTCTGTTTCAGGTGCTATGCTGGACCCATACAGGCCTGTGGAAATTGCTTACATGAAGCCCTGTGATTGCACTCCTCCCAGGAGGCCCAGAAAGACGACTGAGGTGGTCAAGACTTCAGAAGTTCGCCCAAGCACACATTTAACAAACCTACTGGTTGACTGAAGTAAGCAACCATAGAGGGCATGGTTGTCGCTACCCAGTCACTTAGCTGTGTCCGTATGTATGGTGGGTATGGTCTATGGGGATAAATTCTATGGGAGCCTGCACTCAGGGACCAGAGTAAGCCTTGAGGGTTAATGTATTAGGCCGAGTCCTTCAGTCATCATTTTTGTAGGTAAATTATCAATACATTTGGATATTGACAATTTTACAAGGTTCAACCTGTGGTTCTATATGGTCAGCCACCATCACCTCTTCTTCAGAGACAAAGAGCTCCCTTATCCATCCCCACCCTCAGACTGTGTGGTTTGGGTGGGGCTTTCACCACCAACAGCTCAGGTGTGAGCACATGACCCAGACCTAGGCAAGGAGAGTCACCCCCACCAATTAACCACAGGGAATAGTTGGCAGATGGGCACACAACTGAAGAGGGGCTGCTAGGAGTGGCGCCAACAAAACTGACATGATGGCAGACGATGCTGAAGCTCACGGCATGATGGCAGACTTTCAAATGTTGTGAAGAGATTCAAGGACAAAGAAACCATCCTGTTGTGCATGCATGCAGCCGTGATGGGAGCCTTGATGGACAGATAGACATGCAGATAGATACACAGATACATAGGTAGATCGGCAGACAGATAAATATTATAGATAGATAGGTGACTAGAGAGAGATGAACAGATAGGCAGATACAGAGCCACATAGATAATTTTCATTAATTTTTAAAATTTTATTGAAATATAGTTGACTTATATTGTGTTCATCTCTGCTATACAACAAAGTGACTCAGTTTCTTTTTCATATTCTTTTACATTTTGGTTTGACACAGGATATTGAGTGTAGTTCTCTTAGATGGATAATTTTTAAAAATCTTTCTTCAACCTTTGAATTCTTTTCTGTCACTTGTAACAGAAAGAGCCCTGCATGGACTTATGGAAGCTTCCCAGGGATGTGATGCGTGAGTTGCAAGGACTGCTTTGGGGGCGGGGGTGAGGGTAGGATGAGAGGGTGAGGAGTTGACTATGCCTGGGGGTCCAGGTTTAAGCCTTCCCTAATGACTGCACCAATGAAACGAACTTGCTAGGCCCCTTCAGCTGCTCAATAAACCAAACAAAAAGGTCTGTTCTCTTCTGCGTGTGAGCTCTTCTGAGAGTCAAGCTAATGCATTATTGATGAGCCATAAATAATGGGGCCAGCATGATTTCCTATTCAGTGCTGAAGTACAAAGGTATAACACTGACTTTTTAATGAGGTTTTTATGACTCAGGTTCACTGTTTACTCTGGAAATGGGGGCTGGCTTTTTCAAGAAAGCTGTTTCTACTTTACTTTTGTTTTCCTCCTCCATTTGTCAGCATCCTTTTAAATATTTGTATGAAATATTAGCATTAAAACAGATCAAATAAAAGAGAGCAAATAGAACCGCATCTGAAAGACAGTGTTGCTAGTGCTCTTCAAGCCTTATCTTCACTGGATGGAATAAAGAAAGGTCAGGTACACCCTGGCCTCCCAGAGGCTTCCCCACTTTTCTGCCTACTGAGGCAGTTTGGCTTGGCACACAGAAAAAAAATGTTGGCAACAGACAAACTTGGATTCAAATCCTGACTTAGTCTTCAATCACCTGACTTAGCTGGGTGACCTTGGGCAAGTTACTTGAGCACTTTAAGCCTCAATTTCCTCATTTGTATCAGGGAAAAAAATAATACCAATCTTTCAGCATTGCCATGAGGTTGAAAACAGTTCAGCACAATTAAATTGTCTGGATGTACCAACCAATTAAGATGCATGTGGCTGCAGATAATAGTCAAACCAGGTCAAAGGGGCTAAAGCAGCAATAAGGCTGGGTATTGGCTCCCATGACTGAATTCAGAGACAGAGCCGGCTTCAAGGTGGACCAAATCTAGCTCAGGTTCTGTTTGCCTGTGGTTTTCTTGGCTTTGCCCTCTTCTAATCTGGAGAACCTCAAGCTGGTAGCAAGCCAGCTGCAGTAGTTCTATAGGCTAATATTCACCGTTGAGGCCAGAGGAACAGAGAATGGTCTTAAGATGCTGGCCCATCTCCATGGAAAGGTGGGACCTATATTCCCTCTTCTTACACCTGAATGCACCTTGGTAATGGACTCAACAGAATAAGGAGGTGATGCTGAACAACTTTCAAGGCTGGGTCATAAAAGGAAATACAATGTGGCTAATTGTTGGAGAAATGCAAATCAAAACTACAGTGAAGTACCACCTCACACCATTCAGAATAGCCATCATTAAAATATCTATTAATAAAAAATGTTGGAGAGAATATGGAGAAAAGGGAACCCTCCTACATGGTTGATGGGAATGTAAATTGATGCAGCTACTGTGGAGGACAGCATGAAGGATCCTTTAAAAACTAAAAATAGAGTTGCCATATGATCCAGAAATTCCACTCCTGGGCATACATCTGGACAAAATTAAAATGAAAATATACACACTCCCCTATGTTCATAGCAGTACTGTTTATGACAGCCAAGACATGAAAGCAATCTAAATATCCATTGACAGATGAATGAAGAAAGAAGATGTGAACACATATACACATAGAGGAATATTATTTAGCCATAAAAAAGAATGAAATAATGCCATATACAGCAATATGGATAGACCTAGAGATATAGGCTGCAGTCCATGGAATCGTGAAGAGTCAGACACAACCGAATGACTTCCCTTTCACTTTTCACTTTCACGCATTGGAGAAGGAAATGGCAACGCACTCCAGTGTTCTTGCCTGGAGAATCCCAGGGACGGGGGAGCCTGGTGGGCTGCCGTCTATGCGGTCGCACAGAGTTGGACACAACTGAAGCGACTTAGCAGCAGCAGCAGCAGCAGAGATAATCATGCTAAATGATGTAAGTCAGAGGAAAAACAAATATATGATATCACTTATTTGCAGAACCTGAAAAAAATGATACAAATGAACATATTTACAAAAGAGAAACAAACCCACATAGAGAAAAACATAGTAACCAAAAAGGCTAGTGAGTGGGGGATAGATAAATGAGGAATTTGAGATTAAAGTAAATATGATACTAAATATAAAACAGATAACCAACAAGAACCTACTGTATAGTACAGAGAAGTATATTCAATATCTTGTAATAACCTATAAGGGAAAAAAATCTGAAAAAGTATATATATATGTATCTTCTTTATATATGTGTGCTAAGTCGCTTCAGTCATGTCTGACTCTTTGCAACGCTATGGACCATAGCCTTCCAGGTTCCTCTGTCCATGGGATTCTCCAGAAAAGAATACTGGAGTGGGCTGTCATGCCCTCCTCCAGGGATCTTACTGACCCAGGGATGGAAAGTGTGTCTCTTACATCTCCTACGCTGGCAGGTGGGTTCTTTACCACTAGCGCCACCTGGGAAGCCTATACTGTGCTGTCCTTAGTTGCTCAGTCGTGTCCAACTCTTTGCAACCCTGTGGACTATAGCCCCTCAGGCTCCTCTGTCCATGGGGATACTCCAGGCAAGAATACTAGAGTGGAAGAATACTCTTCCCAACCCAGGGATTGAATCCAGGTCTCTTGCATTGCAGGTGGATTTTTTACTGTCTGAGCCACCAGGGAAGCCCAAGAATACTGGAATGGGTAGCCTTTCCCTTCTCCTGGGGATCTTCCCAACCCAGGAATTGAACTGGGGTCTCCTGCATTGCAAGTGGATTCTTTACCAGCTGAGCTACCAGGGAAACCTGGGAAGCCTGTATGTCTATAATATATACACATACATATCTGAGTCACTGTGTTGTACACTTGAACTAACACATTTTAAATTAACTATACTTCAATTTTAAAAGTTTTTAAAAGAAAATACAGCTTAAACCTGGCTTTCTCTTGGGATACTTGCCCTTGGAATCCAGAGACCATATCATGAGGAAGTTAAGGCCACTGGTGGGTGTACTGGCCAAGATCCTCCTCTACACTTGCAGCTGGCTGCTTTAGCATCAACTGCCAGCTGATGCTTTCCAACTGCTCCCCCTCCCCAATTTTGGGGTCTTCCAACTGAAGTCCCAGACTTTATGAAGCAGAAAACAAGCCATCTCTGCTATGCCCTGTCTGAACTCCTATCCCACAGAAATCATGAGAGATAGTAAGTGATTATAGTTATTTTAAGTCACTAAGTTTGGGGGTAATTTGTTATGGAGCAATACCTAATGGCGGGCTTCCCAGGTGGCGCTAGTGGTAAAAGCCCTCCAGCCAATACAGGAGCTGTAGGAGACACAGGTTCAATCGCTGAGTTGGGAAGATCCCCTGGAGGAGGGAATGCCAACCCACTCCAGTATTCGTACCTGGAAAATCCCATGGACAGAGGAACCTGGCAGGCTACAGTCCATGGGGTCACAAAGAGTTGGACGCAACTAAGTGACTAACATTTCTAACACTTCTGAGGTGACTTAGCACTCATGCATGATACATAATGAATACAAGATAAAAGAATTTTTTTTAATTCTTCAAGCCAAAAACCATCAACAGCAAAGTCAAATGACAAGTGGCTGAAATTTTTTTGCAACACTTATCAAAAAACAAAAGGCCATTCATAGGACATCTGCACAGGCCCAGTTTTAGGATCAGTGGCCCCAAGCAGCCCCAGCTGGCTCACACAGGACAGGAGCTGACTCCAAGGTCTTGTAAAGTAACTGCACCAGTGACACTGAGAATGCATGTGATTAAAGAGAGGAAGGAAGGAAGAGGAAGGAAGGAAGAGGAAGCAAGGGAGGGAAGAAGGGAAGGAAGGAAGAAAGAGGAGGAGGAAGAAAAAAAGAAACTAAAGCAAACAGAATCAATGAAGGCTGATTACAATGAAGGCAGAAGCAAAGTGTTTTAACAGACTGTTCCCTTATCTGTTGTTCTGTAAGACAAGTTCAAGGATTTCTGTTACTTATCAACTTCTGTGAACTCTGTGGCATACAGTTTCATGATCATTCAGATTTATTTTTAAATGAGGAAAAAAGGAAACAGATGAATGAATAATTTGGCTTCTCAATAGGGGATGAACTGCTTACAAATACAATACATATAACTGCTTGTATATGCACAGCATGGGCTTCCCAGATGGCTCAGTAGAAAAGAATCTGCCTGCTAATGCAGGAGACTCAGGAGACGGACGTGTGTTCAATCCCTGGGTCAAGAAGATCCCCTGGAGTAGGAAATGGCAACCTGCGCCAGTATTCTTGCCTGGAAAATTCCATGGACGGAGGAGTCTGGCAGATTACAGTCCATAGGGTAGCAAAAGGTCAGACACAACTGAGTGACTGAGCATGCACGCGTGCATAGCATATGCCTTGACAGATAAATAAGAATCTGGCAATATGGATCACCTCTAGAAAAGGGAAACTGGTGGCTTAAGGACAGGAGTAAGAGGGACATTTTTTACTTTTTGAATTTTGAACCATAAGGATATATTGCCTATATTCCAAACATATATGTATGCTCTAAATGGATATTATATATAAATTTAGAACTCTCTTGGCATAACTCATTAATTACTTAATTCTCTGAATATTTTGGAGGTCCCACCATGTACCAGGTAGTATGCAAAGTGATGAGTATACAGTCGTGAACAAGTCAAACTTCATTGAACTTATGGTCTAGGAAGACAGATGTCAGAAATGGAAAGCCATCAGTCTAGAATCACACACTATGAAAAAGGCACTGGAGGGAGAGAACCCTAGGCTGGAAGACAGGATGGTGGGGTGGGACCTGATTGAGTGAAGCCAGGAAAAGCTGGCTTAGCTCCCGTCTAAGGAAGGGATTCTCAGGCTGAGCAGGACTGAGCAAGTTTTCGATTATTTATTGTTGCAGCTAGATCTGTTCCAGAGCTTGCAGGCTTGAAACAACAACCATTTTATTCTATTTTTATGAACTTTGAGGTCAGGAATTCAGGCAGGACTGGACTGGGCAGTTAGGGCCTGCAGAACCTTGAAGTTTGTGTTAAGGATTTTATTTTCTATATGATGTGAAGCCACCAAGGAGTTTCAGGAAGGGAAATTCATGTCTCCCCTGTGCAAAATTTTCCATGCCTCCTGTCATACCTATTCCATTGCATGAGTTTGAGCAAGCTCCAGGAGATTGTGAAGGACAGGGAGGCCTGGTGTGTTGCAGTCCATGGGGTCACAGAGTCAGACACAGCTAAACGACTGAACAACTGAACAAGTTTGGCAGAGGCTGAGATACCCTTATATTCTGCTCATTGCAAATGCTAAGTGAAATAAATGTGAAACATATAAATGAACTGACTATATAATTGATGATCTAGAAAAGCTAGAATTGTAGGGCATCGGTTCAGTGATTCCCAAACTTGAATGTGTCCATGAATCTCTTGGCATGGGGTAAGTGAAGGGGTCTTATTAAAATGCAGATTCTGATTTGGAAGGTCTGAGGTGACCTGAAATTCTGCATTTCTAATAAGTTTCTGTGCTACTGCTTACACTTTTGAATAGTGAGTGTTTAGAAATCATTGTGTTTTTAGCTGAAAGAGGTAATGGGGACCTCCCTGGTGGTCCAGTGGTTATCTGCCTGCCTGGTTATATGCAGGAAATGCTGGTGTGATCCCCAGTCCAGGAAGATTCAACATGCTGCAAGGCAACTAAGCCCGTGCCTCACAACTGCTGAGCCCAGACTGTGCCACAAAAGAAGCTACCACCATGAGAAGTGTGTGCAGCTACAACTAAAGAGTAGCCCCTGCTCGCCACAACTAGAGGAATCCATATCTAGATATCCATATCTAGAGGAAGGCTGTGTGCAGCAAGGAAGATCCAGCATGGCCAAACATAAATGAATGAATGAAGTTTTTTTAAAAAAGGAAAGAGAGCAGTGTGATTTGGTTGCCAAATGGTCAAGAGATGAGATGATGTCCTCCAGATGGGGCCTCACTCTCTTCTTTCGATTCTGCTATCCTCCTCGCCACCTTCATTGTCCTCACATGAGGGTTCCATATGGCCCTGAAGCTGCTGCTCTTCCAAGGAATCACTTCTGGACACCACACTGTCCAGAAAGAGAAAGGTGCTGTATGTCTCTTTTCTTAGGAGAAGGGAAGTCTTTTTCCAAGGTCCCCCAGAAACCCTCCCCTGATGTCTCTGTGGCCAGAATTGAGTTATATCTCAACCGTAAATCAATCGTGGGCAAGAGGACTGGGAATTCCATGACTGGTATAGATTAATCAGAATCTAAGTGGGATCTAGGGAAGTAGGGATTAGGGAGAAGCCTTAGCAAGGCTGGGGTTCTGATTTTAAGACCGTGGAGGCAGATGACCAATAGTAAATACTACACAATAATATGCAGTTTGGCTAATTGACTGTAGAGAAAATATATGTTATATCTATATCCATATTTAGCTAGCTTAACATATAAAATAGAGAATTTGGCAAATTTATTTAAAAACAAGGGGAAATTTTTAAAATGTTATCCAATATTCATTAAAAAGTGTATAGAGGGAGTTCCCTGGTGGCTCAGTGGTTAAGAATCTGCCTTCCAGTGCAAGAGATGAAGGTGCAATCCCTGGTGGGGGAACTAAGATCCCACATACCACAGGGCAACTATGCCTGTGCACCACAACAGGAGAGAAGCCCGCCTGCTAAAATGAAGGGTGCTGCGTGCCACAACGAAAACCCGACACAGCCAAGTAAGTCAATATATATATTTTAAAGTGTATGAAGATAAGCATTTGATGAGCTCAGGTGGAAAAGGGATATGAGAAACAATGCTTGTTCTGAAACCGACAACCTTTCTGGGGCAACAAAACAGAAAGCACTAAAGCAATCTACAACATAAGCAAGTGAATTTTGTTTTACCCACGTAGCCAACAGTTACTGGGTAATCACTATGAACAAAGGCCTGCTCTAAGGGCTGTGGTAGATGCAAGGATAAGGCATAGTCTTCTCCTCTTAAGAATTTTGGAGCTTAAAACACACATATAATGATGAGTTTAGCATATAAAAAATGTGACAAGGATGACAGAACAAACTGAATGGGAGCCCAGAGAAAGGAAACAGCCCTTCTGGTCTGGAGGGTTAAGGGGCCAATAGCAGATACACCATCTCTAGTGAGACCCTTGAAAGATGGGTAGATTTTTTGTTTTTAATCAGGGATGATGGAAGGTAGAAAGGATGAGTTGGAGAACGGGAAGATTGGAAAGGTGAATATTGGAGGTCGGGACAAAAGCACATGCAGCACAGGGGATGAAGGTGTGGGAAAGGCAGGTATCCTTATTGGATTCGTATGACAATCTCTTATCAACATGAAGCAACAAATAACATCGAGCAAGTGACACCTCATACATGGAGGGAGCAAGACAAGGACAGATCCTAGGAAGAGAACCCTGAGCTATGAGTGTAAGGAATAATGTCCATGGGTGAGCAGAGTGAAGTAAACAGAGCAGGAGGTCTGGGGAGCTGGTCCAGTTTCATGGTTTATCATCCCTAAATATCATTATCAGGACAGAAACAGTTTCTTCAATGAACAAATTGCAACAACAATAAAAAGATATGGCGGGAGAATCTACTGATAAAAAGAGACCTAGAGGACATATCAGTTTATTATAATATGTGGATTTTATTTGAACTGTGATTCAATCTCAAAAAATACAATGTTTATGAAAATTGAGTACCAAGTATTTGAAGTTGCTAAGACATTATGTAATGTTTTAGGTACTGATTGCGGTTATATTTTTTTAAAGGGCTCCTTATCTTTTGGAGGTATATTCTGAAATATTTATGAATGATATTGGGGTTGGTGTCTGGGATGACATTATAATGTCTGGGATTTCCTTCAAAAAAAAAAATACAAGGAGTAGAGGAAAGGTAGAGATAAGTTGATAATTGCTGTGGGTTGGTGTTGAAGATTCAACATACTATTCTGCTTGGCTTTGTATATGTTTGAAATTTGAAACATAATATTAAGTGTAAAATGAACTGCATCAAAGTACGGAATCGAGGATTGAATTGCCCTCGGGGAAGCTCCACCCACTGAGCGTGGTAAGCCCCACCCCTTCAGCCCTCCTCGGCCACCAGCTCCTCTCATGGTGCCCAGAGGTTTGTGTCTCCCTTTGGGAATTCCTTGGGAATTCGCACGCTATTAGTCGCTCTCTCTGTTCTTACCGACTCCAGAGACTGCTCTAAGTCCCCAGAACTGACCCACCACTTTCAGACCTCGAACCGTGGCTGCCCGGGTTCCCCCCCCACGTCCCAGGGGAGTTTGGTCGCGTCCGACCGCGACCCCGGGAGCGTCCGCGTCGTCATGGCGACGCTCGGGGAAGGTGGCTGCGCCCGCGGATTCCCGCCCGGGAACCCGCTCTGGGGTGAGCGGCCGGAGACCTAAGGCTGGAGCGGGGCGGGGTCGGGGGGGAGCAAATTGAACCCCGGGAGGGTGTCCAGCCGCTAGTCAACGCTAAGGCTGGGCGCGGGCGGAGGGGAGGTAGGGCCCAAGGGGTGAAATAAGGATGAGGGTGGCGCCTGGGTCAGGGGTAGACCGTGCTCCGGGCAGGGGCTGGAGTAAAGGGGCGCTGAGGGGAGCAGGCCTTTGGCAGGGGTGAAAGGGACTGCTCCGCAGAGCTTGGGGCCCGAAACCAAGTTTGCCCTGGGAGGGGGTGGGGAGGAGGGACGAAGGGGGACAGTTCACCTTGGAGGTGAGTGACCTGGTATAGGAGTCGGGTGACAATCGTTTGGCTATTGTGCCGCCCTGAAGCAGAGGCAGGGAATTTGAAGGAAGAGGGCTGGAGAGTGAACCGGGGTAGATGTTGAACGGTTGGAGGGGAAGGAAGGCTGGAGGAAGATTGGAGGAACGGTTGGAGGGAGAGATGGAGGCTGTTGTGAGGAGTGGGCACCCTCAGCCATGCCAGTGAAGGGGGATAGGCCGTGAGGGGAAAGGAGAAACTTGTTTCAGAAAGTGATTAGTAAGCATTTCTTCTGTATGGTCAGTGTATTTTGCTTGATATTGTAGTCTTTAAGGAATCTAAAACTATGAGCCTTCTCACACACACAAAAAGGCACATAAAAATCCACATATGATTTTACATCCAGTTTCAGGGGCTTCACTGAGCAGCCTCCAAGTTTAGAGACTTAGCTGTGGAAGATAGACATGTGGGATTTGTAAAGTGTCATCACAAGGCAATACATGATTAACGCCAGAGGAGCAGTAAAGGCAGCAATTGCTAAGAGTGTCGAAGGGCAGGATCAGACTCCCAAGACAAGTCTGCCAAAAGGTGTGACATGAGCTGGGACCCAGTGTCCTAGAACAGAGCTCCAGGAAGGCGCCCAGTGGCGGGGGAGAGGTCTGTGGCTTTCCACATCCTGTCCCCACAGAGGGGCCCAGGAGATGACTCATTATGCCAGTATCTCCCAGTGTTAAAGGGTTTCATGGTCACATTCATCTAAGAAACTGATTCAGAGAAATCTCTAAAGAAGAGTCCTGTTTTGGACTTCCCTGGTGTTCCAGGGCTTAAGAGTCTGCTTTCCAATGCAGGGGATTTGGGTTTGATCTCTTATCAGGGAACTAAGATCCCATATGCCACAGGGCAACCAAGCCCAGGTGCAGTACCTGAAGAAGCCTTCGAGCCACAATGAAGACCCAGCACAAGCAAATTTGGGAAAGAAAAAAAAAAAAAAAAGAGTCCTGTTTAACTGCTGACTTCAACATTTTGCGAACTTCACTGGCCAAGAGAGCCTCAGAAAGCATCAGGACCACATTTTGAGAAAAAGCTTTTAAGGAGAATTAAGGACCACGGAAGAGTTTTGAGCTGTGACACTGAAACAGAGCAGGACCCTATATCCTTCCTTCTATGTCCTCAGCCTGCCTTTTGTCTATGGGAAAACTTAGCCAAAGAATAAGTTCAATCAGAGAAGTGAGAAAACGCAAAAGTAGAGAAAAGCAGTTAAATAGGACAAAATAGTAATAGCGAAGTCAAGGACCTTTGGTTCCTTCTCAAGGGCTATAGGTAATCTGAGCCATATCCTCGGAGCTGTCTTATAGAGACTGAAACCACCACTGGGTAGAAGAAATTAACTACATGATGACCAGGCTGTAGCTATGACATTTGTTGTTCAGTTGCTAAGTCATGTCCAGCTCTTTGTGACCCCATGGACTGTGACACCAGGCTTCCCTGTCTTTCACTATGTCCCAGAGTTTGTTCAGACTCATATCCATTGAGTTAATGATGCCATCCAACCATCTCATCCTCTATCACCCTCTTCTCTTCCTGCCCTCAATCTTTCCCAGCATCAGGATCTTTTCCAATGAGTTGGCTCTTTGCATCATGTGGCCAAAGTATTGGAGCTTCAGCTTCGGCATCAGTCCTTCCAATGAATATTCTGGCTTGATTTCCTTCGAGATTCATTGGTTTGATCTCTTTGCTGTCCAAGGGACTCTCAAGAGTCTTCTCCAGCACCACAATCCAAAAGCATCAGTTCTTCAGTGCTCAGCCTTCTTTATGGTTCAACTTTCACATCCATACATGACTATGACATAAGCTGCCACCTCCAGAAAAGCGGCCTCAAAAAAGGGAAGAAGTTGACTAGAACTGAAGATTAACTGTTGCTTAAAACAAGATGACACTGGTCAGATCACTGTATGACCAATTTCAAGATGACTGTTAGAGCTGGCTGTGTTGTTTCTGTGTGTAGCCCCCTTCCTTTGTCTATAAAAGCTCTTGTCCATTGGTTGTCAGTTGTGGGGGGTGGTAAGTCATCCTTTCGACAGAAGTCCACCGCCCTGTGCTTGCTGGCATCCAAAATAAAGCAAACTTTCTTTTCCACCAGCCTTGCCTCTTTATTGGCTTTTGAATAGTGAACAGCTGGACCTGACTTTTGGTTACAACATGGCACTGGGGTTGATGTGTGATGCAAGATGAACAGGACAACCTGTGTGAGCAGAGTGGCCAGGAGTGAGCCGAGAGGTGGGGAAGACTGAGCCACAGCAAGCCACACAGTGACAAGGGGTACATTTGTCAATGGTGTGTGGTTTTCTGTGGACGATTATACTACTACTGTTTTCTTCCCAGGAAATGACCTTTGGCTTTAAAAAGAAGACTCCATTTTTCATGATAAAATGGCAGCGGTGAAAACCCCCAGCAGAGAAGTAAAGAATGCTGAAGAACCATTTCAAAATGTGTCACCCCTCCTTTTAAGGAACCTAGTGGAGGAACCCAAGAGACCAAAAGAAGTACCCAATCATCTCCTGGAGTCAAGTAAGTGGTTAGAAAACAGGGTTGCTTTACAACTCAGGTCTTCCCAGAGCATCCAAAGTCCAGAAAGCATAATGGAATTTGGGATGCTGATTTATCTATATTGTTTTACAGGCTTGTAATAGTTTTTATTATTATGAACAATGATTCTATTTAGATCCATTCGCTTAACTGGTAGACTTTTGTGGTGAAAATTAATCGCCAAGTTCTGTTCCATCCA
Source organism: Redunca redunca (assembly GCA_006410935.1). Lineage (NCBI taxonomy): Eukaryota > Metazoa > Chordata > Mammalia > Artiodactyla > Bovidae > Redunca > Redunca redunca. The sequence continues at coordinate 481,338 of SJYQ01001248.1, forward strand.
CACCCTCAAGCGTCTTTGCCCTCTGTCCATACTTTGTCCTCAGGAGGTCACCAGGACTGCTGTAGGCCTGGCTCTCCTCCCTAGCCACACTCTCCTCCCATCCACCCTTCACCCCCCGGCATTTTCTGTCTTAGAATCCAGGCTATCCCCACCCTATTTGGATGTTCTCAGGGGATCCTCTCGTGTAAAGAATAAAGTTTCGATTCCTTTGCTTGTCGTTTGGCCCCCTTTGCCCTGATCTGAAACTGTCCACTTTCACTCCTCCCATCCCCCACTTCCAGCCACACCTGTTACTCCTGTTCCTTCAAGACCACTTGCATTTATACCTTCTTGCCTTTTTCTGTGCACATCCTTAGCCTAGAAAGCCTGGTAAATCCTATAGCTATTGCATAGAAGGCTAATCATTTTGCCTATATTCTCACCGAATCCATCTTAACATCACAATACTGTCTATTTCCATTTTACTCTTGGGGAAGCTGAGACTCCAAAAACTCAAGTGAATTCACCAGGGTGACTCAGCTGAGTGAGGGGGTTGGTGCTCAGCTGTAGCCACCCGGGGTCCAGATCTCTGTGTCTCAAGCAGCTTGTTTCCTGCTCACCATTCAAGGCCCATGGCAAATGAGGGACATGCAGCATTTGGGGTGGCTCTGTTGTTACTTTAGCACACATTGAATTCAAGTCAGTATACTTGACTGTTTCTGGGTATTAACAGGGCAATGCCCATTCTACATCTGTATTGTGGCCCTAAAAACAAAGCTCTCAGCATTAAAAAAATTACCAAGTAATATTCATTTTAATACTTAAAAATTGGACTTCCCTGGTGGTCCAGTTGCTAAGACTCAAAGCTGTCAGTGCAGGTAGCCCAGGTTTGATCCCTGGTCAAGGAGCTAGCGGAGAAGGCTATGGCACCCCACTCCAGTACTCTTGCCTGGAAAAGCTCATGGACAGAGGAGCCCGGTAGGCTGCAGTCCATGGGTTCACTAAGAGTCAGGCAAGACTGAGCGACTTCCCTTTCACTTTTCGTTTTCATGCATTGGAGACGGAAATGGCAACCCACTCCAGTGTTCTTGCCTGGAGAATCCCAGGGATGGGGGAGCCTGGTGGGCTGCTGTCTATGGGGTCGCACAGAGTCGGACACGACTGAAGCGACTTAGCAACAGCATCAGCAGCAGGAAGGAGCTAAATCCCACATGCTGCAACTAAGCCCTAGCACAGCCAAATAAATCAAAATAAATATTTTAAAAATACTTAAAAATTTACCAGACAACCCTGTCACAGTCCCCTTAGACACCATCCTTACCCTAGTCTGGCCCTTCAATTTGGCCCAAAGCTGAAGACAGTGACTGCTCATTGCTGGAGGAACAAAAACACCAAACATTTCACACCCACTTTAGTGGAATACAATGTTACAGAGGGTGGAGGCTGGGGTCAGGGTGTCTGTGACTCACAAGGTTTGGGTACAGCCGAAGGGGAAAGTCTGTCATTTGTAAGAAACTAGACAGTGCCTTCACTTCAAAGGAGGCAGTTTGCTAGTCAGAATCAGGCCTGGGCTTGATTTTTACAAAAATGGAAACAATGGAGGATTATAAACAATGCCAGGCATGAAGCACGGCAGAGCTGGGGCAAGTTTTGAAGACACTCACATGTCAAGAACAAATTGAGACATTACCATCCAGAGTGATAACTATTCAGAGCCTTAGGATTACTCTGTATCACACTATAATTCAGTTCAGAGGAAAGCAAATAGTAACAGTTAAATACACAGTAATAAAATGGAACACTTGGTGTTTGCATTCTTTGAAGTGGATGTTCATTACATAACAATCACAATATTATACAGTGTGTGTCCTTTACAGGCTTGTTTTATTATGAAGACTTGTACAAAATGTATACAGAGAAAGTTATTTTAATAGATAATAAAAAGCAAATGTGAATTTATCTCATGATGGTAATATCTCCCAAGCAAAATGTTAAAATAGTGGGAGAAGCAGTCCAGTTCATGTGGAACATCATTAATTGTTGACAGCTGTATCCTCGTCTGAAACTTTCATGTGCATCAGTTCAGTTCAGCTCAATCACTCAGTCGTGTCCGACTCTTTGCGACCCCATGAACTGCAGCACGCCAGGCCTCCTTGTCCATCACCAACTCCCGGAGTTCACTCAGATTCACGTCCATCGAGTTGGTGATGCCATCCAGCCATCTCATCCTCTGTCGTCCCGTTCTCCTCCTGCCCCCAATCCCTCCCAGCATCAAAGTCTTTTCCAATGAGTCAACTCTTCGCATGAGGTAGCAATACCCTAAATTACAGGGAGTCCTTGTTAACAGGATCTTCTTTCACTTAACATTTTTTTTTTTTTTGGTCTCATCTCGTGGTATACTTATCTGCATTGTTTTTACAGAGGTTTATGCGAATCTTCTGAATAATAAGGTTATACAGGCAAAACCCGGCATATTACATTTTGGAGGCTATCAAGTGGAAAAACAACACCAGCAGATATTGGTAGGTGCTTTCTTTTTTTAATTAAAAAATTTCACTGAAGTATAGTTGATTAACAATATTGTGTTAGTTTTAAGTATATAGCAAAGTGTTTCCATTACACTTATATATGTGTGTGCTTAGTCACTCAGTCATGTCCGACTCTCTACAACCCCAGGGACTATAGCCTTCCAGGCCTCTCTGGTCAGGGGATACTCCAGGCAAGAATACTGGAGTGGGTAGCCATTTCCTTCTCCAGGGGACCTTCCTGACCCAGGGATCAAATACAGATCTCCTACATTGCAGGTGGATTCTTTATCATCTGAGCCATACATTCTTTTTTATATTTTTTTCCATTATGGTTTGTCACAGAATATTGAATATAGTTCTTTATGCTCTATAGTAGGACCTTGTTGTGTATCCATTTTATGTATAATAGTTTGCATCTGCTAATCCCAAATTCCTAATCCTTCCCTCCCCAACCCCTGTGTAGATAGTGGGATAATTAGCCCTCTTTAAGTGAGATAATTATAATAATGAAATGACATGAATGTTCTCATTTATATTACTCATTCATCCAAAGAGCAGCATAATCAACAGAAGGGAAGATGTAAATCTGACCAGGAAAGGCAGTAGTTCTAGGATGAGAAATTTTGAAGTTGCATCAGTTTACTTGGACAGGTTTCCTCCCTCTGCCAAAGGCACCTCCCAGCACCCTTTCCCGACCAGTGCTTTCCTGAGGTGTCCTTGAGGGCCAGAAACTATGCTTTGTGTCTCACGTGTTTCGGTTTAGTCCTTAGGCCGGCTTTGTGGTGGTTATATTGTGACTGTAGAGATGAGGAACCGTGATTCAGTAAGGTGAAAGACTCACCTCAAGTGATGAGACAGACTCACCCTCAGGCTGCCTTCCTCCCAACCAGTGCACTCTTGCTCCAGCCAACAGCACCAGCGGGAGAGATGTCGCTTTCTTAGGAGGGTCCAGCAAGGGTTCCATTCCACCTGCTTGGGTCAGAATGCCAGGCCTAAATCAATCATTGTGGCCAGAGCCTCCAGCTAGAGCTGGGACGGCAGCTCCACCGACCTCCACAGAAGGTGAAGGCTGCCCTGCAGAGTGGCTGCAGCTGTGGGGACAGCAGTCCTGGGTCCCCTTTTTTGATTGAGATATCCCAACTGGGGAGGGCTCGGTTGACCACAGGACTCCTAACCCACCACTAAAAGGGACCTGACCATTTAAACCTGCTCCATAATCTCGGTGACCCCCACTGTGATCCCCCAAAGTCACACTGAATAGGATGTTAGAACTACTCCAGCTGGTCGAGGGACTGAGCCAGGCCAGCCTCTGGGCGTGTGTTGGAGTGGGGTTGATGGATGTGGGGTGTCTCACACAGGCCTGAGACTCCGGCTTGTGTGTGACGTGCCCTCCCACTATAAGACTCTGCATTTAGATACAGTGCGTTCTTTTTCAGATTCTTTTCCTATATGGTTATTACAGAATATTGCATACAGCTCCCTGTGCTATACAGGTCTTTTTGATTATCTGTTTCATATATAGTAATGAGTATATGTTAATCCCAAATGCCTTATTTATCCCAGCCCCCGAAACTGTGTCTTAAAGTGGATCATTTCAAGACAGAATTCCGACTATCATATTAGACTCATTCTCTGAGTGGGGAGACTCACTGCAGGAAATTGACAGATGGTAAAACTGTCAGAAAGCAAGGCCCCAGCCAAGAGACAATGCAGCTTCCTTGAGTCCTTACACACTGAAGAGGAGGAGAGAGAAGGGATCAGCAGAGGAAGCTGTTAGGGGCCGAGGATTTCCTCTTAGGAAAAGGGTCAGGATTTAAAACTGTGATTAGGAACTTTACCCCTCAGTCTGCAAGGACACATTTGTTAGAACACAGCATCAAAGACCAAGGTTAATCATTCATTTTGGAACTTGCATTTCCTGGTTATTAGGTTTGCTATCTAGTTGCTGGTGGTGGTTTAGTCATGTTCAACTCTTGCGATGCCATGGACAGTAGCCCACCAGGCTCCTCCACGGGAGGAGTCCACAGGGTTTTCCAGGCAAGAATACTGGAGTGGGTAGCCATTTCTTTCTCCAGGGCAAATACTCGACTCAGGGATCAAACCCACATCTCCTGCGTTGGCAGGCAGGTTCTCTACCACTGAGCCACCAGGGAAGCCCCTAGATGATGATAGAATGGATCTAAAATAATTACTGTTTGCAATGAGTGAACAATTAACTGCCTGTTCCCAACCCTCTTCACTCTCCTCATTCCTTTACTCACCCCACCTCCACCCTAAGCAGCCAGATCCTCATTCTATTGTTATAGATTTGCCTGTTCTGAACATTTCACATAAATAGAATCACGCAACATGTGGTCTTTCACAACTGGCTTCTTTCATCCAGCATGTTTCCCAGGCTCGTTGAATTTGTAGCATGAATAGGTACTTCATTCCTTTTTATGGGCAAATAATGTTCTGTTGTATGGTTATATCACTTAAAAAAAATTTTTTTATTGACATATAATTGATTTAAAATGCTATATTATTTTCAAATGTACAGCAAAGTGATTCGACTATATGTGTATATTTTTATATGTTAATATAAAGATGTATATTCTTCATTTACATTCTTTTCCATTATAGGTTATTACAAGATACTGAGTGTACTCCCCTGTGCTATACAGTAGGTCCATGTTGGTTATCTATGTCATACACAGTGGAGTAATCTTTTAATCCCAAATGTTTAATTTTTCCCTCCCTGCTTTTTCTCTTTGGTGAACATGAGTATGTTCTGCGTCTGTGAGTCTATTTCTGTTTTGTCAGTAAGTTCACTTGTGTCGTATTTTAGATTCCACATTAAGATGATATCATATGATACTGAGTTGGCCAAACAGTTTGCTTGAATGTTTCAGAATACATTATGGAAGAACTCGGATGAACTTATGACCAACCCAGTTATTTGTCTTTCTTTGTCTGGCTTTCTTCTCTCAGTATGATGATTTCTAGGTCCATCCATGTTGCTGCAAATGGCATTATTTCACAATGCCATCTTTTATATGGCATTATGCTTTTTTATAACTGAGAAATACTCCCTTGTGTAGATGTACCACATCTTCCTCCAGTCCTCTGTCAATAGACAGATTACTTCCATGTCCTTTCTTGTTGTTCAGTCACTCAGTCATGTCCGACTCTGCGACCCCATGGACGGCAGCACGCCAGGCTTCCCTGGCCTTCACCATCTTCTGGAGCTTTGTCAAACTCATGTCCATTGAGTTGGTGATGCCATCCAACCATCTCATCCTCTGTTGTCACCTCCTCCTGCCTTCAGTCTTTCCCAGCATCAGGGTCTTTTCTAGTGAGTCATATCTTTGTATCAAGTGGATGAAGTATTAGAGCTTCAGCTTCAGCATCAGTCCTTCCAATGAATATTCAGGACTGATTTCCTTTAGGATTGACTAGTTTGATTTCCTTGCATTCTAAGGAACTCTCAAGAGTCTTCTCCAACACCACAGTTCAAAAGCATCAATTCTTTGGCACTCAGCCTTCTTTAATGGTCCACCTCTCATATCCATACATGACTAATGGAAAATCCATAGTTTTGGCTAGATGGACCTTTGTTGGCAAAGTAACGTCTCTGCTCTTTAATATGCTCTCTGAGTCTGACACGACTGAGTGACTTCACTTTCACTTTTCACTTCCATGCATTGGAGAAGGAAGTGGCAACCCACTCCAGTATTTTTGCCTGGAGAATCCCAGGGACAAGGGAGCCTGGTGGGTTGCCGTCTGTGGGGCCACACACAGTCGGACATGACTGAAGTGACTTAGCAGCTAGATTGGGCATACCTTTTCTTCCAAGGAGCAAGCGTCTTTTAATTTCATGGCTGCAGTCACCATCTGCAGTGATTTTGGAGCCCAATAAAATAAAGTCTCTCAGTGTTTCCAATGTTTCCCCATCTATTTGCCATGAAGTGATGGGATCAGATGCCATGATCTTCGTTGTTTGAATGCTGAGTTTTAAGCCAGCTTTTTCACTCTCCTCTTTCACTGTCATCAAGAGGCTCTCTAGTTCCTCTTTGCTTTCTGCCATAACAGTGGTGTCATCTGCATATCTGAGGTTATTGGTACTTCTCCCAGCAGTCTTGATTCCAGCTTGTGCTTCATCCAGCCTGGCATTTCACATGATGTAATCTGCATATAAGTTAAATAAGAAGGGTGATAAGCAGCATTGATGTACTCCTTTCCCAATTTGGAACCAGTCCATTGTTCCATGTCCAGTTCTAACTGATGCTTCTTGACCTGCATACAGATTTCTCAGGAGACAGGTAAGATGGTCTGGTATTCTCATCTCTTAAAGGATATTCCAGTTTGTTGTAATCCGCATAGTCAAAGGCTTTAGCATAGTCAGTGAAGCAGAAGTAGATGTTTTTCTGGAATTCTCTTTCTTTGATCCACATTCCTTGCTATGATCTAAATTTCTATGCTCCAACGGATGTTGGCCATTTGATCTCTGGTTCCTCTGCCTTTTCTAAATCCAGCTTGAACATCTGGAAGTTCTTGGTTCATGTACTGTTGAAGCCTGGCTTAGAGAATTTTGAGCATTACTTTGCTAGCACATGCTGCTGCTGCTAAGTTGCTTCAGTAGTGGCCAATTCTGCATGACCCCATAGACAGCAGCCCGCCAGGCTCCCCCGTCCCTGGGATTCTCCAGGCAAGAACACTGGAGTGGGTTGCCATTTCCTTCTCCAATGCGTGAAAGTGAAAAGTGACAGTGAAGTCCCTTAGTTGTGTCTGACTTCGTGACCCCATGGACTGCAGCCTACCAGGCTCCTCCATCCATGGGATTTTCCAGGCAAGAGTACTGGAGTGGGGTGCCATTGCCTTCTCTGTGCTAGCATGTGAGATGAGTCCAATTGTGTGGTAGTCTGAACATTCTTTGGCATTGCCTTTCTTTGGGATTGGAATGAAAACTGACTTCTTTCAGTCCTCTGGCCACTGCTGAGTTTTCCAAATTTGCTGGTATATTGAGTGCAGCACTTTAACAGCATCATCTTTTAGGATTTGAAATAGCTCAGCTGAAATTCCATCACCTCATGAGTGGGCCGTGATGCTTTCTAAGGTCCACTTGACTTTACATTCCAGGATGTCTGGCTCTGAGATAGGAGAGTGATCACACCATCATGGTTATCTGGGTCATTAAGATCTTTTTTGTATAGTTCTTCTTGTATTTTTGCCACCTCTTCTTAATATCTTCTGCTTCTGTTAGATCCATAGCATTTCTCTCCTTTATTGTGCCAGTCTTTGCATGAAGTGTTCCCTTGGTACCTCTAATTTTTTTTGAAGAGATCTCTAGTCTTTCCCATTCTGTTGTTTTCCTCTATTTCTTTGCATTGATCACTTAGGAAGGCTATCTTACCTCTCCTTGCTATTCTTTGAAACTCTGCATTCAGATGAATATATCTTTCCTTTTCTCCTTTGCCTTTCACTTCTCTTCTTTTCTCAGCTATTTGTAAGGCCTCCTCAGGCACCCATTTTCCCTGTTTTCATTTCTTTTTCTTGGGGATAGTTTTGATCACCACCTTCTATACAGTGTCATGAACCTCCATCCATAGTTCTTCAGGCACTCTGTGTATCAGATGAAATCCCTTGAATCTGTTTGTTACTTCCACTGTATAATTGTAAGGGATTTTATTTAGGTCATACCTGAATGGCCTAGAGGTTTTCCCTACTTTCTTCAGTTTAAGTCTGAATGTGGCAATAAGGAATTCACGATCTGAGCCACAGTCAGCTCCCAGTCTTGTTTTTGCTGACTGTATAGAGCTTCTGTATTGTAGATAGTGCTGCTGTGAACATTGGGTACATGTATGTTTTGAATTATGGTTTTCTCTGGGTATATTCACAGGAATGGGATTGCAGGATCATATGGTAGCTCTATTTTTAGTTTTTTTAAGGAACCTTCACACCATTCACATTTTCCTTGTTCCATAAGTTGATGGACATTTGGATTTTATCTTTGGGGCTGTTAGGAATAATGTCATCATGGACCTTTGTGTACATGTTTTTGTATGGATATATTTTCATTTCTCTTGGATATGTATTAAGAAGTGGAATTAGGTTATATGGTATGTTAATTTTCTGTGGCTGCCTTACAAATTACCACAAATTTAGGAGCTTAGAAAACCAGAAACACATTCTNTTCTATACAGTGTCATGAACCTCCATCCATAGTTCTTCAGGCACTCTGTGTATCAGATGAAATCCCTTGAATCTGTTTGTTACTTCCACTGTATAATTGTAAGGGATTTTATTTAGGTCATACCTGAATGGCCTGGAGGTTTTCCCTACTTTCTTCAGTTTAAGTCTGAATGTGGCAATAAGGAATTCACGATCTGAGCCACAGTCAGCTCCCAGTCTTGTTTTTGCTGACTGTATAGAGCTTCTGTATTGTAGATAGTGCTGCTGTGAACATTGGGTACATGTATGTTTTGAATTATGGTTTTCTCTGGGTATATTCACAGGAATGGGATTGCAGGATCATATGGTAGCTCTATTTTTAGTTTTTTTAAGGAACCTTCACACCATTCACATTTTCCTTGTTCCATAAGTTGATGGACATTTGGATTTTATCTTTGGGGCTGTTAGGAATAATGTCATCATGGACCTTTGTGTACATGTTTTTGTATGGATATATTTTCATTTCTCTTGGATATGTATTAAGAAGTGGAATTAGGTTATATGGTATGTTAATTTTCTGTGGCTGCCTTACAAATTACCACAAATTTAGGAGCTTAGAAAACCAGAAACACATTCTGGAGGCTAGAGTCCAAAATCAAGGTGTCAGCCGGGCCCTGCTCCTTTCACGGGTTCTAAGGGGACCTCTTTCCTTGCTTCTCCCCGGATGTGATGGCAGCAGGTGCTTTTTGCCTTGAGGCTTAATGACCCTAAACCTTGGCCTCCATCTTCGCCTGGCTGCTCCTCCGACTCCTTTTGTTTTCTCTTCTGTCTCTAAAAGGAAACTTGTCATTGGACTGAAGGACCAACTGGGTAATCCAGGATGATCTCGTCTCAAGGTCCTGGACTTAATAGCACCTGCAATCACTGTTTTCCCAAATAAAGTCACATTCACATGTTCCAGTTGTTGGCGTGTGGCTAGGTCTTTTTGAGTTCACCACTCACTTTGTTCTATTTGCACTTCCTTAATGACTGATGACATTAAGCATCTTTTCATGAGCTTACTGGTCACACTGCATCAAAGATTTACGTTGGAGATGCCATCTGGGATAGCCCAAGCAAAGTGAGAAGTGGGGAGCGGGCATTTGGTGAGTAGAGGGAGACACAGAGGCTCGGGGGGCAAGCATGTGGCACCAAAAAGGTGTCCAGCATACAGTCTGCTTTACTTGGATCCTAGGGTTTGGGGAGGGGGTAAAAGCTTCATTCTGCTGAAGAGCATCCATCTCTGTCTTATGTATAACACAATACCTATCACACAGAACATACTCAGTAAACACTTGTCAAGATACTGAACTCACTTTATTGGAAGAGAGTGACTTGGCGGAGTCTCACTAGTTCCCAAGTAAATACAAGGTAAAGTCTGAATAATCATGCTGCTTCTATCAGACATTAAAACAAACAGATAAAAGTACAAAATTATTTCATCTTAATAACATTCTGGGAGACCCAGCCTCCTCTTTCTATCAGCAGAGTTAAGCAGAAGCCTAAGGCAGTTACCTTGAGATTCTTGTCAAACAAGGGGGTAAATTCAACCCTGCATGTTATCTTGGTTTTGTTACAGGAAACTACAAATTGCCTAAGAATGGAATGATTAAATGTGTGTTTAAAACCACAGTAAATTGTTCATTAACATTTGAGATTGATCCAGATCTGGTTAAAGGCTTTAAAACCTTTTACTTAGATTCATATTGAAATCAATGTTTTGATTTACTTTAAAAGTTGAAATAATGGTTCCCAGTTTTCTCCAGACTAAGACCTCTTAAGTTCTCTTTCCCTCTGAGGAAAGATTTTTTTCTGGGAAACTATATTTATTAAGTAAATAATTAATCAATTTTCCCATGAGACAATCAGTGTTACTGTGGCCAGCCCAAAACAAAGTTGTCAGCATACACAGCCTTATCTTATGTAGAGTAACAGTCCTTTCCAGCTTTCTGAAATAATTGTATTAGTTTTCAACTCCCTGTTGCAGCCTTCAGAGACCTCTCTGCCCCAGGATCTTGCTTCTCAAACTAGGGCCACATATCTCAATGGCTTCAAGTCAGTGTGTGAGGGTCAGGACCTGAAGCTACAGTGTAAACATAGTATATCTTTCTGGAGCATCAATTTTACTCCCCCATTTTGGAGAAATGCATTATTGAGCAAAATTTTAGAGTAAAATGCATTATCAATCTGAGGCCACGGGAAAGGCTTTACTGGGGCTCCTGCTGCATCAGGGTTCTATCCCTTGATCGGGAAGATCCCCTACAGAAGAGAATGGCTACCCACTCCAGTATTCTTGCCTGGAAAATCCCATGGACGGAGGAGTCTGGTGGGCTACAGTCCATGGGGTCACAAAAGAGTTGGACACAACTGAGCATGCATGCTGCAGCAGGCGGGAGCGAAGACCAACAACTGGCTCCCCTGCTCGCTCTTCCCCCTCAGAGGGGCATGCTGGTTCCTCATATGGGGGTGAGGGTAGGGGAGAGTCTAGGGGATCGGGCCTGAAGGACGGCTTGGGTGGTCTGCTCACCCCTCTTGGTGGGATGTGTGCAGGGATGTGCTCAGAGCCTCCTTTTGCTCTTGATTCTTCAGAAGTGGTCAGGGGCTTCCCACGTGGCACTAGTGGTAAAGAACCCGCCTGCCAACGCGAGAGACATAAGGGCATGGCAACCCACTCCAGTATTCTTGCCTGGAGAATCCCATGGACAGAAGAGCCTGGTGGGCTACAGTCCATAGGGTCCCAGAGAGTCGGGCACAACTGAAGTGACTTAGCATGTAGGACTGCACTTCAGAAGTGGCAGTTGGGTTTGGGGCTTTTTTTTTTTTTTTTATCGTTTTGTATCTTTTTATACATAGTTTGCCCCAGCTTCACATGCTCGCAAGCTCCGGGAATTGGTGATGGACAGGGAAGCCTGGCATTCTGCAGTCCACGGGGTCGCAAAGAGTCAAACACAACTGAAAGACTGAACTGAACTGAACACATGCTCACAGTTTTTTTTTTGTTCCTTATAGTTTCTTTGTATTTTGTTGCTCAAGGAGACATTTGTCCAGGTTCAAGCACTAGAGCAGAGTCCCAAGTCCCAGATCCCAGCCTGTCTCAAACACTTTAAAGAACTTACAGAGCTGCTTGTGTTTTGCCCCCAGATGCCTGTGGTTAGGTATTTACCTCTGAGAAGCTGTGTCCCTAAGGAGAAGGATTAAAAGGACTCCAACTTAGGAGGCTGAAATGTGTTTAGAAAAGACTGTAAGTGCTTGGGGCTGAAGATTATAGACCCTACCCACCAAAGCCAGCGCTTCACTGGAGGCTGGGTTTGCTCTGCCCTGTGGAGGGAATGGAAGGGAGACTGTGAGGAGCTGTGAGCAGTCCTCGAAAAGTCCCTCTGACCCTGGAGTAAAAGCTCTTCAACCTGTGGCCCCTGGTATCTAGTTGCTGGTTCCTTGTTTGTTTGTCATGAGGGCCCATTCCGAAACACTGAAGCAAGGACTGAGTTTCACCTTAGAGTCAATACGGGCCTAGGAAGACACCGTTATTTCCCTTTTCTTTTTTGAATGCTTTATTTATTTGTTTTATTTTTGGTTGTGCCGGATCTCTGTTGCTATTTATGGGCTTTCTCTAGTTACGGCGAGCAGGTGCTACTCTGTAGTTGCTTTCCTCAGGCTTCTCGTTGCGGTGGCTTCTCCTGTTGTGCAGCACAGGCTCTAGGCACCAGGGCTTCAGCAGTTGCAGCACACAGGCTCAGTAGTCGCAGCTTGCGGGCTCTAGGTGCGTGGGCTCAGCAGCTGCAGCACAGAGGCTTAGTTGCTCCACAGCACGGAGGATCTTCCTGGACCAGGAAATCGGACTCCGTCCCCTGCGCTGACAGGCGGATTCTTATTCACTATACCACAGAGGAAGTCCTTTTTTTCCCCTTTCAGTGGTGATTATTTTCCCCTCAGTGTTAGTTATAAATGAAAAGGCAAGAATGCCATTTTAGCCCTGAAAGCATATATTTTTTTGACAAGAAATCAAACTGACCTGCTGACAAACTATAAAAATAAAAAAAGGTAGGAAATGAAGTTTTGGGATTGAAATGTCCCTGTATGTACATAGAGTCTCCTGGAAGGACCACTCTTGGGGTCAGGAGACTCCAGAGCCCACACCTTCACCAAGATTCCTGTGTGCCAGGCTTCTTGGAGGTCAAGAGAGATCTTGGCAGCTTTTTTTTCCCCCAGGCTTCTCCTGTATTAAAAAGATATGCCATGTTGCTACACATGGCAAGATATCATTCTTTTGATGGCTAAGTAATATTCCATTGTATATACCACACTTTCTTTATCCAGTCATCTACTGATGGACACTTAGGTTTGCTGCAACATAGATGGACCAGAGATTGTCATACTAAGTGAAGTAAGTCAGACAGAGAAACACAGATATTACATGATATCACTTATATGTGGAATAAAAAAAAGATACTACAAATGAGCTTATTTACAAAACAGAAACAGATTCACAGACCAAGAAAACAAACTTATACTTACCAAAGGGGAAAGAGGCGAGGGATAAATTAGGAGTTTGGGATTAACAGACAGACACTGTTATATATAAAACAGATAAACAACGGCACTTACTGTATAGCATAGGGAACTATATTTAGTGTCTTGTAATAACCTATACTGGGAAAGAATCTGAAACTTGAATTTGACACTTGAAACTAACACAGTATTGTAAATCAACTATAGTCAAAAAAAATATGCCAGCGGAGTCACTTTAAGAATATTCACAGATGACCAATGAGAACTTTTAACCAATGCAAGCCTTGATGTCATCTCATTAAGAGATTATATCTTAAGTCTAACTTAGAGACTCAATGAATTTGAGGCCTTGGACAGTGAGCCATGTGGCATACCCAGCCTCTGGTCTGGACATTGAAAACCAAGGGCCTCTTAACTGTCCTGTTGCCCAGGTGAAGGCCAGATCCCAGAACCCAGAGTCCTTGCTCCCCTTTCATGTAGAGAAAGGAAAAACATCACTACTCAGACACCCACTTAACTTACCAAGCAGATTGTTCTGTCTCAAAGGGGGGCCTGCTCCTGACTCCAGGAGAGAACTCCTGACTTTGTGTTCTGTTTTATTAGCCCCAGGGATGGATTGAGGGCTGTCCTCTCCACACTCCTTTTCCTGATTTTTTGACTGCCTAAGTGTCACCAGGTCCCCAGGACAAGTGGCATGTAATTAGAGAAACTGAGGGTGAGCGAGTGACTGGCTTCTTAGCTTAGCTGGATCACAGGAGTAAGTTGAGTTCAACAAAAAGGTACACAAGTGACTGGTTAGGATGGGAAGAGGGGAGTGTGCCAGGTCACACAGAGGGGCACCTGGGGTTGCAGCTCTGGAAAAGTCTTAGGCTGGGCTGATTCACATGGGCATATTTCATTATTCTTTCAATGGTATTTGTTGTATCTATTTCATGATTCTTTAAGTGGTATATGACAGATTTTGAATCACTTAAAAAGTTTAAAAGTGCACCATATCGAAAAAAAAAAAAGAAAGAAAAATTTTTTAAAGGAAACAAAATAAACAAACAAAAGTGCACGATAGCCTAAACAATCTTGAGAAAGGAAAAACAGAATGGGAAAAATCAGGTTTCCTGACTTCAACTAAACTACAAAGCTACAGGAATCCAAGCAGTATAGTACTGACACTAAAACAGACACACAAATCAGTGAAACAGGAGAGAAAGCCCAGAAATAAACCTACACACTTATGGCCAATTAATCTATGACCGAAGAGGCAAGAATACACAGTGGAGGAAAAGATAGTCTCTTCAATAAGTGGTGCTAGGAAAACTGATGCGTTTGACCTGTGGCGTTGAAGACTCTTGAGAGTCCCTTGGACTGCAAGGAGATCCAACCAGTCCATTCTGAAGGAGATCAATCCTGGGATTTCTTTGGAAGGAATGATGCTAAAGCTGAAGCTCCAGTACTTTGGACACCTGATGCGAAGAGTTGACTCATTGGAAAAGACTCTGATGCTGGGAGGGATTGGGGGCAGGAGGAGAAGGGGACGACCCAGGATGAGATGGCTGGATGGCATCACGGACTCGATGGACGTGAGTCTGAGTGAATTCCGGGAGTTGGTGATGGACAGGGAGGCCTGGCATGCTGCGATTCATGGGGTCACAAAGAGTTGGACACAACTGAGTGACTGAACTGAACTGACATTGAAAAGAATGAAAGTAGAACATACACCATATGCAAAAAATACACTCAAAATGGATTAAAGATCTAAATGTAAGACTGGATAGTATAAAAACTCTTAGAGGAAAACATGGGCAGAACATTCTTTGACATAAGTCCCAGCAAGATATTTTTGGACTCACCTCCTAGAGTAATAATGAAATAATGCCATTTGCGGAAACATGAATGAACTTAGAGAGTATCATACTAAGTGAAGTAAGACGGATAGAGAGACAAATATCATATGATATCATTTATATATTGAACCTTAAAAAATGATACAAATGAACTTCTTTTCAAAACAGAAACAGACTCTCAAAACAAATTTGTACGGTTATCAAAGGGGAAAGGTTGAGGGGAAGGGATAAATTAGGGATTTGAGATTGACATATATATACTCCTATAAAATATATAATCAACAGAGACTTACTGTAGAGCACAGGAAATGCTTCTCAATGTTCTATAATAAATGGAAAAGAAGTCTGAAAAAGAATGGGTATATGTATAACTCAATAACTTTGTTGTACATGTGAAACTGATAAAACATTATAAATCAACTATTTCAATGTAAAATTTTTTAAAAATTTAAACAATAAAAATAAAAGCACACCATATCTCCACCTCCCTTTAGGAACAAGGTGAGGGATAAATATCTATGCAGATAGATAAAGCAGTGTGTTCATGTGAATGCTTCTTTTTCTCTCCAGCATCTGGTCAATATTTGCAATGAAGACATACATGTTCATATTTTACCCCCGCAAACCAAATATTTTCAGATCAAGTATGTGAAAAAGGTAAGTGTCACTGGATGACCTGTTCTCCCTCGATGTTCATTTTTGGACGTGGCTTTCCATGTGGTGGGTCTGTCTGGGATGGCATGTAGTGTGTTGTCCCTGTGGTCCTGCTCCTGTGGTCTCTGGGGTCTCCCGACAAGAGCCCCCTTGTCTTCCAGGAGCACCGCCTTGTCCCTGGCTTGTCTCTCAGGGTCACCATTACATTTTCTCCAGATGAGTGGCGATACTATTATGATTGCATTCGCGTTCACTGTAAGGTAAGCTCCTTAAAATTAAATTTTGGGGGAGTGGGATGGTATCAAAACTTATATCTTCAAGAGCAGAAGAAAGAGATGGAATTACAAGTATAAAGTTTCTCAGCCCAATGACTTAGGCAGCGACCCGAGTGGCTGGAGGGTCCTTGTCCAGTGATGTGGGTCCCAGCTGGGGAAACCTCAGGTTGCTGAGCGCTGGGCCAGAGCCAGAGACACTGCTTGTTCTCACCTTTCCTGGCCTAAAAACCTAATTTTTCTTGTGGTCCTGGGAGTTACTGAACGCTTTTCAAATAACTTAAACATCCTCTAAGTGCTAGGTGAGAAAAACAGCAACAACCCTGAGCTGCGGTTATGAACACCTAGGACTAGTGGCTCGGAGAAGGCAATGGCAGCCCACTCCAATACTCTCGCCTGGAAAATCCCATGGACGGAGGAGCCTGGTGGGCTGCAGTCCATGGGGTCACTAAGAGTCAGACACGACTGAGCGACTTCACTTTCACTTTTCACTTTCTGCCTTGGAGAAGGAAATGGCAACCCACCCCAGCGTTCTTGCCTAGAGAATCCCAGGGACGGGGGAGCCTGGTGGCTGCTGTCTATGGGGTCACACAGAGTCAGACACGACTGCAGCGAGTTAGCAGCAGCAGCAGGACTAATGGCTAATGTCCTCCAAGGCAGCCCTGGGGGTCTGCAGGGAGAAGGGGGCCTGTGTGGCCCGATCCCAAAGGCTGTACTCTGTGAGCCTCTTCCAAGTCACCTAATTCATCCTTGGCCCCCAGACACCAGATCTACATGCTGTCAGCCCCTCCCTCAAAACTGGCACTCCCCCCACTTCCTGACCCCTGCTCTGACTTTCATGCCTGGCCTCAAGGGTAATGAAATTTAACTTTGCAAAACTAAAGTGGAAGAGTATGCTTTAGCAATAAACAAATTTCAGCTTTTAAAAGGGGAGAGGGAACTAAAGATAAGACCAGAATATTGCTTTCAGAAAGAATATTCTGTACCAAGAACAAAAGTCCCTAGTAACGGCACTGTACAAGCACACCAGGGCAGGTCTCCTGCTACTGGGCAGCAATGGTAGTAGTGCCTCCTATTTTTATGGCTCTTTAAACTTTTTAAGGCCATCATCTGCTTTCATTCTCAAAAATACCTTTGAAGAAAGGTGGAATTATCCCCAGTTGAAAGCAAAGGAAGACATGAGCTATGGGGAGGTCAGAAGTCTTATTCGAGGTCATGTGCTGGGCAGGTCTAGAAGCAGGGCTTTATGCCTCTGGCTGGTCCCGCGCTGGCTGTTCAGTGCTGTCTGGATCAGCTGATTCTGTGCTGGTTTTTCTTTATCTCAGGCCATGCAAGACTTTTCTCTATAATATTCTAAAATAGAAACAGATTGTCTTCATCTCTACATGAAGTCATCATATGATTATCTTTAGCTTTCCTGAATAATATTGAATGTAATTTCAATGAAATATACTTAAAAGTTTTTCTACTCTGTTTATAACTAAGAAAAGTCAATATTTCAAATGTTATATTAAGCACTCAGGTTGTTTTTTTTTAAGGAAATGTTTTCCTTTTTTTCCTGGAACTATTTTTTAATGGTAGAAAACAGGACAAGAAATAAAGGATTACAAATTCATCTTTGAAAATTATAGTCTCGTATAATATCATATAAGAAACAAATCACTATTCCAAGTTCGATGCAGGATACAGGATGCTTGGGGCTGGTGCACTGGGATGACCCAGAGGGATGATATGGGGAGGGAGGTGGGAGCGGGGTTCAGGATTGGGAACACGTGTACGCCCGTGGCAGACTCATGTTGATGTATGGCAAAACCAATACAATATTGTAAAGTAATTAGCCTCCAATTAAAATAAATTTAAATTAAAAAAATTATAGTCTCAAGCATGGTTAACTTGACTTTTTTCTTGTTAAATTTAGGGAGACGAGACTTTGCTTATTCCCATTCATGCCTATCCTGTTGTGAACACACTGGACTTTCCCTCATTTATAAATCTATCAAATGTTCTACTTGGTGAAAGGTAAGTTATCAAAATGAATTACCAAAGTGTCATGGGATGTGAAAAGAGAGATTCTCATATGTAAAAACTTAGATTTCTATTTTACCTAATGGAAAGTTTTCCTCCTAGCTGAATTAGACTGGACTTGTAGTTGCAAAGACAAAAAAAAAAAAACCCTCAAAAACCAAAAAACCAAAATTAAAAAAAGGAAACAAACAAACCCAGTCAAGTCAAAATATCGTAAGCAGGAAAGGAGAATATTAGGTCATCAACCTGAAAGGAACAAGGTGGATCTTCAGGCATGGCTGGGTCTAGAGTTTTGACAAAGGCTGGAGAAACCTGACCCTTTCCACGTCTTGATTTTGCTGCCCTGTGCAGGCTTCTTTCTCAACAGGCTCCCCTGCACAGGGCAAGACAGCTGCCAGAAGGTCCAAACACTATTGACGACAGGGGTGGTTGGAGGGGCTGGGAGGCTGGGAGTATTCACACAGAAGTCTCAGGATTGGACTGAATCCTGTTGGATGGACCAGCGTGCATCTCATGCCCAGACATTTAACCTGTTTTTAGATAGGTTGGTGGCAGAGAAGGCTAAGACAGTAGACGGTTGCAATGGAAGCCAAATCTTAAGTCCTTTCTCCTTGCTGGGAAAATAGTTGCTGACTCAGGTGTCCTTTAAGATGTTTATTGTTTTTCCAGTAAATATTTATTGAATACCTACTACCAGGCACAGTGCCATGTGTCTCTAGGGACATAAAGAAGATGAATGTTGAGCAGTTAAACATTGAGATATAATGGCCACACCAGTTGTTAAAGTTTGTTAAATGTAGAAATATTTCTTTACTGGTTGAGGAATACACACTGTCCTGTCCCTGTCCCTCCAGCTCATCTACCTGGCCCCGCTTCTGCCACCCCTCACCTCCAATGATGCAGGAACCAAGTTGTTAGTACCTAGCAGTCTGGGCATGGGGGGACCTGCAGGACCTGGCTCCAGCTTTGTATCCATGCTGGCTGTGTGCTGCCGGTGAAGTCCTGCTTGGCTGATATTTTGAGTATCACCTATGTAAAAAGACCAATAGACAAAAGCTCTCCTTCTGAAGAGCTTAAAGTCTAACAGGGACAGAACCATGTCATTAAGAAATTACACCACTTGCTAAGTGTTGCCATCAAGGCACACGAGGGGTTCTGTGTGGGTCCAGAAAAGGGAGTACAGAACTGACTAGGGGAATGGGAAAAGTCCTCCCACATAAAGAGGGGCATCCAGTTATCCTCAGAGGACACCGTGGGATAGGCTGTGAGGATGGCATCCAGGCAGGGGAACAGGGTATACAAAAGCATGGTGGCAGCAGAGCGTGGATCATGCCTTGCAGGTGATGAATCCAGCCCGTAGCCAGCAGATACTAGATGCCTCTTTCTTTTCTGGCTGCACCTAGTCTTAGTTGTGGCACGTGGGATCTTCAGTCTTTGCTGCAGCACACAGGATCTTTAGTTGAGACCTGTGAACTAGTAGCAGCATGCATGTGGAATCTAGCTCCCCTACCAAGGACTGAACCTGGGCTCCCTGCATTGGGAGTGAGGAGTCCCAGCCACTGAACCACCAGGGAAGTCCCTAGAAGCCTCTTGATCTAAGGACAGAGAGTAAGAAAAGACTGTGGGCTTCAGCCTGTGTGGGGGAGTCAGAGCATGTTCAAGGGCCTATAGGCAGCACTGAGCAGGGGGATACAAGTTGCTAAAGACCCAGTAGCAGAAGAGAGGCGGCAACTGAGGCTTTTTGGTGGTGGGAGAAGGTGACCAGGGTGTGTGAGCTTCAGGGCCTTTGAGTGAAACTCACCATTTAGATCTGGAACAGTTGCCTTGGTTCAGCTGATATGAGACCCTGCCGCCTGCCCAGAGGCTTCCCATGGGCTTCTGACTCACCATCTCTCTTTACTTATTTTTTTAAAACAACTCTTCAAGAAGTATCAATAAATAGCACATACAAAAGAATATATAATAATATGCACAGTTTAAAGAATGATAATACATTGAAAATTGATTTTAAAACATTAAGACATAAAGCACTACCAGTAACTTTACAACCACTGTTCTGAATTTTGCAGCAGTCATTTTTTGATTTATTTTAATAGTTTCGACACATACATGGGCACCCTAAAAAATACAGGGTCTAGCTCTGCCAGCGTTTGATCTTTTTCCTTTTTGGCTGTGCTGGGTCTTTATTGTGGCATACAGGATCTTTGATCTTCCTTGCAGCATATGGGATCTAGTTCCCTGAACGGGGATCAAACCCGGGCCCCCTGCAATGGGAGCACAGAGTCTTAGCCACTGGACCACTGGGGAAGTCCCTGATCTTTATATACATGAAATCATACTCTGCATCAGTTCTTTTGTAACTTGCTTTTTTGATCCAACATTGTGTTCTCATGGTCTAACCATGTTAACCCAGAGCCATCGTAGTTCACTGCTGTGTGAATGTATGGCAAGGTTAAAAGTCTTCTCACTGCTAACAGACCTATGGATTATTGCACTACTTTTTTTTTTTTTTTTTTTGCTGTGACTGGCACTGCTGTTGTATATCCTTGTGCATGGTCTGGGGTGTGTGTTCCAGAGTTTTCTACATTGTGCACCTAGAGGTGTGATTGCCAGTCCACATAGCTTCAGTGTCACCTTTTAATGCCAAATTGTTCTCCCATATGGGTGTGCCCGTTGCACACACTCCCTTTTCTCCTGCGTCATTGCCCATGGTGGGTGTTATCAGACCTTTACATTTTGGGTGATGTATATTCTTGGCCCCTGGCTCTTCTTGTCTCTATTTTCCCCAAAAATGCTCAGCCAGAACTCTTTCCCAACAATTCTTCCTTCCTCTCATCCACCTTGTCTTCACTGGCCCCTCCTCAGCACTAAGTGGTCTATGTAGGGACCCTAAGGGGCTAACAGAGGTGAATCTCTCCTGGCAAGACTACTCACCCCCACTCACTCTATGCATTTTGATGCCAAACATAGCTATTTCCTTTAAATGGGTAAATAGCAATTTTCAACCAAAACCAAAGTGGTGGAAACAATTGACTTCCTAGTTCATCTGCTTTCCTCCCTCTCTCTCTCCCTCTCCCTCCACACATCACTCCTTGTTTGGACCATAAGCCAGGCTGTCCAGGTTGAGAGCACTGGTGCATAGACAGAAGGAAAGGATGCAGACATCAGCCTTGGTTCCTTTTTTTTTTGACCACACTGCGCTGCATGTGGAACTTCCTGGACCAGGGATCGAACCCATACGCCCTGCTGTGGAAGTGTAGAGTCTTAACCCCTGGACCACCAAGGAAGCCCAGCCTTGGTTCTAAACACACAAATCTGCTTACTTCCCTGGAGGCTTCTCTCAAGGTGTTTTATATATCATGCCCTTCATTTGTAATCAGAATGAAAATTTCAGCTAAACAGTTTATAAAACTTGAGTTACTGTGTGTAACACCTTGATAATTTCACAAATATTTCAAAACTTAAGAGTGCTATTTTGTTTCTAGCCAATAGCACCCTCCCCAGACTTGATGCTTTTGACTTAATGGCTTTTCCCCAACTTTTAATGACACGAGCTGCCCACACTGCGTTCAATCCATAATGTCTGGTAGCAGCCCAGGGTAGGATAGGGTGAGTATTTGAAAGGATTTTCTCCTGAAATGTCCTCTGTTAATTTTAGGCTGTCCTAGGGGTTGAAGGTATTATTTGGGTAGGTTCTTTACTCAACATTCATTCATTCATTCAACAAACCTTTATAGAATGCCTACTATGTGCCAGGCACAATGGTATTACTGAGGATACATGAATCTCATCTCACGAATAGACAATTCTTTATTTTATTGAAGTATAGTTGTGTTATAATGCTGTGTTCACTTCTGCGGCATAGCAAAGTGATTCAGATGTATATATACACATACACGGAGGAGGGCACAGCAACCCACTTCAGTGTTCTTGCCTAGAGGATCCCATGGACAGAGGAGCCTGGCAGGCTACAGTCTGGTGGGTAGCAAAGAGTCAGACATGGCTGAGCGACTTAGCACGCACTCTTGCATACATATACACACATACTTTTTCATGTTTTTTTCCACTATGGTTTATCACAGTGTATTTAATATAATTCCCTGTGCTATACAGTAGGACCTTTTTGTTTATCCATTCTGTATACAATAGTTTGCATCTGCTAATCCCCAACTCCCAATTCATCCCTCCCTCAACCCCGTCCCCCTCGGCAGCCACAAGCTGTTCTTTACGTTTGTGAATCTGTTTTGCAGATAAGTTCATGTGTGTCATGTTTTATATGTGTGTGCATGCTAAGTCACTTCAGTCTCATTCACCTCTGCCAGGCTTCTCTGTCCATCAGATTCTCCAGGTAAGAATACTGGAGTGGGTTGCCATACCCTCCTTCAAAGGGTCTTCCCAACCCAGGGATCAGATCTGTGTCTCTTATGTCTCCTGCATTGGCAGGCAGGTATTTTACCATTAGCACCACCTGGGAAGCCCCAGATTACACAAAGAAATGAAATATGAGATTTGTCTCTCTCTTTCTGACTTACTTCATTTAGTAGGATAGTCTCTAGGTCAATCCATGTTGCTGCAAATGGCATTATTTCATTCTTTTAAGGCTGAGTAATATTCCATTGTGTTTATGCACCACATCTTCTGTATTCATTCCTGTGTTGATGGATGTTTAGGTTGTTTCCACGTTTTGGCTACTGCTGCTATGAACATAGGGGTGCATGTATCTTTTTGAATTATAATTTTGTCTGGATATATGTCCAGAAGTGGGATTGCTGGGTCTTACGACAGCTCTGGAGAAGGCAATGGCACCCCACTCCAGTACTCTTGCCTGGAAAAATCCCATGGACAGAGGAGCCTGGAAGGCTGCAGTCCATGGGGTCGCTGAGGGTCGGACACGACTGAACGACTTCACTTTAACTTTCATGCATTGGAGAAGGAAATGGCAACCCACTCCAGTGTTCTTGCCTGGAGAATCCCAGGGATGGGGGAGCCTAGTGGGCTGCTGTCTATGGGGTCGCACAGAGTCAGACACGACTGAAGCGACACAGCAGCAGCAGCAGCACGACAGCTCTATTTTTAGTTTTTTGAGGAATCTCCATACTGTTTTCCACAATGGCTACACCAACTTACATTCCCACCAACAGTGTAGGAAGATTCCCTTTTCTTCACACTCTCTCCAGTACTTATTATTTGTAGATATTTCAATGATGGCCTTTCTGACAATGAGGTGGTACTTCACTATAGTTTTAATTTGCATTTCTCTAATAATTAGCAATGATGGGCATTTTTTCATGTGCCATTTTTCATTGGCCATCTGTGTGTCTCCTTTGCAGAAATATCTGTTTAGGTCTTCTTCCTGTTTTTCAATTTGTTTGTTTTAAAGGCATGGGGTATTCCAGTCCTTGGGGTATTGATCTTTTTTAATATAAATTTTTGACTGCGCCGGGTCTTTGTTGCTGTGTGCGGGCTTCCTCTAGTTGTGGTGCACAGGCTTAGTTGTTCCGAGGTACATGGGATCATCCTGGACCAGGGATCTAACCTGTGTCCCTTGGCATTGGCAGTCAGATTCTTAATTACTAGACCACCAGGGAAGTCCTGGGTTGTTTGTTTTGTTGTTGTTGAATTGTATGAGCTGTTTGTTAAATGATTCTAATTTCTAACTCAGTGTGTTCTGAAGAAGCACGCCTAACCCAGCTCAGTGTGAAGTGAGTTGGTGGCAGGTGGGACAGGGAAGCTCAGATGAGACTTCCCAGAGGAGAACATACTTGCCCTGAGCTTTCGAGTCAGCCAACAGAAGGGAGCAGAGCAGGAGGAAAGAGGGGTGTTTTAGGTAGCACAGAGGCTTGGGCAGAGTCAGAGGTGTGGAAGGCGCAGCAGATTTGGGCCTGTCTGGAACATTCATTAGCCTGGGGCAGGGGAAGCAGGGAGAGGGCTGAGAAAGAAAGGCCTCAGAGGCTGTGCTGGGGGGCATGGATTTTAATGATGCCGCCAGTGGACAATGGAAGCAGAGAAACGCACAGTCTCATCTACCTGATAGAAGCCTCACCTGAGTGGCCTGTGCGGGAACCAGAGGAGGCATGGCCAGCACTGCTGTGCACAGCCAGGCACAAGACAGGAGGGGGCCCCCATACACCTCAAAATCAGGCACTGCTTGTCCTGTTGTCTTGTTCAGTTGCTCAGTCGTGTCCGACTCTTTGCGACCCCACAGTCTCACTGTCTCCCGGAGTTTGCTCAGACTCACGTCCATTGAATTGGTGATGCCATCCAACTGTCTCATCCTTTATCGCCCCCTTCTCTTTCTCTCCATCTTTCCCAGCATCAGGGTCTTTTCTAATGAGTTGGATCTTTGCATCAGGTGGCCCAAGTATTGCAGCTTCAGCTTCAGCATCAGTCCTTCTAATGAATATTCAGGATTGATTTCCTTTAGGATTGACCAGTTTGATCTCTTTGCTGCCCAAGGGACTCTCCAAAGTCTTCTCCAGCACCACAGTTTGAAGGCATCAGTTCTTTAGCACTCAGTCTTCTTTATGGTCCAACTCTCACATCTGTACATGACTGCTGGAAAAGCAATAGCCTCGACTAGATGGACCTTTGTCGGCAAAGTGATGTCTCTGCTTTTTAATGTGCTGTCTAGGTTTGTCATAGCTTTTTTCCCAAGGAGCAAGCATCTTTTAATTTCAGGGCTGAAGTCACCATCCATAGTGATTTTTGAGCCCAAGAAAATCTTTCACTGTTTCCACTTTTTCCCCATCTATTTGCCATGAAGTGATGGGATCAGATGCCATGATCTTCATTTTTCAAATGTTGAGCCTTAAGTCAGCTTTTTCATTCTCCTCTTTCACCCTCATCAAAAGGTCCTTTAGTTCCTCTTTGATTTCTCCCATTAGGGTGGTGCTCTGCATATCTGATGTTGTTGATGTTTCTCCCAGCAGCCTTGAGTCCAGCTTGTGATTCATCCAGCCTGGCATTTCGCATGATGTACTCTGCATATAAGTTAAACAAGCAGGGTGACAATATATAACCTTGAAGTACTCCTTTTCCAGTTTTGAGCCCATCCCTTGTTCCATGTCCAGTTCTAACTGTTGCTCCTTGACCTGCATACAGGTTTCTCAGGAAACACATAGTTGGTCTGGTATGCCCATCTCTTTAAGAGTTTTCCATAGTTTGTTTTATTCCATCAGTCAAAGGTTTTGCGTAGTCAATGAAACAGAGGTAAATGTTTCTCTGGGATTCCCTCGCTCTTTCTATGATCCAACGGATGTTGGCAATTTGGTCTCTGGTTCCTTTGCCTTTTCTAAACCCACCTTGTACCTCTGGAAGGTCTTGGTTCACATACTGCTGAAGTCTAGCTTGAAGAATTTTGAGCATTACCTTGCTAGCATGTGAAATTAACAGAATATTACAGTAGTTTGAACATTCTTTGGCATTGCCCTTATTTAGGACTGGAATGAAAACTGAGCTTTTCCAGTCTTGTGGCCACTGCTGAATTTTCCAAATTTTCTGACATACTGAGTGCAGCACTTTCACAGTCACTGATTGCAAATATTTAAATGTAGCAGTGGGGCCTTAGGTTCCTTAGAAGCAGAAATAAGGATTCATTCCCCACGATTTATTAAGGCAGAACCCATAAAGGAGTGCAGGGCAGGGGTGAGGGGGCCCAGCCCCTCAGCTGAAGGTACTTCTCTGGAGAAGGTCATGGGAAGAGTCCTCAGCCACAGCACCCCCAGGAGTCTGGCACTGGGAGCTCCAGCTAGTGAAGGAGAGGAGCTGTAGCATCACCACAGGGCACGGCAAGCAGACGCCCTTGGGTCACACACCCACTTGTCAGCTCTGTCCAGCTTTATCTGGCTCTGGAATTGCCCTTCTCTAGAGTGACGATGTGGATTCCCTGTGAGGTTGAGGTGATGTGAGCTGCTGCCTGGCGGGGTGATTATCTCCTGGTGGGTGGTGTCACGATGGAGAGTATAGGGCTGGTGCTCCCTCCTGGGGACAGAGGGGCTCTTCAGTGTGACGTTGCACTGTTCATGGTTCACTTATTATTCTAGTTGCTATAAGACTTGGATAGTTGGTGGCATTAACTATGTAGATTTTTACATTACATGGCTATGTACACTATTCTGATACATGTAGTTCATAAATTAAGGTTCTTTAGAAAAGTTATGTGCAAGACATGCAATACTGGATTTATGTTAATACAGTAGATCCCAGGCTATGATTAATTGGAGAAAAAAGAGTTGGACTAGGCATTTTGGCTAAAGGAAGGAGAAGTTATAACACAGAGTACACACACTTCTGGTTTGAATGGCAGCTGCAGCATGGGCGCTTGGCTCAACATGATCTGTGATAAAATATTAATACTTGCTGCAGCCACTGCTTGGTGAGTAAGAAGCAGTGATCCCTCACCTGTGACCTCCAGTCTTACCTCTCACCTGGGCGTCCACCAGGCCACCACCTGCCCTCGAGGCCGATTTGCAGTCACGTGTGCTCGGTCACACGTGGTGTCTGGCTCTGTGACCCCATGGACTGTAACGCACCAGGCTCCTCTGTCCGTGGGATTCTCCAGGCGAGAATACTGAAGTGGGTTGCCACTTCCTCCTCCAGGGTTCTTCCCAACCCAGGGACTGAACCCATGTCCCCTGTGGCTCCTGCATTGGGAGGTGGATTTCCTACCACCAAGCCACCTGGGAAGCCCCAATTTGCAGCTCAGCTCCTCCTGTTTCCCTGCCTCAGCCCTCAGCCCTCAGCCCTCACCCCTGAGTGAATACAAATCCCCCCAGCTCTGCTCCATCACTTCTCCGTGGGCTGCTTGTGAGGCCCCGCTCTGGGGCCAGAAATGATGCCCATGCGGGTGCTGCCTCTGCAGCCAACCTCACCCAGCAGCCCCGCTCCGCACCCAGAGAGCCAGCACCTCCTCCAGCCACACCGACCACCTGTTAATGTGTCTCACAGGATGGGCAGGGGCTTCTGGCACCTATGCCTCGGGCTCCTTCTTAGCCCTCTCCCTTCTCAGCCCCTCAGACTCAGTCTCTCCCTTCTTAGCTCCTTGTGAAGAGCTAAAGCCCAGGATGGTTTTCTGAGGATCAGCTTGCTGCAGAGAGTGGGGTGTGTCCCTCCAACAATCCTATCTTGTCTGGCACAAATGGTTTATCCCTCAGTGTGGTATCCATCTACCCGTTCTGAATTTGTGCTTCTCATTTTATTAAACTGCTGACATGCTCTGTTTAGTCCACATAGTGGGGGTTCACATGATTTATTCTTTTATAAACATTTCAGGCTTATGGTTGCCAAGGGGGGAAGGATGGGAGAGGGATGGACTAGGAGTTTGAGGTTAACAGATGCAAACTATTTATAGGGACTGGATAAGCAACAAGGTCCTACTGTAGAACACAGGGAGCTGTATTCAATATCTTGTGATAAACCATAGTGGAAAAGAAAACAAAAAAATGTGTGTGCATAACACATTTATATATATGTATAACTGGGGGGCTTCCCTGGTGGCTCAGATGGTAAAGAATCCGCCTGCAATGCAGGACACCCAGGTTCTATCCCTGGGTCCGGAAGATCCCCTGGAGAAGAGAACAGCAACCCACTGTAGTATTCTTGCCTGGAGAATTCCATGGACAGAGGAGCCTGGCAGGCTACAGTCCACGGGGTCACAAAGAGTCAGACACAACTAAGTGACTTTCACTTTCATGTTTAACAGAGTCATTTTGCTGTAGAGCAGAAATTAGCACAACATAGTAAATCAACTATACTTCTTTAAATTTTAAAAATTTCAGTTAGTTGCCAGCATTGAAAAATCAAAAGATTTCACATGAAACTTAGATTTCCATGTTTTGTTGTTGTTGTTGTTGTTTAAAAAGGAAGCTCCAGAAGTATCAGGCACAGATTCCTATCTGATCACAATTAGCTCAGCAGGGACAGCATGGACACTGCCCCTTCAGAGGGCCGTGCCTCTGCCAGGCGCCACAGGCCCCACCTCTCCCTGCTGCCTCGCAGGCCACCCTCTCCGCTCAGTGTTACCTGCCTGGCCTGCGAGGACCCTCAGTAAAGAAACTGAAAAGGAGACAGCACTGTGTAGGGTCTAGACTCCCATCCAGACTCTGCTTGGTGATAGCTGCGTAGCCCTGAAAGTTGACAGCCATCGTCGTTGTCGTCACCAAGGAGATTTTTGCCTGAATGATGCACAGATGAGACCAGACAGTTTGGCTCACACTTAACAAAGGTGGACAACTTACAGAGAAATTGCTATGAGAGGCTCCGGGTGGGGAGGCTGGCGGCCAAGCTGAAGGTGGGTTTCCAAGGCTTGGGGACTGGGGTGATGTCAGAGGGGTTGTGTGAAGCCCCCAAAACAACCTGTGAGGAACTCTGCACGTGCTGGGGTGGGGGCCAGGGCGGGGCAGGCAGGGAGGAGTCAGGGTGTAGCTGTAGGTTCTAGGGCTAAGAGCTTCTTTCTCTTGGCATGTTTATATCTGTGTGTGTGTGTATGGTGTGTGTGTGTGTGTGTGTATTTTAAATTGGTTTCTTTTTTATCGGATTATAGTTGATTTACATTGTTATGTTAGTTTCAGGTGTACAGGAAAGTGATTCAGTTATACATATATATATATTTATATATTCTTTCCCCATATGGGTTATTATAAAATACTGAGTATAGTTCCCTGTGCTATATGGTAGATCTTTGCCATTTATCTATTTTATATATAGTAGTGTGTATCTCTTACCCCTAAATTCCTAATGTATCCTCCCCACCCTCTCTTGGTGTATATATATTTTTTTAAAGTTTTATTGAGATAGAATTTGCATATCATAAAATGTACTAGTTTACAACATACAATTCAGTGGTTTTTAGTATGTGTCAACCATCACCACAATTCTAGCCTATTTTTATTGCCCGAAAAGAACCTTCCACCTTCTCATTTCTCCCTCAAACTTCACAGCCTTAAGTAAACTCTAATTTACTTTGTGTCTCCATACATGTGCTTATTCTGGACATTTCCTAAAAATGGAATCATATGTCTATGGTCCTTGGTGACTGACTTCTTTACTTAGCATAATGTTTTCAGTTTGCATCCAGCTTGTAGCACATATCAGTACTTCATTCCTTTTTAGTGCCAAATGATATTCTACTATATGGATAAACCATATTTTATTATCTGTTCATCAGTTGATGGACATTGAGTTGTTTCCACTTTTTGGCTACTTTGAATAGTGCTGCTATAAACGTGTATGTGTTTTTATGCAGATAAGTGTTTTCGTTTCTCTTGGCTACATACCTGGAAACAGAATTGCTAGGCTATAATAGTAACTCCATGTTTAACATTTTGAGAAGCTGCCACACTATTTTTCAAATGACCGCACCATTTTTCATTCTTATCAGCAATGTCTGAGGGTTCCAATGTCATTTATATGTTTATTTATTTATTTTTATTTTTTAAAATGTATTGGGGTATAGTTGATTTACCTTATTGTGTTAGTTTCAGGTGTATGGTGAAGTGAATCAGTCATATGTATACATATATCCACTTTTAGATTCTTTTCCCATATGGGCCATTACAGAGTATTGAGTAGTTTCCTGTGCTATACAGTAGGTCCGTATTACTTATCTATTTTATATATAGGGCTTCCCTGGCTCAAATAGTAGAGAATCTGCCTGCAGTGTGGGGTACCTGGATTCAATTCGTGGGTCAGGAAGATTTCCTGGAGAAAGGAATGGCTACCCACTCCAGTATTCTGGCCTGGAGAATTCCATGGACAGAGGAGCCTGTATTCCAATGACATTTATGTGTTTAAATGTCAGAGTAAAGCAATTCTTTCTATAGCTAAAGAAAAAAAAAATACTGCACATTATGGGGAAGGACAAAGGTGATGGGAAAACATAAATTTAGCAGAACGTAGATTCAGAAGAATATATGTTCTCTTTATATATGTGTGTGTGTGTATATATATATATATATATATAAAATCAATTTAGACCAAACTGCCAGAAGTTGTAAAATTTTCATTTAATATCCTAAGTTTGCTCTCTTTGAGGTTGCTTCTGGGGAGAAGCAGGTGTGGTCTGGGTCTAGCCTTTCTGAGGATTGGGTGGCACCTCAGTCACTTTCCAAAAGGTCAGGAGACAGACTTGTATCTATTCATCAACTATGTTCTCATGGGCTGGATTTGATAGTTGTAAATTTTCTTTGCTGAGATAAAATCCCACATGGACATTTGCCAACTACCTATAAACAACTGTGGTGGTTTAAAATCTGGTGAACTGTGTTTTGACAGCTTCTGTAAATAACAAAAAGTAGCATTCCAGTTTCTATCCAACATCCAACCATGGGGTGCAGAGGCCTTTCAGCTGTCTTTCTCCTGCAGATGTTGAAACTGCTCTATAACTGGGTAACCCCAGCCATCACTTTGTTTCTAATCTTAGAGGGTGTTGTGGATCAGATACAGTGCTACTCTTCCTGCACACATAAGTAAATGAAAGCATGCTAATGAGAGGTACTAAAATGTTACATCTTCCTGTTTCCATGACTCTAGAAAGATTCATCTTAAATCATCTTACTCTGCAATTTCCCTGGCAGTGTCTATCTCATACTGAATAACTGGCTGAAATCTGGTGCAAATCCAGTCGATTAGCTAGTTGTCCTCTCCATGTGGCATCACCTGACCCTCCTAGCATCAGACTGATTCAGTTGACGAGTTGGTTGGAGCGCTATAGACAAGCCTACCTGAAAGTCTCCTGGGGTCCCCTCTAGTTGTGATATGCAGAGTACCACCCTAATGGGAGAAACCCATTAGGTTTCGGTTGACCCACTGATTCGGTTGACGAGTTGGTTGGAGCGCTATAGACAAGCTTACCTGAAAGTCTCCTGGGGTCCCCTCTAGTTATGGTGCATGAGCTTCTCTCATTGCAGAGCACAGGCTGCAGGCTCTCAGGCTTCAGCAGTCATGGTGCATGGGCTTAGTTGCCCTGAGGTATGTGTGGTCTTAGTTCCTGGACCAGGGATTGAACCCATGTCCCCTACATTGGAAGGTGGATTCTTAACCACTGGATCACCAGGGAAGTCCCAAAGAGAGCTTTCAATGGAAGGCCTAAATCTGTTTTGTTTTGTTTTGTTTTCAAGTTTTTCTCACAAAATGTTGAATCCCAGACTTTTGACTCCTGGAGAAAGTCATCGAAAGGATGAAAAACAAAATTTAGGAAAGCAGTATTGACCTTACTAGAGCTTAGCTTGAAAACTGTATTACTCTGCTCTTCTCCCTTGGATTTTGTGCAAATTTGATTTGGAAAATTGCCCTTGGTTTACATGGTACTAAGGATTGGAGCAACACCAACGGATGGTCAGTTTAGTATGTATCAGGGGCCATGGTAAAGGTGGAGTACTTTTTTTTATTTAGGGCTTTCTAGTTTTTGTATAAATTCTTGGAATAATACATTAAATTTAATAGATACATTATATGGCTTATATGAAACTACCAACCTCGTATCATGGACTAAACAGTAAGAAACTTTAAAATATTGTTATGAAAACTATTCATAGATTAGCTCCCAGCTCTAGTATTTAAGAATACAGCATAAGCAGTTTCAGCGTCTACTCCTGGAAGAAGCAAAGGTAAATATTGTGGATGGCATGGTTTCTAGCCTGTGATTTTTTTTTTTTTTTGGTCATGCCATGTGTCTTATGAGAGCACAGAGTCGTGAGCACTGGACCACCAGAGAATTCCCTAGAATGTGATTATTTAATGCTTGTCAAAATATTTAGAGTAGCTAGAAACCAGGGACCTGCCCTGATTAAGACGAGCAGCCCTGAATTTCGTTCCTTACCCCACATTATCTGTACCTCTAGTGAGTTGTAGATGCTATTTTCTAGACAATGTATTATTTCTATTACTGTTTTCATGTTTAAGTGAAGTTATCCTTTAGTTTTTAAAAAGGTCTTTTGTACTATGTACACTCAGAGCAGGTACTCAGACTCATCATGTTTAGAGACAGAGAGCAGAAGGGTGGGTACCAGACACTAGGGGATGGGATTACAGTTTAATGGGGACAGAGTTCCAATTTTGCAAGTGATTGAAGTTCTGGAGAAGGACAGTGGTGATGGTTGTACAACAGTGTGGATGTCCCCAGTTCCACTCAACTGTGCCTTCGCTGCTGCTGCTGCTGCTTAGTCACCTCAGTCGTGGCCAACCCTGTGCGACCCCATGGACTGTAGCCTGGCATGCTCCTCTGTCCATGGAATTCTCCAGGCAAGAGTACTGGAGTGGGTTGCCATGCCCTCCTTTAGAACTTCCCAACCCAGGGATCAAACCTGAGTCTTCTACATTGCAGGCAGATTCTTTACCACTGAGCCACTAGGGGAAGCCCAAACTGTACCCTTCAGTTCAGTTCAGTCGCTCAGTCATGTCCGACTCTTTGTGACCCCATGAATCGCAGCACGCCAGGCCTCCCTGTCCATCACCAACTCCCGGAGTTCACTCAGACTCACGTCTATCGAGTCCGTAATGCCATCCAGCCATCTCATCCCCTGTCTTCCCCTTCTCCTCCTGCCCCCAATCCCTTTTTTCAATGAGTTAACTCTTAGCAAATGGACTGGTTGAATCTCCTTGCAGTCCAAGGGACTCTCAAGAGTCTTCTCCAACACCACAGTTCAAAAGCATCAATTCTTCAGTGCTCAGCCTTCTTCACAGTCCAACTCTCACAACCATACATGACCACAGGAAAAACCATAGCCTTGACTAGACGGACCTTAGTCGGCAAAGTAATATCTCTGCTTTTGAATATAATATCTAGGTTGGTCATAACTTTTCTTCCAAGGAGTAAGCGTCTTTTAATTTCATGGCTTCAGTCACCATCTGCAGTTATGTTGGAGCCAAAAAAAAAATAAAGTCTGACACTGTTTCGACTGTTTCCCCATCTATTTCCCCTGAAGTGATGGGACCTGATGCCATGATCTTCGTTTTCTGAATGTTGAGTTTTAAGCCAACTTTTTCACTCTCCACTTTCACTTTCATCAAGAGGCTTTTTAGTTCCTCTTCACTTTCTGCCCTAAGGGTGGTGTCATCTGCATATGTGAGGTTGTTGATATTTCTCCCGGCAATCTTGATTCCAGGTTGTGTTTCTTCCAGTCCAAAAGGTATTTAGAAATAGAGATTGGGTACATATTATCTCTGTGAATGACAGGTAACATGTCACCAGGTCACCTCTAACTTCTTCGAAATTCAGTTCCCTTCCCCACCCCACCCCCAGAGAAATATCTTAACTTCCTTAACCAAGTATGCAAGGGGACCTCATTTAATAATACTTCTGGTTGTTCCCTAGTGTTTTCAGAATTCCATCTTTTCCTAAACTAATGGGATGTGTGTAAAATTTTACCAGTGGGGAGAACTAAGTAGGGTTGGGGAAGAAATTGAATTAAGGGCAAGAAAGGAACTTGACAGTCACACCAGCAAGAGAAAAAGCATCAGACCTCCCTGACTCTTGCCTCCTTCTTGGTCTTTGCCTCTAATATTGGTCTATGTGTGTGTGTGCTGAGTCACTTCAGTCGTGTCCAACTCTTTGCAACCCCATGGAATGTAGTCCACCAGCCTCCTCTGTCCATGGGATTCTCCAGGCAAGAATACTGGAGTGGGTTGTCATTCCCTCCTCCAAGGGATCTTCCCCACCCAGGGTTTGAACCCATGTCTCTTATGTCTCCTGATTGGCAAGTGGATTCTTTACCACCAGCACCACCTGGGAAGCCCAATATTGATCTAAGCTGAGTCTAAAGTAAGGATGGTGTATAATTCTGTAAAGGCAAAAAAAAAAAATTAGATGCCTGTTAAGTGACCATTTCTTTATGTAAATTTGTATTTGTCGTTATTTGACTATGCCATTAAAGATCCTGGGTCCACTGTGCTTCTGGTTTGAGGCCCCAATACCAGTTAATTGTGTCTTTGAAAGTGAGATAAGCAGCATATGGAAGTTCACAGGAATGTAAAGTATCTGAGATTGCAAGGGCATACTTTGAAATCGGAAACGTAATTTACTCTGCATTCTTCTTATCGTTTCAAATTGTGGAACATTCTTCTGGGGCTCTGGCTTATCGAGAAACTAATCATTTTGTCTGATTTCTTTCTATTTTTGTTGGTCATCTTCTGAATACAGCAACTTACACCTCAGGCTTGAAGGAAACTAACTAACCAGTCACCAGACACCCCCACCCCTTTCTTTCTACATGCATGCCAGGACTTGTGCGGAGGTTGGTAACATTTGAGACAAAGTCCTGGAACTTTGTAAGCCTTTCTTGATGATGGACTAATAGAAGAACTTGCCTTCCAAAAAGCTCAGCAAATTAAACCCAGAGGGATCAGTTTTGAAGAGAAAATCAATGGGGAACAAGCTGTAGGTGTGAACAGTGAGATGTCTTAGTTTTTTGAGGTTGTTAGAGACCGAGGAGAGGGACATAGCATGGCAGTTAAGAGCTCGGGTCCTGGGGTCCTGGCTTTCATTCCCACCTCAGTCAGTCCAGTTAGTCAGTCGTGACCCCATGGACTGCAGCATGCCAGGCTTCTCTGTCCAGGCTTCTCCTGTCCAACTCCAGGAGCTTGCTGAAACTCATGTCCACTGCATCAGTGATGCCGTCCAACCATCTCATCCTTTGTCATCCCCTTCTCCTGCCTTCAATCTTTCCCGGCATCAGAGTCTTTCCCGATGAGTCAGTTCTTCACATCAGGTGGCCAAAGTATTGGAGTTTCAGCTTCAGCATCAGTCCTCCCAATGAATATTCAGGACTGATTCCCTTTAGGATGGACTGGTTGGATCTCCTTGCAGTCCAAGGGACACTCAAGAGTCTTCTCCAACACCACAGTTTAAAAGCATCGATTCTTCGGCCCTCAGCTTTTTTTATAGTCCAACTCTCACATCCATGCATAGCTACTGGAAAAACCATAGCTTTGACTAGACGGACCTTTGTTGGCAAAGTGATGTCTCTGCTTTTGAATATGCTGTCTAGGTTGGTCATAGCTTTTCTTCCAAGGAGCAAGTGTCTTTTCATTTCATGGCTGCAGTCACCATGTACAGTGATTTTGGAGCCCAAGAAAATAAAGTCTGTCACTGTTTCTATTGTTTCCCCATCTATTTGCCATGAAGTGATGGGACTGGATTCCATGATCTTAGTTTTCTGAATGTTGAGTTTTAATCCGGTTTTTTCACTCTCCTCACTCACTTTCATCAAGAGGCTCTTTAGTTCTTCTTCATTTTCTGCCACTGGTGGTGTTACCTGCATATCTGAGGTTATTACTGTTTCTTCCAGCAGTCTTGATTCCAGCTTGTCCTTCATCCACCCTGGCATTTTGCATGATGTACTCTGCATGTAAGTCAAATAAGCAGGGTGACAATATACAGCCTTGAGGTACTCCATTCCCAATTTGGAACCAGTCTGTTGTTCTATGTCCCATTCTAACTGATGCTTCTTGACCTACATACAGATTTCTCAGGAGGCTGGTAAGGTGGTTTGGTATTCTGATCTCTTTAAGAATTGTCCACAGTTTGTTGTGATCCACACAGTCAAAGGCTTTGGCATAATAAATAAAGCAGAAGTAGATTCTTTTTTTTTTTTTGGAACTCTTTTGCTTTTTTGATGCTCCAACAGAAGTTGGCAATTTGATCTCTGTTTCCTCTGCCTTTTCTAAATCTAGCTTGAACGTCTGGAAGTTCATGGTTCACGTACTGTTGAAGCCTGGCTTGGAGAATTTTGAGCATTACTTTGCTAGCATGTGAGATGCGTGCAATTGTGTGGTAGTTTGAAGATTCTTTGGCATTGCCTTTCTTTGGGACTGGAATGAAAACTGACCTTTTCCAGTCCTGTGGCCACTGCTGAATTTTCCAAATTTGCTGGTATATTGTGTGCAGCACTTTAATAGCATCATCTTTTAGGATTTGAAATAGCTCAGCTGAAATTCTATTACCTCCACCAGCTTTGTTTACCATGATACTTTCTAAGGCCCACTTGACTTCTCATTCCAGGATGTCTGGCTCTAGGTGAGTGATCACACCATCATGGTTATCTGGGTCATGAAGATCTTTTTTTGTACAGTTCTTCTGTGTATTCTTGCCACCTCCTCTTAATATCTTCTGCTACTGTTAGGTCCATACCGTTTCTGTCCTTTATTATGCCCATCTTTGCATGAAATATTCCCTTGGTATCTCTAATTTTCTTGAAGAGATCTCTTGTCTTTCCCATTCTATTGTTTTCCTCTATTTCTTTGCATTGATCACTGAGGAAGGCTTTCTTATGTCTCCTGGCTATTCTTTGGAACTCTGTATTCAAATGGGTATATCTTTCCTTCTCTCCCCTGCTTTTTGCTTCTCTTCTTTTCACAGCTATTTTTAAGGCCTCCTCAGACAGCCATTTTGCTTTTTTGCATTTCTTTTTCTTGGGGATGGTCTTGAACACTGCCTCCTATACAGTGTTACAAACCTCCATCAATAGTTCTTCAGGCACTCTATCTATCAGATCTAATCCCTTGAATCTATTATTTGTCACTTCCACTGTATAATCATAAGGGATTTGATTTAGGTCATATCTGAATGGTCTATTGGTTTTCCCTACTTTCTTCAATTTAAGTCTGAATTTGGCAATAAGGAGTTCATGATCTAGCCCCAGTCAGCTCCTGGTCTTGTTTTTGCTGACTGTATAGAGCTTCTCCATCTTTGGCTGCAAAGAATATAATGAATCTGATTTCGGTGTTGGCCATCTGATGATGTCCATTTGTTGAATCTTCTCTTGTGTTGTTGGAAGAAGGTGTTTGCTATGACCAGTGTGTTCTCTTGGCAAAACTCTATTAGCCTTTGCCCTACTTCATTCTGTACTCCAAGGCCAAACTTGCCTGTTACTCCAGGTATCTCTTGCTTTCCTACTTTTGCATTCCATTCCCCTATAATGAAAAGGACATCTTTTTTGGGTGTTAATTCTAAAAGGTCTTGTAGGTCTTCATAGAACCGTTCAACTTCCACTTCTTCAGCATTAGTGGTTGGGGCATAGACTTGGATTACTGTGATATTGAATGGTTTGCCTTGGAAATAAACAGAGATCATTCTGTTGTTTTTGAGACTGCACCCAAGTACTGCATTTTGGACTCTTTGGTTGACTATGAAGGCTACTCCATTTCTTCTAAGGGATTCTTGCCCACGGTAGTAGATATAATGGTCATCTGAGTTAAACTCATCCATTCCAGTCCATTTTAGTTCACTGATTCCTAAAATATTGATATTCACTCTTGCCATCTGCTGTTTGCCCACTTCCAATTTGCCTTGATTCATGGACCTAACGTTCCAGGTTCCTATGCAATATTGTTCTTTACAGCATTGGACTTTTACTTCCATCACCAGTCACGTCCACAACTGGGCGTTGTTTTGGCTTTGGCTCCATCTCTTCATTCTCTCTGGAGTTGTTTCTCCACTCTTCTCCAGTAGTATATTGGGCACCTACCGACCTGGGGAGTTCATCTTTCAGTGTCATATCTTTTTGCCTTTTCATACTGATCACAGGGTTCTCAAGGCAAGAGTGCTGAAATGGTTTGCCATTCCCTTTTCCAGTGGACCAAATTTTGTCAGAACTCTCCACCATGACCCATCTGTCTTGGGTGGCCCTACACTGCAAGGAGATCCAACAAGTCCATCCTAAAGGAGATCAGTCCTGGGTGTTCATTGGAAGGACTGATGTTGATGCTGAAACTCCAGTACTTTGACCACCTGATGCGAAGAGCTGACTCATTAGAAAAGACCCTGATACTGGGAAAGATTGAGGGCAGGAGGAGAAGGGGACGACAGAGGATAAGACGGTTGGATGGCATCACCGACTCAAAGGACATGGATTTGGGTGGACTCCAGGAGTTGGTGATGGACACGGAGGCCTGGCATGCTGTGGTTCATGGGGTGGCAAAGAGTCGGACACGACAGAGTGACTGAACTCAACTGAACTGACACGGCATGGCTTATAGTTTCCTTCAGTTAGACAAGGCTGTGGTCTGTGTGATCAGTTATCTGTGATTGTGATTTTCATTCTGTCTGCCCTCTGAGGTATAAGGATAAGAGGCTTATAGAAGCTTCCTGGTGGGAGAGACTGACTGTGGGGGAAACTGGTTCTTGGTTCTGATGGGCAGAGCCATGCTCAGTAAATTTTAATCCAATTTTCTGTTGATGGGTGGGACTATGTTCCTTCCCTGTTGTTTGACCTGAGATCAAACTATGGCCGAAGTAATGCAGATAACGGCGACCTCCTTGAAAAGGTCCTGTGCACTGCTGCACTCGGTGCCTCTGACCCTGCAGCAGGCCACTGCCGATCGGCGCCTCTGCCGGAAACTTCTGGACACTCAACATGCAAGTCTGGGTCAGTCTCTTATGGGGTCACTGCTCCTTTCTCCTGGGTCCTGGTGCACACAAGGTTTTGTTTCAGCCCTCCAAAAGTGTGTTTCCCTAGTCCTGGGTAAGTTCTGGAGGCTCTATGGTGGGGTTAATAGCGACCTCCTCTAAGAGGGCTTATGCCACAATCAGGTCTGCTGTACCAGAGCCCCTGCCCCTGTGACAGGCCACTGCTGACCCATACCTCCGCAGGGGACACTCAAACACTCAAAGGCAGGTCTGGCTCAGTCTCTGTGGGGTCTCCTGGTGTGCACAAGGTTTTGTCTGAGCCCTCCAAGTGTCTCTGGCAGGTATGGGGTTTGATTCTAAATGCAGTTTTGCCCCTCCTACTGTCTTGCTGGGGCTTCTCCTTTGCCCTTGGACATGGGGTACTTTTTTTGGTGTGATGCAACATCCTCCTGTCGATGGCTGTTCAGCAGCGAGTTGTAATTTTGGAGTTCTCACAGGAGAAGATGAGCGCCTGTCCTTCCACTCTGCCATCGTGTGACCCTCACCATTCCAACCTCATCTCTTATTAACTGTATGTCCTTGGATAGTCCCACACTGGTCAGTTTATTTATCTATGAAATGGGCAGAATAATAGTGCTTACCTCCCTGGTTGGCTGAGGCGCAAGCACATGGCTGGGACATGTGAAGAGCTACTACTGAAAAGAGAAAAAGACTTTGAAATGTCCAGGTTAAGATTCCCAACAGAAATGGGGTAAAGGCAGTCATTCACTAAAGGAGAAATGAGGTGAGGACGAGAGAATGTTGTCTGGGTCTGGTTTTTCCTTACTGCTGTGTAACAAATCACCCTAGAAGCAGTGGCTTAAAGTAACAGCAGTCATTTGTTTTGCTCCTGGATCTACATTTTGAAGGCTCCTTGATGGAGAAAGTTGCCCTGCTTTGCGCAGAGTCAGCTGAGGCTGCTTAGCCAAGCCAAGGGATCCACTTCCCAGGATGGTCCATTGGCATGCTGGCTGTTTCCTGGGCTGAGCTGGGTGCAGGGCTGGTAGCCTCGGTTCTCTCCACCTGGGTCTCTCCAAAGGCTGCTTGTGCTTCCTGACAACCTGGCAACGAGCTGAGCACCCAGGAGGATCAAGAGGTGCCAGTCTCCTGGGTATGGCCTGAGGAAAGCAGTGCAGCATCGTTATTTCCACTGCTCTCCAGGAGCTGAGTGGCCAGAGAGCCCAGGTCCCAGGGAAGGAGACCGGGGATCCACCTCTCAATGAAAAAAAATGGGTTTGTTTTCATATGCATGTATTCATTTTTGCCTGCTTCAGCTCTTGGTTCAGATACTCAGGCTCTAAGTTGCAGCACAGAGTCTTCTCTCTAGTTACGGTACAAGGACCCCAGAGTACATGGGCTCTGTAGTTGAGGCCCACAGGCTCAGTTGCAGCATATGGGCTTAGCTATCCCCCAGCATGTGGGATCTTAGTTCCCCAACCAGGGATCAAACCCATGTCTACTGCATTGTAAGGCAGATTCTTAACCACTGGACTGCCAGGGAAGTCCCAATATAGATGAGCTCACTCAGATTCAATTTTCTCATGAGTCTTCTGTACATTTGAAAAGGAGTGGGTCTCATGCAAATACATCATTGCTGTCCACAGCTTTGGATCTCTAAGTGATTCCTGTATCAGTGAGTAATTGACAAGGGAAAAGTCCTGCTAAATTGACATGATTACATAGTCTACATTATGGTTTAAATTTTATATATGTCTCTGTGAAGAGGCTTCCCTTTATCCTGATGGTTACAAGTAGCATGTAATAGCTGGTGATTAGTTTATTGTGCCCTCTGAATCCACCATCTTGTAATAAGTTAGCATCTGTCATGCTTTTTACTGTTACTGAATCATGCTTGCATCTGCTTGTCCGTGTGCAGCAAAGCCATCCTAATGACAGCAGATCACGGTGAAGGAAAGTGCAGTGTTAATTACAAGCACCCAGGAAGGAGTCTAGACACCTAGTGCTTACAAGGCCTGAACTCCTTGAAAGGTTTCAGGGAAAGGTTTTTAAAGACAGAGTGAGGAAAAAGGGTAGTGGGGTGTGTGGTCAGCTCATGGACATTCTTCTGATTGGATCATAGTGAGGTTATCAGGAGTCAGCATCATCAACCTTCTGGTTCCAACCGGTCTGGAGTCTACATGCTTGTGGGTAGCATACCGGTAACTTCTCCGACCTGGTGGGAATCTCAGTATCTACAAGACAGCTCAAAGGATGTGGACCAGAACATTATCTATAGCCCTTGAGGAGGAACTGAAGGTCCTTGACTTTGTCTAACGGCTAAAGTATTAGAATTTTTTCTTGCCTGATGGTTTTCCTTTCTTTCTCCATTTTCTCATTCTCTGATTAAATTGACTCTTTGGAACTCAGGAAAGGTCTAGGAGGCCACAGTTTTTCCACAGTGAAGAGGCAGGTAGAGGACATGGGGGTCAGGGCGGGGAGTCTATTCCAGGAAGGCCCCATACAGTCCCTCTCGGTGACATTATCAGTCAACCTTCGTTCTCCAAAAAGGAGTCCAGTACTATTTATGTCAAGATGGCTCACTCAGTCCACTCTCCAAACATGGAGGTTTTTTAATTAGAGAGGAAATTTGCTTTTATGTTATCCCCAATAAGTTCACAAGATTATACATTCTCTCAAGAAATCGTTGATTACTCCTAACTAACACAATGTTAGATTTTAGGGTAAATGATGAAAATAACATCAGAGTAAAGTAGAAACAAATGTTATATAATTTACTGGAAATTAATGCAGTGTCTGGCCCTCTTCTAGCATTTATTTAGAAAAGGGACAAGAAAGAAATTTGCGTTTATATTATTTTATAATATTTACTTTCTGTGAGGGAAATTGGTACTCTTTTCTTCTAATAGGCACAGAGTTTGTACATGATCATAAGACTGGTATTTAAAAAGTTTGAGTTGGATTTTATTAAAAATAACTCATAAGTCTTTTCAAGTGCTTAATATATTTTTATACATAGCCTTAATGTATTTGATTAAACGTTTAAATAATAAAGTAGCAAGGATAAAAGTTGTCGTTACTTGAAGAGTATTAACTTCTATATGCTTTAATTTTTTTATATTATTTTTATTTTGGCTGTGCTGGGCCCTCACCACTGCATGCAGGCCCCCTGTTAATTGCAGAGAGCAGGAATGGGTGGTGAGGATGGGGAGGGCAGTCTCTTTTGTGGTATATGAGCTCTTGGACCCGAGGGACTCAGCATCCATAGCATACAGACCCAGCTTCCCCGTGGCCTATGGAATCCTCCTGGACCAGGGATCAAACCTATGTCCCCTGCAGTGGCAGGCAAACTCCCAACCACTGGTCCACCAGGAAAGTTCTGCTTTAATATTTTAATTGGCTACTTTCTATAAATCATAGAACTCTAATTTAGGCTCCTATTTGCATCTGAGGATTAATAGGCATAGGATATGTATATTTATTCATGTTTCTTCACTGCCAGTCACTTTTTATTGTATTTTAGCAATGGAATTTAGTTGAGAATTTTTAAGGCTCCCAGAATCTAATGGGATTCTGTTTCTTCACATATGGAAAACTTCTAAATAACCTAAGCTTCCTATCTGCCAGAATTTCTCTTGACCAAGTTAATGTAGATCACCCTTGATTTATGATGAAGGAAACTAGTCACATAATTTGATATTCGTAGTGTGAACAGCAACGACGAAAACCAAGTTCAGTTTTTCTACTGCCTATGTATTCCTGGCACTGCTGTGTCTCCTGAATCAAGCCACTTGGAATTTTGTGCCCTTAAGGAATTGTTTGTTTTTCCGACTGATTAATGCATCGGGAACTTGGCTTCATGTAATCATCATTAAACAAATACTCTGACACCTTTTCTATGGGAATTATCAGAGCTTTGAAGTTAGCTACAGATTGGGTAAATATAAAAAGCACTACCAGTTTTTGTTTGTTTTAGTTCAGGAAAATGTAAACATTCAACTTGTAGCAGAGGATCCCTGTGTAGCTGCTGGGGTAGCTCTGAGCAAACCCCTGGGGATACTGACTGGAGGCCCATACAGCCCAGGTGGCTTGTAAGTCACTGACCTAATCTTCAGGGACCAGGTTCGGGCAGTGTCATTCATCATCTTGAGAGACATGTAATCTGTAATGTTAGTTTTATCTACCCAGTGCTGTAAAATGCCTGATGCTCAGTGGGGCCTAAGAGTCTGTTAGGTCGAATTGCCTTGAAAAATGTAATGACTTTTAGGTACCCTGTATTTCAGAATTAGAAAGCATCTCATACAGTTAAGATGGATGAACTGATACTTCTAGTAGAGCCTGATTTAGAACAGAATTTATGAGTTGGTTGAAAAAATAAAAAAGCTATAAAGTATTCATCTCACTGTTGGCTGAAGTGATTACTCTGTATAATAACCCTTATCTCGAATTTATATCAATGGATGTAATTGAAAACATTCATATCTAAAATTTACAAGTTAATAAGAGAATAGAATAATCCAGTAGAAAAGTGGGTAAAGAATATACACAGGCAATTCATAGAAGAGGAAATCCAATGGGCAAAATGAGTAGGGTCAGCCTCAAAGAAATAAAAATAAAGTGACATACTATTTCACCCTCAAGTAGTTGGGAGAAGTTACAATGTCTGAGAATTCTGTGTTAGTAATCAGATGCTGCTCATTGGAAGATAAATTGGTTCGAGTGCTTCAGAGGGCACTTAGGCCATACCTAGCAAAGCTGATAATTTCACTTCACTGCTAACCAGTAATTCCATTTCTCAGTCCCAGCTAGAGCAGCTCTGGTCCACATGCATAAGGAGTCCCCCAAAGGACTGTCATCACCACACTGAAGTAGTGAAAAGGCACAGACAACCTATACACCTTTCAGCACGAGAGCAGAGAGAGAGAGATGTTGCCGACAGTCCACGAACTACTTATCGCTGGTTAAAACAAATGAACAGAACTTCATGTGTCATCATGGATCAATTTCAGAAGCATGATGCTGGGCAAAACCAGCATGTTTTAGAAGAGTGTCAGTTTAGTCGCTCTGTCATGTCCGACTCTTTGCGACCCCATGAATCGCAGCACGCTAGGCCTCCCTGTCCATCACCAACTCCCGGAGTTCACTCAGACTCACATCCATCGAGTCAGTGATGCCATCCAGCCATCTCATCCTGTGTCGTCCCCTTCTCCTCCTGCCCCCAATCCCTCCCAGCATCAGAATCTTTTCCAATGAGTCAACTCTTTGCATGAGGTGGCCAAACTACTGGAGGTTCAGCT
Organism: Redunca redunca; assembly: GCA_006410935.1. NCBI lineage: Eukaryota > Metazoa > Chordata > Mammalia > Artiodactyla > Bovidae > Redunca > Redunca redunca. The sequence goes on from SJYQ01001248.1 coordinate 524,967, forward strand.
TTAGCATCATTCCTTCCAAAGAAATCCCAGGGCTGATCTCCTTCAGAATGGATTGGTTGGATCTCCTTGCAGTCTAAGGGACTCTCAAGAGTCTTCTCCAACACCACAGTTCAAAAGCATCATTTCTTCGGTGCTCAGCCTTCTTCATAGTCCAACTCTCACATCCATACATGACCACAGGAAAAACCATAGCCTTGACTAGACGGACCTTGGTTGGCAAAGTAATATCTCTGCTTTTGAATATGCTATCTAGGTTGGTCATAACTTTTCTTCCAAGGAGTAAGTGTCTTTTAATTTCATGGCTGCAGTCACCATCTGCAGTGATGTTGGAGCCAAAAAAAAAAAAAAAAAAAAGTCTGACACTGTTTCCACTGTTTCCCCATCTATTTCCCATGGAGTGATGGGACCTGATGCCATGATCTTCATTTTCTGAATGTTGAGCTTTAAGCCAACTTTTTCACTCTCCACTTTATGGGTACATACATATGTGGTGATATTTCTAAAATCCATGGGAATGATGGTGAATACAGGTAGAGGTCACCCCTGGGGAGGCAAGAAGGAGCAGAGGACCAGGGAGAGGTAGCCAGGGAGCTTCAGCTGTTCTGCATGTTTCATATCTGTTAAAATAAGAAATTGGTTTACCCAAAGCAGAAGATTTTATAGAGCTTGGTAGTGGATAGAGGGATCTTTCTTTTATTATTTTCAATATCTTATTTATATTTGGACTATTTCCAAATAATGAATTTAAGGCCAAGTAAAAATACTCCTGGCATCATTTTTCAAACCGTATTTGAAATCTACTGTATCCCCAAAACTACTACTGCAAAAGGGTCACTCCACTTTGCCATCAGGATAGGCTCAGGGCTCTCTGAGATGTCTCCCTGCCATAGCACCCAGAAGGTGCTGTCAGCTAGCTGTCACACAGGAATGAGAGTGTGAGGGTTGGCTCTCCTCATGGTTGTGGTTGTTTATTACATAACCTGAGTATTCTTTGATAGCAAAAGAGGTAGTTATAAAGAAAAATAATATTTTACAGTTTTCTTCTTCTTTTTTTGCAGCAAAAGCTACGTGATTCCTTTGTGGTGCAGTTGTCCTGTGGATTTTGAGTTTCATGTCACTGTGGTTCATCCTCATCAGGCCTTTACTGTGGAGCCAACATCAGGTAAGGAGAATTAATTCTCAAGTTGCCAATTTCCTGACAGTTCTCAGATTGAAGATGATTTGGAAAGTAGGTCTCAAGTTATGAAAGAGAATAAACCACATTTGAATGTGTTATTTTCAAATGTGTAACAGTAACAGACTTTATATGTCTGATAATGTAAATCAGAACTGGAAACTTGGAGGTAAACACAGTTTGGGATAATCTATATCATGCAGATAATTTATAATTTATATTCAGGTCAATTGCACCCCAGAGTCAAAACTTGAAATCAGGAGTTAATCCATTCTAATTCTAGTTTTAACTCCTGGTACTTACATGGTTTCATAGTCACCTTTAATATGGGTTCAAATAAAATGGGAATATTATATCTACTCAAGCCTTCAGAATCTTAGTGAAAGGTCTAAGGAATTTGTCTCACACGTGGCATGGACCATCTGCCTTTACATGCCCAAAGGATGTAGATCCCAAAGATGCTCAGGACCTCTGAGAATGAAATCTCCACCTGAACTGACTTCTGCTTCCCAGTTTCTCTCCTGATGTTTAGGTTTGGGATTTAAATATCCACCCATTGTGGCCTGCTGTGAATCCTAAAATAGTTTTGTTTTTGTTTTGTGTTTTTTCAGATTTATTGAGGTATAACTGACATGTATATGATATGGATATAATTTTATACATAAAATTATAAGCTTTTAAAGCATATAATGTGATGATTTGACATGTGTACACATCGTGAAAGGATTCTGTCATTGAGTTAATTAATGTCCATCACCTCATAGAGCTGCCTTTTTTATTGGTGAAACATTTAAGTTCTACTCTCTCAGCAAATTTCAAGTACAGTCACCTTGTTTTGTGTTAAAGCCTCAGACCTTATTCATTCTATAATTGAAAGTTTGTACCCTTTTACCAATTCTCCTTACCACCACCCCCCCCCCNACCCCCAGCCCCTGGTAACCATTTTTCAACTCTCTATTTCTCAGAATTGGACTTTTTTTCTTCTGAATGTGTGTAAATGATACCTTGCAGTATCTGTCTTTGGCTTATTTTACTTAGCATAATGGCACCCAAGTTCATACATGTTGTCTTCTTTAACACTGAATAATATTGCATTTTATATATATATATGTATATGCCACATCTTCTTTATCCTCTCATCTGTCAGTGGACACAGAGTATTTTCATTCCCTTGGATATTGTGAATAATGCTGCAGTGAATGTGGGAGTACATCTATCTCTTCAAAATAATGATTTCATTCCCCTTGCATACATACCCAGATGTGAGATTGCTGGATCTTATGATAATCCCTTAGGTTTGGAGGAAACCTCCATACTGTTTTCCATAGTGACTGCACCAGTTTGCATTTCCAGCACTGCACAAGTGTTCCTTTTTTTCTACCTTCTTGCCAGGATTTGTTATCTCTTTGATAACAGCCATTCTAACACGTGTGAGATGATAATCACATCTTATTTGCATTTTCCTGATGATTAGTGATGTTGAACATGTACCTGTTGGACATTTGTATATCTTCTTTGGAAAAGTGTCTGTTTGGGTCCTTTGCTCCTTTGAAAAAGTTGGGTTATCCTGGTGTTTTGTTATTGAGTTATATGATATCCTTGTGTATCTTAGGTATTCATGCCTTATTGGATATGTGGTTTACAAATATTTCCTTCCATTCCATAGGTTGTCTTTTCATTGTGTTGATGTCTTCTTTTGTTGTGCAGAAGCTTTTGAACTTGGTGTAGTTTCATTTGTTTTTGCTTTTGTTGACTGCTTTTGGTATCAAATTCCCAAAATCATTGTCAAGACCAATGTCAAGGAACTTTTTTCTTTGTTTTCTTCTAGGAATTATATTGTCAGTTCTTACATTCAAGTCTTTAATCCATTTTGAAATCATTTTTTTAATCTTTAAATTTTTTATTGTTATATAGACTTACAGTGTTGTCTTAGTTTTAGGTGTACAGCAAAGTGACTCAGTTATACATATACAAAATATAGTCACTTTTTAGATTATTTTCCCTTATAGATTGTTATTACAAGATATTGAGTAAAGTTCCCTGTGCTATACAGTAGGTCTTTGTTGCTTATCCATTTTATGTAAAGTATATTTGTTAATCTCAAACTCTAAATTAATCCTCCCTCCTGAATTTTACTGTTGTATGTGGTGTAAGATAGTGGTTCAGTTTTATTCTTTAGCATGTGGCTGTTCAGTTCTCCCAACACTTGATTGAAGAGATTGTCCTTGCCCTTTTATATATTCTAGAATCCTTTGTTGCCAATTGACCATATATGCATGAGTTTATTCCTGGGCTTTCTTTTTATTGTGTCTATTTAGAATGATGGATGTTAATTAAACCTATTGTGATTTTTTCACAAATACAGAAGTCAAACCATCATGCTTCATACCTTAAATTTATACAGAGAGGTATGTTGATTATTTCTCAATAAAACTGGAAAAAATTTATTTCGAGGCATTTTATTCTTTTTGTTGCTGTTGTAAATGGAATTGTTTTTTCATTTCACTTTCCCATAGTTTGTTGTTGATGTATAGAAACACAACTGATTTTTCTATATTGATTTTGTATCCTGCAACTTTACTTTCATTAATTCTGTTAATAGTAGGTGTTTTGGTGGAATCTTTTGGGCTTCCTTGGTGGCTCAGAGGTTAAAGCGTCTGCCTGGAATGAGGGAGACCCAGGTTCGATCCCTGGGTTGGGAAGATTCCCTGGAGAAGGAAATGGCAACCCACTCCAGTACTCTTGCCTGGAGAATCCCATGGAGGAAGGAGCCTGGTAGGCTACAGTCCATGGGGTCGCAAAGAGTCGGACAAGACTGAGCGACTTTACTTACTTTACTTAGGGTTTTATGTATTTTTCGGAAGCACAGCACTTAGGATCTGAGAAGATGAAAGAGCTCTGGGACTGAGTATCTGCCTTAGGGGCCTGCAGACTAGTTGGGAGACTGGTAAACTTTGCTGAGTGACAGCTTGGGTGGCACCTGAGGACCGCAGGGTGTTGGTGAGGGCGGGTGGCGGCTTCTGCAGATGGGGCATCAGGAGGAGCTTCCTGTAGCGTGTGGGCTGACACGGGCTTTGAAGTTTTAGTTATTGAGCTGGGAACACAGTAACAAGCAGGCATCTGCTTTTGTGAGACTTACCTAGGGGAGGCAGATACCAGAGGTGATTCTGGAAGACTGGAAGCTAAAGGAAGATCTGGAGGAAGGGCTGCTAGTCTGGGGAACAGCAGGTGCCAAGGCATGGGGTCCAGAGTGCCAGTGTCTGGGGACTGGAGCAGCAGCCCCACGCCTCATCCAAGCCTCCGCTTCAGCATCTCCTCACCTGAGACCTGATGTTCACCAAGTCTCAAATAGCTCCTTGCGTGTCACTTGCTTCCCCATGGCCTACCCTGTGTTCATGACATGACTTGAGAGTTTATATCCACTTGTTTATTTCTTTTTATTTGCCAGCCTAGCCAGCACATAAACTCCGTGCGCTCTGGGGCTTTGTGTGCAGGGGGGCGGGGGGGCGGGGGGGCTGTGCCATATGGCTTGTGTGATCTTAGTTCCCTGACTAGGGATAGATCCTGCGCCCCTTGCATTGGCAGGCAGAGCCTTAATCACTGGATCACCAGGGAAGTCCCCTGGGACTTTGCTTTGTTTACTATTGTGTCTCAAGTGCCTAAAACAGAGCCTGGCACCTAGTTGGTGCTCAGTGAATGTCTGGATGGCTGAATGAAAGGGCTGTGGAGTTGGCATAGAGAGCAAGGCAGAGGGTGGTCCAAGATTCAGAGGGACCCTAGATGGGAAGGAGGGGGGTTGCCAGGCAAGGCCTCTGTGGGGACCAGAGGAGTCCACCTAGAAAGCAAACCAGAGAGCCTTCAGTGGAAGTCAGAAATGGTAGCCCTTCTCACACCTAGCATACTGATCCTTCTTTCCTCCTTGCCTTTTATTTTCCTTTCCATGTTTGTTGAGCACTTAATTGCGTTCCAAGCCCTGTTGGCACCAGAGACACAAAGGAGAAATAAGCATCATGTGACATTTGCCTTTGGAGAGAACAGTTGTCTATCCTGAAGATATAAAATGAGAGAATCAAATTACACAAAATATAGGGAACCAAATTATTTGGACACAAACTTTTACGTGTGTTCCTTCATTTTCCTGTGGCTTACAGCATGAACATTGATATCTGGGAATTATTAATAATGGATTAAAGGTTATGGTTCTGGGAATTCACTTCTGACTCAGTAATGCTGTCATAGTATATGTTTATATAACTGGCACAATCAAGTTATGAGTATAAAGGATTCAGGTAGTAGTTGGTAAATAAGATCAGTGTGAACATGCAGAAGTTGATTCACGTGTTTTTAATGAAAAGACTATACAATGATACTAGAAATACTTGTGCTTCCCATGGGAAGAATACATACGTGTGTGAGAGTCAGCCTCTTTGCTTGGACTTAGCAGGAAGAAAAAGCATCACGTTTTCTCATGTCTTTCCTCCCAGGAATAATCCCGGCAAATGGGAAGATGAATGTGACAGTGAAGTTTACCCCGTTTCAGTATGGGATGGCACAGATAAAACTGCAGCTGTGGGTTTCACAGTTCAACTCTCAACCGTACGACTGTGTCTTCACCGGGACATGCTACCCCAACGTGGCTTTAAAGTACGGCTGCCTGGGGAGACTTCTGTTTATCCTCCAAACCCCAGTTCTTCCTTTCATCCATTCCGTTGTTTCTTTCTTGTAGCGGAAATGAGTGGAGTGCCTGCCCTGTGCAGTGTCCACTGCAAAGCCCCACGGGAAATGGTCCACACTCTAAAGATGCTAAAGACAGGAGCCGAAATAAGTCAAGTGTAACAAATTCCTTTAACATAAGGCAGAAATGGAAACATGCTGGGTGGGAGCTTTTCTTAAAGCACCCTCAGCATTCAAGTCAGAGTAAAGATGTGAAATGGGTTTAAGTTTTAAACCCATTTTTAGTTTTAAACCCATGGGTTTAACTATAACCAGTTAGCCCTGAACTTCCATTTCCAGTGAATGTGAGCTTGTATTTTTATATCCAAATATATCTAGTTAATAAGGTGTTTTCTAACTTGCATTATGTTTATAGAAGTGAAAAGGAAAAAATTTCACAGTATAAATCCTAATCTTGAAAAATCCTTTTAAATATTTTGAAAATGATGAAGGCAAAGGTTGATTTTCCTCCTCTCCCCTTCACACATACATTCACATCACATATTAACATCATTAGACATATTAAAAGTGGAATAACAACCTAGTATCAAAATAAGAACTCCATGATTTATTATATATCTATATTATTATTTTCTTTCTCAGAAGCCAAAGCAGCTTGAGTGAACTGTAGAATATTAGTGTGACCTGCTGAACCCAAATCTTACAAGTTCCTGCAGTAAAACTAAAGTAGTTCAGCCAATAAAGAGGTAACATTGGACATAAAAGAAAAAAGTAAAGTAAAGTTAGTAAAGTTGCTCAGTCGTGTCCGACTCTTTGCAACCCTATGGACATCAGGCTCCTCCATACGTGGGATTTTCAAGGCAAGAGTACTGGAGTGGGTTGCCATTTCCTTCTCCAGGGAATCTTCCCAACCCAGGAATCGAACCCAGGTCTCCCTCATTGTAGACAGACGCTTTACCGTCTGAGCCACCAGGGAAGTTAAAAACGGTCCTCATTTTCCTGGTGTAAGTTAACTGACTGAGAAGAATGCTGTTTGCAGCTCACAACATGTGCCACAACACACAGATGACCTCCTCAGAGGCGTCACTTGAGTGGGACTTTGACATGTCTACCCCTCCATAAACACGTTCTTAAACACAGTGGCACATTGCATGGCAGGAGCTCCAAGAAAGAACAAATGCACACCTTCTCTAAACTGTGTTTTGCTTTCCCATCTGGAGTTTAATATCTAGAATACTCTTGACGTTTTCAAGGACCATGTCTCAAGACCTGCCTGTCTCCCCGGGCTTCAGGTAGGGCTGGAACACAGATGTTCCACCAGGAAGGGGAAAAATGATCCAGCTGCAGTGTTCTCTGAAGATTTCACAGGTGCTTTTTTTTGTTTCAGAGTTGGATGTGTGATGAACTGACACCCAATTGGCATTGCCAATTCCATGTAACTCTTGGTTTCTCACTTTCTCATATCCTTTCATTTCCATCCTCAACACTAGCAGTTAGACTTCTTAAACAGACTGGTTTTTTTTTCTGATTGAAGTGTAATTGACTTAACACTGTTGTGTTAACTTCTACTGTTCAGCAATGTGACTATTATATGCACATATACATATACATACATATATATATATATATATTCTTATTCAATTCTTTTCCATATGGTTTATCACAGGATGTTGAATACAGTTCCCTGTGCTATACAGTAGGACCTTGTCTTATATATAATAGTTTGCATCTGTGAACCCCAGACTCCTAATACTTCCCTCCCCCATCCTTCTCCTCCTTGGCAACCAGAAGTCTGTTCTCTTTGCCTGTGAGTCTATTTTGTAGATAAGTTCGTTTGTGTCATATTTTAGATTCCATATATATAAGTGATATCTTATGGTATTTGTCTTTCTCTTTCTGACTTACTTCACTTAGAATGGTAATCTCTAAGTCCATGCATGTTGTTGGGCATTATTTTGTTCATTTTGTGGCTGAATAGTATTCCATTGTATATATGTACCACATCTTCTTTGTCCATTCATCTGTTGATGGACATTTAGGTTGTCTCTGGCTATTGTCCTGGCTATCATAAATGTGTTGCTATGAACATAGGGGTGCATGTATCTTTAGAATTATGGTTTTCTCTGGATACATGCCCAGGAAGGGAATTGCAGGATCATATGGTAGCTCTAGTTTTAGTTTTTTAAGGAACCTCCATGCTGTTCTCCATAATAACTGCACCAACTTACATTCCCATTAACAGTGTAGAAGGTTCCAGCTCAAGGAAACTGGGTTTTTTTGACATCCTCAAATATTCTGGGTTGTTTCCCAAATATTTATGGCAGAGAGGGTGTCAGCTCTGCTCTGTTGAGATGTGAACACCAGGCCACAGCTCATCCCTAACCAAGCATCTCATCCTTGCACCTCACAGTGCGTCCATCAGTATGCGTCGCCCCCACCCAGGGACAGGTTCTCCCATGCCTGGGACCTTTCAGGACTCTCACACTGGCCTTATTGAATTTGGGATTGCAGGCCTATAACCTGTGTTATGCAGGACAGCCGGATCAGTAGGTGCTCAACCAAAGCAAACGGAGTGTCAGAATGCCTAAATGGCAGCAGCTTCTCATCTGTTCTCCCAAGTGTCACCGACAGGTATCATCCCACCAAACTTGTGCTCGAGGAAATGCTCTCATGGGCAGCATTTATGAACATAGCGTGGTTCTACTACCCCTACAAATAAACAGCTTCTGCAGACATGGAAGCAGTCCTGTCTATACCCATCCATGTTCAAAGCAGTTTTCATTTATAGAAAAGATCTCAAACATTAGCCTGAATCACTTTTTTTAATTGAAGGATAATTGCTTTACTATGCTGTGTTGCTTTCTGCTGTACAACAGCATGAATCAACCGTAAGTCATGAATCAACTGTATGTCCTCTCCCTCTTGAACCTCCCTGCCACCACCGCATCCCATCCCACCCCTCTAGGTTATCACAGAGCACTGTGTTGAGCTCCCTGTGTCATACAGCAACTTCATATGCTATCTATTTTACATATGGTAATCTATTCTGCATATGGTAATCTATTCTACATATGGTAATGTATATGTTTCAGTGCTGCTCTCTCAATTCATCCCACCCTCTCCTTCGCCCACTGTAGCCACAAGTCTCTTCTCTATATCTGTGTCTCTAATTCTTGCCCTGCAAATAGGTTCATCAGTACCATTTTTCTAAGTTTCATCAGTTCAGTTCAGTTCAGTCGCTCAGTCGTGTCTGACTCTTCGCAACCCCATGAATCGCAGCACGCCAGGCCTCCCTGTCCATCACCAACTCCCGGAGTTCCCTCAAACTCACGTCCGTCAAGTCAGTGATGCCATCCAGCCATCTCATCCTCTGTCATCCCCTTCTCCTCCTGCCCCCAATCCCTCCCAGCATCAGAGTCTTTTCCAATGAGTCAACTCTTCGCATGAGGTGGCCAAAGTACTGGAGTTTCAGCTTTAGCATCATTCCTTCCAAAGAACACCCAGGGCTGATCTCCTTCAGAATGGACTTGTTGGATCTCCTTGCAGTCCAAGGGACTCTCAAGAGTCTTCAACACCACAGTTCAAAAGCATCAATTCTTCAGCGCTCAGCTTTCATCACAGTCCAACTCTCACATCCATACATGACCACAGGAAAAACCATAGCCTTGACTAGATATGTGTTAATATTCATTTTTCTCTTCCTGACTGACTTCACTCTGTATCCACCTCCCTAAAACGGACTCAAATTTGCTCCTTCTTATGGCTGAGTAATATTCCATTGTATATATTACCACAACTTATTTATCCATTCATCTGTTGGTGGACATCTAGGTTGCTGCCATGTCCTGGCTATTGTAAATAGTGCTACAGTGAACATTGGGGCACATGTGTTTTTTGAATTATGGTTTTCTAAGGGTATAGGCCCAGTAGTGGGATTGCTGGGTCATATGATAGATTTATTTCTAGTTTGTTTGTTTTTTTTAAGGAATCTCCACACTGTTCTTCAAAGTGGCTGTATCAATTTATATCCCTACCAACAGTGCAAGAGGGTTCCCTTTTCTCCACACCCTCTCCAGCATTTATTGTTTGTCGATTTTTTGATGATGGCCATTCTGACTAGTGTGAGATAATACCTCACTGTAGTTCTGATTCACATTTCTCTAATAATGAGTGATATTGAGAATTTTTTTCATCTGTTTATTGGCCATCTATATGTCTTCTTTGGAGCAAAGTCTGTTTACGTCTTCTGCCCCTTTTTTGATTGAGTTTATGGTGTTGCTAAGAGTTGGACACGACTGAGCGACTTCCCTTTCACTTTTCACTTTCATTCATTGGAGAAGGAAATGGCAACCCACTCCAGTGTTCTTGCCTGGAGAATCCCAGGGACGGGCGAGCCTGGTGGACTGTCGTCTATGGGGTTGCACAGAGTCAGACACGACTGAAACGACTTAGCAGCATATATATACATACATACATACATATATATATATATATATAGAGAGAGAGAGAGAGAGAAAGAGAGAGAGAGAGAGAGAGAGAGGTGCATGAGCTGCAACAGGTTGTGTATTTTGGAGACTAATTCTTTGTCAGTTGCTTCATTTGCAATTATTTTCTCCCATTGTGAGTGTCGTCTTTTCATCTTGTTTATAGTTTCCTTTGCTGTGCAAAAACTTGTAAGTTTAATTAGGTCCCATTTGTTTATTTTTCTTTTTATTTCCGTTACTCTAGGAGGTGGGTCAAAGAGGATCTTGCTGTGATATATGTCAAAGAATGTTCTGCCTATATTTTCCTCTAAGAAGTTTATAGTTGCTGGCTTTACCTTTGTGTCTTTCATCCATTTTGAGTTTATTTTTGTGTATGGTGTTAGGAAGTGTTCTAATTTCATTCTTTTACATGTAGCTGTCCAGTGTTCCCAGCACCACTTATTGAAGAGACTGTCTTTTCTCCATTGTATACTCTTGCCTCCTTTGTCAAAGATAAGTTGTTTATAGGTATGTGGGTTTATCTCTGGGCTTTCTATCTTATTCCATTGTTCTGTATTTCTGTTTTAATGTCAGTACCGTACTGTTTTGATGACTGTAGCTTTGTAGTATAGTCTGAAGCCAGGGAGTTTGATTCCTCCAACTCCATTTTTCTTTCTTAAGATTGCTTTGGCTATTTAGGATCTTTTGTGTTTCCATAAAAACTGAAATTTTTTGTTTTAGTTCTGTGGAAAATGCCATTGGTAATTTGATAGGGATTGTACTGAATCTGTAGATTGCTTTGCATAATATAGTCATTTTTACAATATTATGATCCACTTTTTGAAAACATTTTGGTACAAACAATAGACATAATTATTCTTTTATGCATAAATCAATGTAAGAGTTTTTTAAGTGTGGTAAATAAATTTAGCCATGGAAAACCAATAGCCTAGGAATGAATTATGCTGGATGCCAGGAGCATTTTTCAGCATGTCCTATTTTCTACTTACTATGTTCTTTGAGAACCTAAGGACAGTAGCCATTGCCCCACTGTTTACTTATGATTATGCTCTGGTACCCTGACCTTGTGTTTATTTTCATAAACCACTGTTTTAGCACCCAAGTGGATTTTGAGTTTTGTTGTCATTTTTCAGTCACTAAGTTGCCTCCAACTCTTTGTGACCCTATGAACTATAGCAAGCCAAGTTCTTCTATCCTCCACTATCTCCCAGAGTTTGCTCAAATTCATGTCTATTGAATCAGTGATGCTATCTAACCATCTCATCCTCTGATGCCCCCTTCCCTTGAAGTCTTCGTCTTTCCCAGCATCAGGGTCTTTTCCAATGAGCTGGATCTTCACATCAGGTGTATCCAAAGCATTGGAGCTTCAACTTCAGCATCAGTCCTTCCAATGAATATTCAGGGTTCATTTCCTTTAGGATTGGCTGGTTTGATCTCCTTGCTGTCCAAAGGACTCTCAAGAGTCTTCTCCAACACCACAGATCAAAAGTATCAATTCTTTGGCAATCAGCATTCTTTATGGTCCAACTCTCACATCTGTACATGACAGCTAAAAAAATCATAGTTTAGATATAATATTTAATGGACTATAAGTCATGATATTATTGGAAAGAACTAAAATTCAGAACCTTGAGTTGTTGCATTACATACTAATTTAATATGTTTTCAACTCTAGGTTGGAAGAATTTGAAAGAGTAAATACTCTTTCTAAGAAAGTAGTTGTTCCTCCAGAAAAGGCAATGACACGTGTACCTTTTCCCCAATTGCCAGCAAAGGCAAAGCCTCCAAAGATTAAGGTAAAAATGGGCATTATGGTAACCACAACAGAAGGAACAACAGAGAGGCCAAATAGTGACTTTTCTCTCCTGATTTGGTCTCAGGAAATTGAATATCACAACTTGAGATTTCCAGTAGACTTATTGAATCCATTTGCTGTGGCAACTGTTTTAAACCAAGAACCAGGAAAATTAAAGATTAAAGAATTGAGAGAAGGTAAGCAATTAATCCATCATAAATCAGCTCTGGGCAGAATCTAAAGGAGTTATTGCTTCTCATATTTACTGCTTATGAGCAGCAGCAACAAAACTCAATTAGAGCCCTGTTACATTTTGCCGTTAGAAATGTTTTTCTCCCAGCCAGTGATTCTAATTTGATTACTGGTATAATCATTGTTTGCTCCTGCCCTCAGTTTTGGACCAAGGCACTGAGATTTCAAAAACAAGACAAATGAAAGAAGCGCTCTTTGAACAGAAAGTCAGACAGGACACTTGTGAAGAGATTGAAAATCACCTGAAGTGGTAAGTGTCCCATGATTATTTGCATCAAGTGATGGTGTTTTTGGTAAATGGCTTTTTATCCATGAAGCACAATGAATGAATGAGTGAATGTAATAACTTTTATGCCCTTTGAAGCATTTGATTATTTTCTCCCCTTTAATGGACTTTGTTTCAGAGTGAAGTTTCTATCAGGAGTAAATCAATGTGACCACACCATGCTCTTTCCTAAGTGTGACCAGCACAGAACCAAAGTGCACCCCCCTCACGCCAGGACATCCCCTCCCTGGGGTGACTCAGGGACCCTGAATCTTGTCCGACTATCTCTCACCCCACCCAAGCCCCCTGTGACCTGGGCTGTGAGCTGCAAGGGCCATCTGGGGAGCCTGGCAGTGCAGGTGGGGTGGGAGAGGCTCTTAGTGAAGGTTTTCAAATTCAGATGCAGGTTTTTACCAGACCACACAAGACATATCTACATGTACAGACTCAGCTGAAGTAACTGTGGAAACTCTGAAACTGAGTTCAAAAAGAGACTCCTGGAAAATTTGGTTGGGTGGCCAGCCTGTCACGGCCCTGCTTCCTCACTGCCCAGACAGAGAACTCACTGCATGCTCTGGCACCAGCCCAGATGTTCACACCCTGCCACCTCTCATGAGAAACAACACCTTCTGTGAATTCACAGAATCTTGTGTGAGTCTGTACTCAGGGTCTGGCCTCAGCTGAATGGAGAGTATGCCAGGTTACCCAGGACCATTTGAGAAAAAACTCTTTCCCTATTGTAAAAAAATAAAACGACATGTTATCATTGTAAAACACCTGAAAACATTTTTTAAGTGTAGAAAAGGAAAAAGAATCACTATAATGCAATGACCACTGTTAACCCTGGTGTTTTTCCTTCCTCCTGTGCTGCTTTATAACAGCCTTGAAATCATATCCTAAATTCAGTTTTGATCATGTATTATTCACTTAATATTTTTTCCCAACTTTTTGCTGAAAGATTTTAAACCATCCAGTAAGACCCACACACACTGATGTATTGACATCAGTTGTTACCACTGTGCCTCGCACACAAGCGCAAACGCACACTCACACACATTCCTTTCATCTCCCTGAGCCATTTGGAAGTGAGTCCAAGTACCAGTAACCATGAGGCCTCACTTTTAAAGGCTTTAGCTCCTAAGGACAAGGACATTCTCCAGGATCACCATAATTACTTCTAAGAACTTTAACACTGATACAACATTAAATCATTAGCCTATATGCAAATTTACCCAGTTGTCCCCATAATGCTTCTATACCAGGGATGTTTTGGTTTTTGAAAAGGGGAACCCAAGGTCCAGTCAAAGATCATAGGGTTTGTATTTAGTTTTTGTATCTCTTTCACTTCAATTCAGTTCAGTTCAGTCACTCAGTCATGTCCAGCTCTTTGCGACCCAATGAACTGCAGCACGCCAGGCCTCCCTGTCCATCACCAACTCCCGGAGTTCACTCAGACTCACGTCCATCGAGTCAGTGATGCCATCCAGCCATCTCATCCTCTGTCATCCCCTTCTCCTCCTGTCCACAGTCCCTCCCAGCATCAGAGTCTCTCCAATGAGTCAACTCTTCTCATGAGGTGGCCAAAGTACTGGAGTTTCAGCTTTAGCATCATTCCTTCCAAAGAACACCCAGGGCTGATCTCCTTCAGAATGGATTGGTTGGATCTCCTTGCAGTCCAAGGGACTCTCAAGAGTCTTCTCCAACACCGCAGTTCAAAAGCATCATTTCTTCAGTGCTCAGCCTTCTTTATAATCTAACTCCCACATCCATACATGACCACAGGAAAAACCATAGCCTTGACTAGACGGACCTTAGTCAGCAAAGTAATGTCTTTGCTTTTGAATATGCTGTCTAGGTTGGTCATAACTTTTCTTCCAAGGAGTAAGCATCTTTAATTTCATGGCTGCAGTCACCATCTGCAGTGATTTTGCTGCTAAGTCACTTCAGTCGTGTCTGACTCTGTGCGACCCCATAGACGGCAGCCCACCAGGCTCCCCTGTCTCTGGGATTCTTCAGGCAAGAACACTGGAATGGGTTGCCATATCCTTCTCCAATGCATGAAAGTGAAAACTGAAAGTGAAGTCACTCAGTCATGTCTGACTCTTCGTGACCCCATGGACTGCAGCCTACCAGACTCCTCTGTCCATGGGATTTTCCAGGCAAGAGTACCAAGTCTGACACTGTTTCCACTGTTTCCCCATCTATGTCCCATGAAGTGATAGGACCAGATGCCATGATCTTAGTTTTCTGAATGTTGCGTTTTAAGCCAACTTTTTCACTCTCCTCTTTCACTTTCGTCAACAGACTTTTTAGTTCCTCTTCACTTTCTGCTATAAGGGTGGTGTCACCTGTATATCTGAAGTTATTGATATTTCTCCCAGCAATCTTGATTCCAACTTGTGTTTCTTCCAGTCCAGCGTTTCTCATGATGTACTCTGCATATAAGTTAAATAAGCAGGGTGACAATATACAGCCTTGACGTACTCCTTTTCCTATTGGGAACCAGTCTGTTGTTCCATGTCCAGTTCTAACTGTTGCTTCCTGACCTACATACAGATTTCTCAAGAGGCAGGTCAGGTGGTCTGGTATTCCCATCTCTTTCAGAATTTTCCACAGTTTATTGTGATCCGCACAGTCAAAGGCTTTGGCATAGTCAATAAAGCAGAAATAGATGTTTTTCTGGANCTTAGAAAGCATCACTATGAACAAAGCTAGTGGAGGTGATGGAATTCCGGTGGAGCTATTTCAAATCCTGAAAGATGATGCTGTGAAAGTGCTGCACTCAATATGCCAGCAAATTTGGAAAACTCAGCAGTGGCCACAGGACTGGAAAAGGTCAGTTTTCATTCCAATACCAAAGAATGCTCAAACTACCACACAATTGTCTCTTTCGTCTCCTTTAAAATAATTCTCCAGAACTTTTACTGTATATATATATATATTTTTTTTTTTTTGGCACTCAGACTGTGAGATCTTATTTCCCTGACTAGAGATTGAACTTGGGCCCTTGGCAGTTAAAGTGCCAGGACCTAATCACCACCAGGGAATTCCACTACTATATTCTTTGAACGTGTGTCAGACTCCACAATGGGTACATTACATACGAGAGGTTGTTGGTTTTTTTAAATTAATTGTTGTTTTAATTAATTGTTTTTTTAATTATTTATGTTATTTTTTTTGGTCATTGCTACATGCGGGTTTCTCTAGTTGGGAAGAGCAGGGACTACCCTCTAGGTGTGGTGCACTGGCTTCCCCCTGCAGTGGCTTCTCTGGTTGTGGAGCACAGGCTCTAGGTCATGGGTTTCAGGAGTTGTTGTGCATGGGCTCAGTAGTCGTGGTTCATGGGCTCTAGAGTGCTGGCTCAGTAGTTGTGGTGCATGAGCTTTGTTGCTCCACAGCATGTGGAATCCTCCCACACCAGGGATTGAACTCATGTCCCCATATTGGCAAGTGGACTGCTATCCACTGTAACACCAGGGAAGTCCCCCAGAGTATTTTTTAAAGTGGGACAAAATTCACATCACATGAAATGAACCATTTTCATCATTTTAATGTGTACAACCCCAGAAGTTCTTAGTATGTTCACAGTGTTGTACAACCATCGGTACTTAGTTCCAGAACTTTTACATCCCTGCCAAAAAGAATCCTGTAAGCATGAAGCAGTCATGCCCCCATCCTCCTGTCTCCCCTACCCCTGGCAACCACTCAACCACTGTTTGTCTGTGGTATTGCCCCTTCTGGACATTTCATATGATTGTAGTCATATAATATATGACATTTAGTAACTGGCTTCTTCACTGGGCTTCCCTGGTGGCTTAAGCAGTAAAGAATTTGCCTGTAATGCAGGAGACCCAGATTCGAGACCTGGGTAGGAAAGATTCCCTGGAGGAGAGAATGGCTACCCACTCCAGTATTCTTTCCTGGAGAATTCCATGGACAGAGGAGCCTGGCAAGCTATAGTCCAAAGGGCCACAAAGAGCTGGACATGACTGGGCCACTAACACTTTCACTTTGTTCACTAAACACATTTCCAAAGTCCATCCATGCCACAGCATCTATCACTACTTCGTTTACCTTTATGGGGAATAAGGTTTTGTTTTATCAACATTTACACTGCATTTATTCATCAGTTGGTGGATATTTGGGAGGTTTCCAGTTTGGGGCTATTTGAAATAATGCTGCTGTGAACATTTATATACAAGTTTTTGTGTGAACTTATCTTTTCAGTGTTCTTGGGTGTATACATAGGAGAGGAATTACTGGGTCTCAGGATAATTCACATGTAACTTTTTGAGAACAGCCAAGCTGTGTTCTACATGACTACACCATCTTACCTTCCCGTTTCTCCACATCCTTGGCAATTTCTGTTATTTTCCTTTGTTATGATTACTATCATCATTGTCAATTATCATAGCCATCCAAGTAGGTATGACGTAGTCCATCACTGTGGTTCTGATTTGCATTTTGACGCTTACTCCTTGGAAGGAAAGTCATGACCAACCTAGATAGCATATTCAAAAGCAGAGACATTACTTTGCCGACTAAGGTCCATCTAGTCAAGGCTATGGTTTTTCCAGTGGTCTTGTATGGATGTGAGAGTTGGACTGCAGAGAAAGCTGAGCACCGAAGAATTGATGCTTTTGAACTGTGGTGTTGGAGAAGACTCTTGAGAGTCCCTTGGACTGCAAGGAGATCCAATCATCCATCCTAAAGGAGATCAGTCCTGGGTGTTCATTGGAAGGACTGATGTTGAAGCTGAAACCCCAATACTTTGGCCACCTCATGTGAAGAGTTGACTCACTGAAAAAGACCCTGATGCTGGGAAGGATTGGGGGCAGGAGGAGATGGGGATGACAGAGGATGAGATGGCTGGATGATGTCACCGACTCAATGGACATGAGTTTGAGTGAACTCCGGTAGTTGATGATAGACAGGGAGGCCTGGCCTGCTGTGATTCATGGGGTCTCAAAAAGTTGGACATGACTGAGCGACTGAACTGAACTGAATGATGAATGAGATTGAGTGTTTGGGTCTCTTTATTCATAAATATTTTAGCATGTGTCACTAGAAGACAAGCTTCCCTGTGGGGAGCATGTTGTTCACCCTACTTGTGTTGCTGGCATCTGCAACTTCTCTCTTCTTTGGTGTGCTCTCCTGCATCAGCTGTGCAGTTCAGATGAAATGCTCCATCCTGAAATAGATTGTAGTATTCTGATGGGTTCTGGAAGTTGTTTTTGGTTTTTTTTTCTCCCCAGGCAGGTGCACCTCGGTAAGGATCATACGTCCTTTAAATTTAAAAAAGACATTTATGAGGAGCGGCAAAGAGTAAACAACAAATACAAGGTCAGAATTACTGCTAATCTGATATCATTTATTTCACTAAATATTTTTAATTCCTGCTATATGCAAGATGTCACAGCCGGAGGGGAAAAAAAATCTTACAGTTAAGTTGGAAGGGGAGACTGATAACATGCCCACCGTTAGCAATGAATTGAGGCTGGCCATACCTGTCACTGGAGACATCCGCTAAGTAGTGTAGAGATTCAAGGGACAACGAGAGAGGACACATCTAACTAGAAAGCTTCCTAGGAGACACAGTACAGTTTTGAAAAGTAGTAAATAAGAAACAAGCATCCAACTCAGAGGCAGGGAATGGCTCCAATTTGGGCTGGAATGCTGGGCGTGATCTGCAGTGCATGGAGATAAGAGACACCCAGAGACAGCAGCCAGGAGCCACACCAGAGCCAGGTCCAAACTAAAGCTGGAGGCCCAGGCCCACAGCAGAAAGCTGAGCAAAAGCAAGAGGGATGGAGGACCCAGATCGAGTGGGCATGAGAGCCCAATGGCACAGACACTCAAGGGTGGCGACTTCTTGCTCAAGGGAGATGGTCAGTAATGTTCACTTCTGAGATGTTCATCATAAATAAGTAGAGTCTGAATAAAGATACAAGAAGTCTCTTTCTTCTAACAACACCTTTGCCGATCCCTTTTTTAAATTGCCTATTTTATTTGACTTGTGGTGGAGGAAGTTTAGGTCTCTCCCTACAAAATCTGTGTTTTGAACCTGAGATCCACAGTCTCAGACTCCACATGTGTTTGAGATCAGCTGTGTTCATATAAGAGCTGAACTTATATGACTTCATATAAGAGCTCAGCACCTGCTGACAGCCATAGATGTCTCTCGCTTCTGTTTTGTTTTTTTATTTTACTGAAGTATAGTTGATTTTGTTGCGGTTCAGTCACTCAGTCGGGTCTGACTCTTTGTGACCCCATGGACTGCAGCATGCCAGCAGGCTTCCCTATCCTTCACTATCTCCCAGAGTTTGCTCAAGCTCATGTCCATTGAATTGGTGATGCCATCCAACTGTCTCATTCTCTGTCACCCCTTCTCCTCCTGCCTTCAGTCTTTCCCAGCATCAGGGTCTTTTCTAATGAGTCAGCTCTTCACATCTGGTGGCCAAAGTGTTGGAGCTTCAGCTTCAGCATTAGTCCTTCCAGTGGGATATGCATACTCCAGTGGAGTATGCAGGATTGATTTCCTTTAAGATTCACTGGCTTTATCTCCTTGCTATCCAAAGGACTGTCAAGAGTATCCTCCAACCCCACAGTTCAAAAACATTCATTTTTAAGCACTCAGCCTTTGTGGGCCAACTCTCACATTTGTACATGACTACTGGAAAAACTATACCTTTTAGTATATAAACCTTTTTGGCCAAGTGATGGTTCTGCTTTTTAATACACTGTCTAGGTTTGTATAGCTTTCCTTCCAAGGAGCAAGCATCTTTTAATTTCATTGTCCACAGTGATTTTGGAACCCAAGAAAATAAAGTCTGTCACTATTTCCAATTTTTCCCCATCTATTTGCCATGAAGTGATGGGACCGGATGCCATGATCTTTGTTTTCTGAATGTTGAGTTCTAAGCCAGCTTTCTCACTCTCCTCTTTCAGCTTCATCAAGAGGCTCCTCTTTGCTTTCTTGCATTAGAACAGTGTTATCTACATATTTGAGATTATTGATATATCTACCTGCAGTCTTAATTCCAGCTTGTGCTTCACATGATGTACTCTGCATATAAGTTAAATAAACAGGGTGACAATATACAGCCTTGATGTACTGCCTTCCCAGTTTTGAACCAGTCCCTTGTTTCATATCTGGTTCTAACTGTTGCTTCTTGACCTGCATAGAGGTTTCTCAGGAGGCAGCTAAGGCATTCTGGTATTCCCATCTTTTTAAGAATTATTCAGTTTTGTGATCCACACAGTCAAAGGCTTTAGCATAGTCAATGAAGCATAAATAGATGTTTTTCTGGAATTCTCTTGCTTTTTCTGTGACCCAGTGGATGGTGGCAATTTGATCTCTGGCTCCTCTGCCTTTTCTAAATCCAGCTTGTACATCTGGAAGTTCTTGGTTCACATACTGTTGAAGCCTCATTAGCATGTGAAATGAGTGAATTGTGTAGTAGTTTGAACATTCTTTGGCATTTTTCTTCTTTGGGATTGGATTGAGAACCAACACTGAGTGGCCTGAGTCCTGTGGCCACTGCTGAGTTTTCCAAATTTGCTGGCATACTGAGTGCAACACTTTAACAGCATCATCTTTTAGGATTTGAAATAGCTCAGCTGAAATTCCATCACCTTCACTAGCTTTGTCTGTAGTAATGGTTCCTAAGGCCCACTTAGGAACCAGGTTTCAGGATATCTTACTCTAGGTTTCAGGATATCTGCTTCTAGATGAGTGACCACACCATCGTGGTTATCCAGGTCATTAAGACCTTTTTTGTACAGTTCTTCTGTGTATTCTTGCCACTTCTTCTTAATATCTTTTGCTTCGGTTAGGTCCATATGTTTCTGTCCTTTATTGTGCCCATCCTAGCATGAAATATTCCCTTGGTATCTCTAATTTTCTTGAAGAGATCTCATCTTTCTTATGGTGTTGTTTTCCTCTATTTCTTTGCATTGTTCACTTCAGAAAGCTTTCTTATCTCTCCTTGCTATTCTTTGGAACTTTGCATTCAGATGGATATATCTTTTCCTTTTCTCCTTTGCCTTCACTTCTCTTCTTTTCTCGGCTATTTGTAAGGCTCATATTAGTTTCAGGTATGCAGTACAGTGATTCAGTTATACACACACACACACATACATATGTATATTCTTTTTCAGATTCTTTTCCCTTGTACATTATGACAAAATACTCTATAGCTAAAAATACAGTATAGCTCCCTTTGCCATACAGTAGGTCTTCTTATTTCCAAATAAGGTGTTGATGTGATGGTTGGAATAGATTTCTTGAAGTTCAATCTTTATTTATTCATTTTTAATTTTTATTTTATGTTGGAATAGTGCTTCTCTGGTGGCTCAGTGGTAAAGAATCTCCCTGCCTATGCAGGAGATGCAGGCTCCGTCCCTGGGTCAGGAAGATCCTCTGGTAAAGGAAATGGCAACCCACTCCAGTATTCTTGCCTGGGAAATTCCATAGACAGAAGAGCTTGGCAGGCTATAGTCCATTGGGGTTGCGAAAGAGTCAGACATAACTTATCAACTAAACAGCAACAACAGAGTTGATTAACAATGTTGTGTTACTTTCAGGTGTGTGACACGGTGATTCGGTTATCGTTGTTGTTCAGTTGCTAAGTTGTTGTTCAGCCACTAAGTTGTGTCCCAACTCTTTCGAACTCCATAGACTGCAGCACGCCAGACTCCCTTGTCCTTCACTAGCTCCCAGAGTTTGCTCAAATTCATGTCCATTGAATCAGTGATGCCATCCAGTCATCGTGTCCTCTGCCACCCCCTTCTCCTCCTGCCCTCAGTCTTTCCCAGCTTCAGAATCTTTTACAATGAGTCAGCTCTTCACATCAGGTGTCCAAAGTATTTGAGCTTCAGCTCCAGCAGCAGTCTTTCCAATTAATATTCAGGATTGATTTCCTTTACAATTGACTGGTTTGGTCTCCTTGAAGTCTTAAAGTATTCTTAAGAGTCTTCTCCAGCACCACAGTTCAAAAGCATCAATTCTTTAGTGCCCAGCCTTCTTAATGGTCCAGCTCTCACATCTGTACATGACTGCGGGAAAAACCATAGCTTTGACTATATGGACCTTTGTCAGCAAAATAATGTCTCTGGTTTTTATATGATGTCTAGGTTTGTAATAGCTTTTCTTCCAAGGAGCAAGCATCTTTTAATTTCATGACTACAGTCACCATCTGCAGTGATTCTGGAGCCCAGGAAAATAAAGTTTGTCACTGTTTCCACTTTTTCTCCTTCTATTTGCCATCAAATGATGGGACAAGATGCCATGATTTTCATTTTTTCATTGTTGAATTTTAAGCCAGCTTTTTCGCTCTCCTCTTTCACCTTCATTAAAAGGCTCTTTAGTTCCTCTTCACTTTCTGCCATTAGAGTGGTATCATCTGCATTCAGTTATACATATATGTATATCTATTTTTATCAAATTCTTTTCCCATTTAAGCTATTACAGAATACTGAGCAGAGTTCCCTGATCTATATAGTAGGTCCTTGTTGGTTACCCATTTTAAATATAGTAGTATGTACGCCAATCAGTTTAGTCTTAAAAATGACTGTGGACAGTGTAGCTGAGAACCAAGCTAATTTTAGAAGTTAATTAGCAAATAGTAAAACCCACAGAGAAGCAAAAACTAACACATTTTTGCAGTGTGTATGGTCCTTTTTACTGTGGAGGCAGGTATGTGCAGACACTGACCAAGCCAAGCCAGCCTTCCTGAGAACAACCTGGAAGTGCCTAGTGTGGAACAGGAGGACACAGTAGTAGGGGAAGGGGAGCAATCTGGGGGACTCTTAATCCAAGGATGAGACAGACCCCCAACCTCCGCCACCCCGGAAGAGGGGAGAGATCACATGCCTGAGTTAAACCTGATACTTGGTTAATTAGCTCTAAGGAGCTTAAAACTTTACTGGGACGTTAAATTTCTTTTACATGAAATCTCTACACCCCCATGGTGACACAGTTTCCTAGAATCCTTTCTGTGAATTTTAAATGCTTCAGATAATTTCCAGAGACTATCGTTAAGATCCCCTGGAGGAGGAAATGGCAACTCACTCCAGTATTCTTGTCTGGAAAATTCCATGGAAAGAGGAGCCTGGTGGGCTACAGCCAGTGGGGTCCCAAAGAGTCAGAAATGACCAAGTGTTCGCATGCGTGTACACGCGCATCTGTGCGTACACACACACACACACACACACACTCTAATTTTAATAAGAAGGTGTTGGGGTTGTGCTTCTAATAAAACTTTCCATATTTAAACAGTAGGTGTACTTGCAATGATCATTTTAACCACCACTCTCAGCGGGAACATCATGGATGGATTAGACCAATTGCTTAATGTGTTTCTACCCGTTTTAAAGAGAAATAACAGTTGTAGTTGGGTGCATCTGTATTCAGTTTTAATATTTTCAATGATTGAAAACCCCAGCTAGATAGAGGAGATCCTATTTTGTATGAGGAATTCCAGCGACGCAAGACAGAAGTTCACACCAAACGGATTTTACACGACCTGGAAGAAGTGAGTAACTTTTCTTTATTTGGAATAAAGAAAAGCAGCTCTTTTATATGCTTATTTTTATTTATTTTTATTTTATTTATATGCTTATGTCGGCAGCTCTTTTTTTTAATTTTTTTTTATTTTTTTAAATTTTTATTTTAACTTTAGTTTACTTTACATTACTGTATTGCTTTTGCCAAACATCAACATGAATTCACCACGAGTGTACAAGCGTTCCTAAACATGAATCCCTTCCCACCTCCCACCCCATACCATCCCTCTGGGTCCTCTCCTTGCACCAGTCCCAAGCATCCTGCATCCTGCATCCTGCATCGGATATCGACTGGCGATTCATTTCTTACTTGATAGTATACATGTTTCAATGCCATTCTCCCATCTCATCCCACCCTCTCCCNTGGTGTTTGGAAACCTCTCTTCTTAAAGTTCCTTTCCCGGGTCGGGCTTCCCTACCCAGGACGGAGCTCCCTCCCCACCTCCTTTGTCTCTTTTTTCATCTTTTATATTTTTCCCTACCTGTTTTTGAAGGCAATGATCTGCTTTTCTGGGTGCTTGATATCCTCTGCCAGCATTCAGAAGTTGTTTTGTGGAGTTTGCTCGGCGTTGAAATGTCTTTTTGAGGAATTTGTGAGGGAGAAAGTAATCTCCTCGTCCTATTCCTCCGCCATCTTCCCAGAATCCCCTCAGCAGCTCTTTATATGCTTATTTTTTAAGCATATAAGCAATTTTCTAGAAATCCTCTTACCAAGAGATTTTTAATAATTTTTAACTTGTTTACCTTTTCACAGAGTGTTTTTTGTTTTTTTTTAACATGTCCACAAGTCAGGCATCAATTTGAGATTAACGGCACCCTATACAGGCACCTCCTTCCCACACTCTGCTTTCTCCTCTTGGTCTCCGTTTTTCTTCCCCTTTGCTCGCCAAGGACTTCCCTGGTGGCTCAGATGGTAAAGTGTCTGCCAGCAATGAGGGAGGCCCGGGTTCGATCCCTGGGTTGGGAAGATCCCCTAGAGAAGGAAATGGCAACCCACTCCAGTACTCTTGCCTGGAAAATCTCATGAATGGAGGAGCCTGGTAGGCTACAGTCCATGAGGTCGCAAAGAGTCAGACAGGCCTGAGCGACTTCACTTTGCTGTCCACGCCCCTGTCTGTGTGCTGATCCTCAGGGTGGGTCCCTGGGTAGGTTCCTTGCCCCCTCCTTCCCCTTGTCAAACAAGACAGGAAGTCAGACACCGGAGCGCTGGCTCCAGCTCTACCACGGATATGATCTGGGAGGAGCTCTTTCAGCCTTGGTGCTGCAGTGTCGCAACTGCGAAGCAGGGACAGCAGCCCCACCAGAGTTTCTTCTGTCATGTGATAGTTTCTAGTTAAAAACCTCAATTTTTAATTTTTGTTTTTTCTTGAAATTTTATTTTATTGAAGTATAATTGATTTTAAAAGGTTGTGTTAGTTTCTGCTGTATAGCACAGTGATTCAGTGTGTGTATATATAATGTATATATATATATACATTATATATACATTCTTTTTCCATTATGTTTCATCAGAGGATATTGAATGTAGTTCCCTGTGCTATACAGTGGGACCTGTTGTCTATCCCAATTTTTAATTTTAACAATGAAAAGATTCTTCTCCATCTCCCACCTCCATCATTCTCACTTTTCTCTTCTGGGTCTGTCAAATCTGAACTATTTTCACCTTTTTCCTTCACCCCACATGTCATCTGGCCCCAAAGTCTTGCCAGTCACTCTTCCATGAGGCCACCCCCAGGTCCACCGTCACACCCTGTCACACCTCAGCCTCAGCTTATTCCTCAGATCCACCTTCTCTTCTGTGGCCACTGCCCGGGCCAATGCAGGGCTGATCCATTTCCGATGACTGTCTTCACATTGTTTCTCTGTTCAAGAACCTGCAGCACCAGAGGCTCTGGTGGCCCCTCGACACCCCAGGCACCCTTTCCTTCCCAGCCAATTACTGGTGTTCATGCATGTGTGCACATGATGTGCAGGCCTCGTGAGGACCACACAGTCTGGCCCCCCATTCCAAGGCATCCCATCCCCCATCACAAGGGACTGATTTCCTTGTGACTTCATTCTTTCCCAGGGCTGCATGTGTTTGTTCGATCTTGCCTATCTAGACTGTACATTTCTTTCTTTCTCTTTTGATGTAATATTCACAATTTTCTGAAAAGAAAACTCACCAAATGAGAAAAACAGAAATTTTTGTAAACTGATAAATTGCTTTTTTTAAAAAAATTGCAGTAAAAGTCTTTCTAATTGGTGAAAAGTTAGAAGTATTATATGTACAAGAAAATATAAGCTGTTTTATTCAGTATTGTGTTAGAGATTCTAGATAGTGTATAGCATGATAAGAAAAAGATATAGTAAAAGTCATAAATATTGGAGAGAAAGATCTTTGATTTCATATGATGTGATTGACTGTGTTTATAGAAAATCTAAAAGAATCTATTGCCAGAATAATTCAATTTACTGAATTTGTGAGAGAGCTTGGCAATTGCGTATAAAATCAATTGTACAATATGTATGTATTTTCACATACAACAAATAAAATGTTAACATACAATTTAATAGACATGTAATTTATAATAGCAAGCAAGTACCTAGAAGCAAATCTAACAGTTACAAAGCTTTACACTGAAACAGCAACAAAGATCTAAATAAGTAGAAAGATTTTTACAGAAGTTTCATGAAAGAGAATAAACATTGCAAAGATGTCACCTCTTTCTAAATTGATCTATAGATTTAACGCAATCCTAGCTAATATCACAATAGACTTTCTCTTGGAATTTTATAAACTCTTTCAGTACACATATATGTATATATGCATAACATGAACATGAATATTATTGTATAGATATGTGTGTGTGTATATTTGTAAGCTACCAGCTTACCTGGTAGCTCAGTGGTAAAGAATCGCCTACAATGCAGGAGACGGAGGAGATGTGGGTTTGATCCCCGGTTGGGAAGATCCCCTGAAGAAGTAAACATCAACCCACTCCAGTATTCTTGCCTGGAAAACCCCATGAACAGAGAAGCCTGATGGACTACAATCATAGGGTTGCAAAGAGTTGGACACGACTGAGTGACTGAGCACGCACATACACAGGGGAAAGAGGAAAGGCATGAGAATTTTTTTAACTTAAAATGAATAACCTGGGGGAGAGGACTGCCTCTGAAGGAGACACAGTCTTACAAAAAAGTCAGATCATTAAGGCAGTGTGGTGCTGACATACGGATGGACAAAAGATAAATGAAACCAAAGAGAAAGCCAGAAACAGATCTGCATTATATATATGTGACCTTGAGTCACTAGAAAAATGAGAATAGACTACATTTCTTAAAACCCAAATCTTATCTTTCTTTTGGTTCCTAACCCAAGAAGTAGTCCCTATAATGCTGTGTGCACCAAAGTGCTTAATAAATGCTCATTAAATGGAAGAACAAATAACTTGACTTGAGATCAAACTCTGAAACATTTTTATTAAATGATTATGCCCGGAGTTAAAATTTAAATCTAAGATGGACCGATATTTTGTGTTCACAGAAAATCCAGGAATTTCATCCTAATTTTGATCCACTCGTTAATAATACTTGGGTCAACAGATTCCGAGCACAGAGACGGTTTCAACAAGCAGCTCGCAAGGTAAGTCTCAGCACCATGTTGAAGTTTCCCTGTGTTTAACAATGGGAAATTGAGCAATGAGTTTTTTTTATAACAACTTTATTGAGATGCAATTCACATGCCATAAAATTCACTCCTGTACAGTATACAATTCTCTAGTTTTTTTATATAGTGCAGAGTGGTACAGAGACCTTCCCTAGTGGTTCAGTGCTAAAGAATCTGCCTGCAATGCAGGAGCCACAGGAGATGCAGGTTCAATCCCTGGGTCAAGAAGATCCCTTGGAGAAGGAAATGGCAACCCACACCAGTATTCTTGCCTGAGAAATCCAATGGACAGAAGAGCCTGGTGGGATCTAGTCCATAGGATCATAAAGAGTCGAACACAGCTGAAGTGACTTAGCACAGAGTGGTGCAGCCATCACCACTATCCGGTTTTCAGTTCAGTTCAGTTCAGTCACTCAGTCGTGTCTGACTCTTTGCGACCCCATGGACTGCAGTACAGCAGGCCTCACTGTCCATCACCAACTCCCGGAGTTTACTCAAACTCATGTCCATTGAGTTGGTGATGCCATCCAACCATCTCATCCTCTGCCATCCCCTTCTCCTGCCTTCAATCTTTCCTAGCATCAGGGTCTTTTCTTAGTCAGTTCTTCACATCAGGTGGCCAAAGTATTGGAGTTTCAGCTTCAGCATCAGTCCTCCCAATGAATAATTAGGACTGATTTCCTTTAGGATGGACTGGTTGGATCTCCTAGCTGTCCAAGGGACTCTCAAAAGTCCTCCAACACCACAGTTCAAAAGCATCAATTGTTCGGCCCTCAGCTTTCTTTATAATCCAACTCTCACATCCATGCATAGCTACTGGAAAAACCATAGCTTTAACTAGATGGACCTTTGTTGGTAAAGTGATGTCTCTGCTCTTGAATATGCTGTCTAGGTTAGTCATAGCTTTTCTTCCAAGGAGCAAGTGTCTTTTCATTTCATGGCTGCAGTCACCATGTGCAGTGATTTTGGAGCCCCCAAAAATAAAGTCTGTCACTGTTTTCATTGTTNTTTTCATTTCATGGCTGCAGTCACCGTGTGCAGTGATTTTGGAGCCCCCAAAAATAAAGTCTGTCACTGTTTTCATTGTTTCCCCATCTATTTGCCATTAAGGGATGGGCTGTATGTCATGATCTTAGTTTTCTGAATGTTGCGTTTTAAGTCAACTTTTTCACTCTCCTCTTTCACTTTCATCAAGAGGCTCTTTAGTTCTTCTTTGCTTTCTGCCATAAAGGTGGTGTCATCTACATATCTGAAGCTATTGATACTTCTCCTGGTAATCTTGATTCCAGCTTGTAATTCATCCTTTGCAGCATTTCTCATGATGTACTCTGCATATAAGTTAAATAACCTGGGTGACAATATACAGCCTTGATGTACTCCTTTCCTGATTTAAAACCAGTCTGTTGTTCCATGTCCAGTTCTAACTGCTGCTTCTTGACCTGCATACAGATTTCTCAGGAGGCAGGTAAGATAGTCTGGTGTTCCCATCTCTTTAAGAATTTTCCACAGTTTGTTGTGATCCACACAGTCGAAGGCTCTGGCATAGTCAATAAAGCAGAAGGAGATGTTTTTCTGGAACTCTCTTGCTTTTTGGATGATCCAATGGATGTTGGCAATTTGATCTCTGATTCTTCTGCCTTTTCTATAACCAGCTTGAACATCTGGAAGTTCACAATTCTTACACTGTTGAAGCCTGGCTTTGCAGAAGGCAATGGCACCCCACTCCAGTACTCTTGCCTGGAAAACCCCATGGATGGAGGAGCCTGGAAGGCTGCAGTCCATGGGGTCGCTGAGGGTCGGACATGACTGAGCGACTTCACTTTCACTTTTCACTTTCATGCATTGGAGAAGGAAATGGCAACCCACTCCAGTGTTCTTGCCTGGAGAATCCCAGGGACTGGGGAGCCTGGTGGGCTGCTGTCTATGGGGTCATACAGAGTCGGACACGACTGAAGTGACTTAGCAGTTGGAGAATTTTGAATATTACTCTGTTAGTGTGTGAGATGAGTGCAATTGTGCAGTAGTTTGAGCATTCTTCGACATGGCCTTTCTTTGGGATTGGAATGAAAACTGACCTTTTCCAGTCCTGTGGCCACTGCTGAGTTTTCCAAATTTGCTGGCAGATTGAATGAAGTACTTTCATAGCATCCTCTTTTAGGATTTGAAATAGCTGAACTGGAACTCCATCACCTCCACTAGCTTTGTTCGTAGTGATGCTTTCTAAGGCCCACTTGACTTCACATTCCAGGATGTCTGGCTCTAGATGAGTGATCACACCATCATGATTATCTGGGTCATGAAGATCTTTTTTGTACAGTTCTGTGTATTCTTGCCACTTCTTATTATTTTCTGCTTCTGTTAGGCCCATACCATTTCTTTCCTTTTTTTGTGCTCATCTTTGCATGAAAATTTCCTTTGGTATCTCTCATTTTCTTGAGATCTCTAGTCATTTCCATCCTATTATTTTCCTCTATTTCTTTGCATTGATCACCAAGGAAGGCTTTCTTATCCCTCCTTGCTATTCTTTAGAACTCTGCATTCAAATGTGTATATCTTTCCTTTTCTCCTTTGCCTTTCTCTTCTCTTCTTTTCATAGCTATTTGTAAGGCCTCCTCAGACAACCATTTTGCCTTTTTGCATTTCTTTTTCTTGGGGATGGTCTTGAACACTGCTTCCTATACAATATCATGAACCTCTGTCCATAGTTCTTCAGGCACTCTGTCTATTAGATCTAATCCCTTGAATCTATTTGTCACTTCTACCGTTAATCATAAGGGATTTGATTTAGGTCCGATTTTAGGACATTTTTATGACTGGCTAAAGAAACCCTGTTCCCCTCAGTAGTCACTCTAGCCCTCCAGTCACTGTCCACTTTCTGTCTATGTGGATTTTCATATTCTGGACATTTCATATGTGTAAAATCATATAGTACACAGCCTTTTGTAACTAGCTTCTCTCACTTAACATCTTTTCAAGATTCATCCATGGTGCAGCAGGTTTCAGTACCTTATTCCTTTTTTAGGATGAATTGTGTTCAGTCATGTGGAAATACCACACTCTGTTTTTCTAGTTATTGGTTGAAGCATTTCAGCTGTACCTGTTTTTGGCTATTGTGATGGGAATAAGGATGTCACAAACATTTATGTACAAGTTTGTGGACATATCTTCAGTTCCTGCGGTGTGTCCATCTAGGAGTTGCATTACTGGGCCATATGGAAACTCTAGAACCACAAGATGCTGGTTAATTATTCCTGGAGAGCACCATGGGGTGTTCTGGTGGGCTATGGGCTCTGACATCCAGGCTGCAGCTCTGCTTTCAAGGTGTGTCCTCTCACCACCTGGCTTCTTCACCCTTACACTGGTCTCCACCCAGCACATTTCCTGAGATCAGGAACAAATGAAGATCTGTTAGGCTCTAAGGTCAGCAAAGGGTGTGAGTGACCCCTGGTCTGGCTACCTACTCCCCTCCCCAGCTACCCCATCCTCTGTGTGGTCCTAGACCTCATCTGCTTCCTAAACATCAGCTCGTTACCTGCTCCTCCTCACTGTTCACTCAGAATGCCAATCCATCTCACCTCCCTCTGTTCACAGCTGGCCTCAGGCAGCTCAGCCTACCCCACCTCCAACAAACTGTCCTGTAAGCCTCAGCACTTAGCCATCTTAGGGGGCCCTCTTGCATCTTATGCTGCCTGTCAACCTCTGGGGTGTGGCTGCCTGGGGAGCAGAATCCCTCTCCAGGAAGGAAACAGTGATTAAGACTTGGGCTCTGGCCTGGGCTACTTGCCCTCCATTGCTGGTGTTACTTCTTTTTCTGCATGCATGCCTAGTTGCTTCAGTCTTGTCCAATTCTTTTCAGCCCTGTGGACTGTAGCCCGCCAAGCTCCTCTGTCCATGGGATTCTTCAGGCAAGAATACTGGAGTGGGTTGCCATGCCCTCCTCCACAGGATCTTCCTGACCCAGGGACTGAACCCACCTCTCTTACATCTCCTGCATTGACAGGCGGTTTCTTTACCACTAGCGCCACCTTTACTCCAGCATAGTTTTTTAAATTTTTTATTCTGCAAACTTTACTTATTTATTTATTTATTATTAATTTTTGAAATTTATTTTTGGCTGGGCTGGGTCTTTGTTGCTTTGTGAGGGTTTTCTCTAGTTGCGGTGAGCAGGGGCTACTCTTTTTTGGAGTACACGAGCTTCTCATTGTGCTGGCTTTTTTGTTGCAGAGCACAGGCTCTAGATCTGGGATTCAGTAGCTGCAGTGTAAGGGCTCTCGGGTATTCAGGCTTCAGTAGTTGCAGCACAGTGGCTCAGCAGTTGTGGCTCATGGGCTCTCTAGCACGGGCTCAGTAGTTGTGGTGCACAGGCTTAGTTGCTCCGTGGCATGTGGAGTCTTTCTGAACCAGGGATCGAACCCATGTCTCCTGCACTGACAGGTAGATTCTTATCTACTGCACCACTGGGGAGTCCAGGTACAATTGATTTACAATGTCATGTTGATTTCTGCTGTATAGGAAAGCAATTCAGTTACACATACATATGTGTTCTTGCTCATATTCTTTTCCATATGGTTTTTCACAGACTATTGAATATAGTTCCCTGTACTATACAGTAGGACCTTGTTGTTTCTCCATTCTGTATATAATAGTTTGCATCTGCTAATCCCAAACTCCTAATCACCCCTCCCCCAACTCCCTCCCCGTTGGCAACTACCAGTCTGTTCTCTGTGTCGAGTCTGTTTCTGTTTCATAGATAAGTTCACTTGTGTCATATTTCAGATTCTACATATAAGTGGTATCATATGATATTTGTCTTTCAGTGTCTGACCTACTTCACTTAGTATGATAATCTCTAAGTCTATCTGTATTGCTGCAAATGACATTGTTTTACTCTTTTTTATGGCTGAGTAGTATTCCATTGTATATATGTATCACATCTTCTTTACCATTAATCTTTCTAAGGACTTTTAGGTTGCTTCTGTTCAGCTCTTGTAAATAGTGCTGCTGTGAACAGAGGGATGCATGTGTCTTTTCAAATTAGAGTTTTCTCCAGATATCTGCCCAGGAGTGGGATTGCTGGATCATATGATACCTCTATTTATAGTTTTTTGAGGATTTCCATACTGTTCTCCACAGTGGCTGCACCAGTTTCCATTCCCATCTTGGTGCTACTTCTCATGAGCTTTTCAGTCTTGGAAAAGTTCCATGACCTCTGTCCTCTGTCTCCTCATCTGTCACTGAGGACACCAGTGAGAGCTGTGTCAGGGCTGTCAGGAAAGTTAAGTGAGTCAACACACAGAAGAGACTCCCACGGTTTACATTGTGGGTATCTTTCAGGCAGTGCTTGCAGCCTGGGCTGAAACCAGTCCTGGTGGATAGAGCAGAGCTCACTGCATCAGTGACCTGCTCCCCAACCTCCCAGGCCCTGTAACTGGTGTCCCTGTTAGGGCTTTGTCTAGGTGGCTATGTGCCCACAGAGGACAGACCTGGCCACAAGACACTACCTGCTAGCAGGACTCCCACTACCACCCCCAGCCACTTTCTCTGGACCAGCCCTCCTGGCTCAGCAGTTGTGTGTCTGGCTTTGAGTGGCATTTCTGTCTTTTCTGCACACTTCCCAGCAGGTATTGTCACTTAGATATGCAAAGCTGTCCCCAGCCTCATGGCTCTGCCATCTCCTTGGCTCAGCCACACCCAGTCATCTCTCACCTGGACCACCTCAGTCCAGGCCTCCCTAAGCCTGGACAAGATTGGACCTCTCCCCAGGGAAACCCTCCAAAAGCCCCCATTGCAACTGGAATAAAATGCATAACTTCTATCACAATGACAAGGCCATCCTGGGTTTCTCTCTGTCCTTTAAGCTTGTCTCCTTTGTTTCCAAGTCAGGATCTTTGCATCTGCTACTTCCTCTGCTTAGAACTTTCTTTCCAGGACCAGTGTCTCTTCATTGTTCAAGTCTTAGATCAAACTTAACCTTGGAGAGGCCATCCTTAAATCCCTCACAAGAGGCCAGATACCCCACCCCTGGCCCCTCAGTCATGCCCTCATGTGTTCACTCTTTTTTATTTTATTTATGGTATTTATCTTGTCTATTGTCATCCTGTTATACATATAGACACACGCACAGAACATCAGCTCTGTGTAGGCAAGGCATCCATTTCTCCACACTGTGTCTGCAGTTCCTTGAACAGGAATGTCCACAGAGTAACTGTGTCATAATATTCCATAAATGACAAAGTCTGTCCCCAGATGGAAAGGAGCATGATCTGTGACATGAGCAGGCCCCCAACTTCGTGTGCAGGGAGCTCAGCTCCAGCAGCATCTGCTCTGGACACAATGCCTGGGAGCATACAGCCAGCATTGCCCCAACCCACTGCCAGGCTTCTACAGAATCCTCCACTCAGTTTGTCCTTCAATTCTGATAATAACACAACAGCAGTGTCACTACTCAGATTCACCCTGGAACTTGTCACTCTTTCCGCTCTGGAAATTTGAGAAAACTGAAGCTCGTAAACTGGGCGGGTCAAGGCCCGGTAACAGCCTGGTCTCTCTTTGTATGCAGGCGGGTCTGCACTGCCCGGACCTTGGCACCTGCAGCCTTGTCTAAGACAGCGTGTAACCTCCTGGGAATTCCCAGGTGGGCTCAGCTCCTGGTTGCGGTTGTGGAAAGTGAGCTGAATTGAATGCCAAGATGAGCACTGATTAATAATGTGAAATCATTATTCTTTCCAATTCCAGGTCCTGATTCATCACCGCTTGCTTACTATGCTGAATGCCGTCCGTAACATACAGAAAGACATCATCATGAAAAGGTTCGCTCAGGAAAGACAGTCCATGGCACAAGGTAGAGCAGCTGCCCACAGCTGTGTTTCAGCAGCATACACCCTAAGCAGGGGGCTTCTCTGTGATGAAGTTAGCTTTCATAAATCACATGTCCTGGATTTTTTTTAATTATTGAAGTATAATTGATTTACAGTGCTGTGTTAATTCTGCTATATAGCAAAGTGATTCTGTCATACATAAATATACATTTTTTAGAAAATTGTTTTCCATTGTGGTTTATCACAGGATAGTGAATATAGTTCCCTGTGCTATATAATAGGACCTTGTTGTTTATCCATTTGGCACACAATTGTTTGCTTCTGCTAACTCCAAACTCCCATTCCATCTCTCCCCACACCTGCAAGGTCCCCTGCACCTTGACAACCACACGTCTTTCCTCTTTCTGTTTTGTAGGTAAGTTCATGTGTCATATTTTAGATTCAACATATAAGTATATATATGGTATTTATCTTTCTCTTTCTGACTGACTTAGTGATAATCTCCAAGTATATCCATGTTGCTGCAAGTGGCATTATTTCATTCTTTTTTGTGGCTGAGTAATATTCCATTTTATATGTATATATGCCATATTTTCTTTATCCATTCATGTGTCAATGGACATTTAGGTTACATCCATATCTTAACTGTTGTAAATGGTGCTGCTATGAACATAGCACATTTTATTACATTTTAATTATTCTTTTTTCCTCCTATATTATTTTATCTCTGATACTGACATTTCTAATAAACTCTTTAAAAAACATCACAAAATTTACCTGTGAGTTAAATGTGAACACCTGTAAAATGACTTTATATGTTTCTTTAATCTTTTTCTTTGCTGATAAGGACAAAGAATATTCATCAGAGATGCTTTCACTAAGAATTACAGTTTTAGGGGAACTTCTGATTCAAGATGGCAGAGTAGAATGATGTGCGCTCATCTCTTTTTGCGAGAACACCAAAATCACAACTAGCTGTTGAACAACCGTTGAGAGGAGAACACTGGAACCCACCTAAAAAAGATAACTTGTGTCCAAAGACAAAGAAGAAGCTGCAGTGAGATGGTAGGAGGGGCACAATCATATTAAATCAAATTCCATACCCACTGGGTGGGCAACCCACAGACTGGAGAAAAATAATACCAAAGAGGCTCTCTCTCTCTTATGAAGTTTCTGAACCCCATGTCAGGCTTCCAGCCTGGGGATCCTACAAAGGGACTGGGAATCCCCAGGGAATCTGACCTTGAAGGCCAGTGGGATTTTATTATAGGACTTCCACAAGACTTCAGGAAATGGACTCCAGTCTTGGAGGGCACAAACAAATTTTGTACACACCAAGACCCAGAGGAGAGGAGCAGTGACCCCACCAGGAGACTGAACCAAAACTACTTGTTAGTGTTGGAAGGCCTCCTGTGGAGGTGTGGGTAGGCAGGGGCTCACCACAGGGATGGGGGCACTGGCAGCAGCAGTCTGGGAAGGCCCCATGTGGCATAAACCCTCTTGGAGTTCACTACTAACCCTACCACGTAACTCAGCTGGTAAAGAATCCACCTGCAATGCAGGAGACCTGGGTTCAATCCCTCGGTTGGGAAGATCCTCTGGAGAAGGAAATGGCTACCCGCTCTAGTATTCTGGCCTGAAGAATTCCATGGACTGTATAGACTGAGTATAGACTGTATAGGCTGTATACAGACTGAGTGACTTTCATTTTCACTTTCAAAAAAGAACCTTTAGACCCCAGGGCTAGGTTGCCTCAGGCCAAACAACTAGCAAGGAGAGATTGTTAGTTGGATTAAAGTTTTAAAGTTTTATTGAGCAAGGGCCTGCCCACCAGAGCACCACCTGGCTTTTCCTGACCTCTCCTTCCCATCAAGAAGCTTACAGAAGCCTCTTAGCCTCCTTCATCAAAGGACAGATAGAAGAATCAAGAAGAACCACAATCCCATAGCAGCTAGAACAAAAATCACATTACAGAAAGTTAATCAGGATGAAAAAGCAGAGAGTTATGTCTCAGATGAAGGGACAAAATAGAACTCCAGAAAAACAACTAAATGGAGGTAGCAACCTTTCAGAAAAAGAATTCAGAATAATGATAGTAAAGATGATCCAGGATTTTGGAAACAGAATGGAGAAGATGCAAGAAATCTTTACCAAAGAACTATAAGAACTAAAGAACAAACAGAAATGAACACTGCTGCTGCTGCTGCTGTCGCTTCAGTTGTGTCTGACTTTGTGTGACCCCATAGACGGCAGCCCACCAGGCTCCCCCATCCATGGGATTCTCCAGGCAAGAACACTGAAGTGGGTTGCCATTTCCTTCTCCAGTGCATGAAAGTGAAAAGTGAAAGTGAAGTTGCTCAGTCGTATCCAACTCTTAGCGACCCCATGGACTGCAAGAGATGAATACTGGAAGGAATCGATGGCAGAATAACTGGACAGAAGAACAGATAAGTGACCTGGAGGACAGAATGGTGGAAACACTGACAGAGCAAAATATAGAAAAAAAGAATGAAAATAAATGAAGACAGTCTAAGAGACCTTTGGGGAAACATTAAATGCACCAACATTCACATTACAGGGGAGAAGAGAGAAAGGAAGGACCCAAGAAAATATTTGAAGAGTTAATAGATGAAAAGTTCCCTAACATAGGAAATAGTCAACCAAGTCCAGAAAGTACAGAGTTCCAGGCAGGATGAACACAAGGAGGAAAAAGATACATAGCAATCAAACTGACAAAAATTAAAGACAAAGACAAAAGAGTAAAAGCAACAAGGGAAAAAGGACAAATAACATACATACAAGGGAACCCCCATCAGGTTATCAGCTGATTTCTCAACAGAGATGCTATGAGCCAGAAGGGAATGGCATGATATACTTAAAGTGATAGAAGGGAAGAATCTACAACCAAGAAAACTCTACCCAGCAAGACTTTCCTTCAAACTTGATGGAGAAGTCAAAAACTTTCCAGACAAGCAAAAGTTAAGAGAATTCAGCACCACCAAACCAGCTTTACAACAAAAGCTAAAGGAGCTTCTCTAGGCATGAAACACAAGAGAAGGAAAAGACCTACAGAAAATAAACCCAAATCAATTAAGAAAATGGTAATAGGATCATTACCTACTGAGAAATATCAGTAACCTCAGATATGCAGATGACACCACCCTTATGGCAGAAGAGGAATTAAAGGGCCTCTTGATGAAGGTAAAAAACTGGCTTAAAACTCAACATTCAAAAAACGAAGATCATGGCATCCAGTCGCATCACTTCATGGCAAATAGATGGGGAAACAACTAGAAACAGTGGTGGATTTTATTTTCTTGGGCTCCAAAATCACTGCAAATGGTGACTGCAGCCATGAAATTAAAAGACACTTTCTCCTTGGAAGAAAAGCAATGACAAACCTAGACAGCATATTAAAAAGCAGAGACACTGCTGCCCGGGTCCAGCCCCAGTGGATCCAGGGTAATTCAAGTGGGGATGGAGTCAGTGTCCTAGGAATTAATTGCTTAATTAAAGATATAGAGGGAGATTAGAGAGAAATAGTCTAGTAGGAAAACTAGTGGAGAAAAAGAGGCTGAATAATTTGGTTTACGTGGGATACCAATAAAGCTTCGAGACAAGAAGCTTGCACCACCTACATAGGCCACCGGCGCCCACTTGAATATCAGAGGATGCCCTGCCTTGGGCTCCCTCTCGTGTGGAACTTAAATGCCAGGGCAAAATTAGCAGGCTTGGTGGGCACCCACGCTCCAGATGGGAATTCAGCCAGAAAAACAGGGAACAAGAAAGAACGACACGGGGGAATCAGTCTTTCCAGAAACTGAGAGGAGCTACCCTGCGTCCAAGGTCGGGGGCGATGGCCAGGAGGAGATACCCCGCGTCTGAGGCCAGGGGTGGCAGCCAGGAAGAGCCACCCGCGTCTGAGGTCGGGGTGACAGCCGAGAGGAGCCAACCCATGTCCGAGGCCAGGGGCGGCACCTGAGGCCAAGGGCAGCAGCAGGAAGGAGCAACCCCACGCCCAAGACTAGGGGTGGCAGCCGGGAGGGGCAACCCCACATCCAAGGAGTGGTGGCTGCACAGGTGCAAGAGGACCTAGAGGAGCCATCCCACATTGAAGGTCAGGAAGGGCAGCGGGAGGAGATACCCCTCGTCCAAGGTAAGGAGCAGCGGCTGTGCTTTGCTGGAGCAGCCGTGAAGAGATACCCCACGCCCAAGGTAAGAGAAACCCAAGTAAGATGAGGTGTTGCAAGAGGGCATCAGAGGGCAGACACGCTGAAACCATACTCACAGAAAACTAGTCAATCTAATCACACTAGGACCACAGCCTTGTCTAACTCAATGAAACTAAGCCATGCCCACGGGGCAACTCAAGACGGGTGGGTCATGGTGGAGAGGTCTGACAGAATGTGGTCCACTGGAGAAGGGAATGGCAAACCACTTCAGTATGCTTGCCTTGAGAACCCCATGAACAGTATGAAAAGGCAAAATGATAAGATACTGAAAGAGGTACTCCCCAGGTCAGTAGGTGCCCAATATGCTACTGGAGGTCAGTGGAGAAACAACTCCAGAAAGAATGAAGGGTTGGAGCCAAGGCAAAAACAATACCCAGCTGTGGATGTGACTGGTAATAGAAGCAAGGTCCAATGCAGTAAAGCGCAATATTGCATAGGAACCTGGAATGTCAGGTCCATGAATCAAGGCAAATTGGAAGTAGTCAAACAGGAGATGGCAAGAGTGAACGTCGACATTCTAGGAATCAGTGAACTAAAATGGAATGGAATGGGTGAATTTAACTCAGGTGACCATTATATCTACTACTGCGGGCAGGAATCCCTCAGAAGAAATGGAGTAGCCATCATGGTCAACAGAAGAGTCCGAAATGCAGTACTTGGATGCAATCTCAAAAAAAACAGAATGGTCTCTGTTCATCTCCAAGGCAAACCATTCAATATCACAGTAATCCAAGTCTATACCCCAACCAGTAATGCTGAAGAAGCTGAAGTTGAATGGTTCTATGAAGACCTACAAGACCTTTTAGAATTAACACCCAAAAAAGATGTCCTTTTCATTATAGGGGACTGGAATGCAAAAGTAGGAAGTCAAGAAACACCTGGAGTAACAGGCAAATTTGGCCTTGGAATACAGAATGAAGCAGGGCAAAGACTAATAGACTTTTGCCAAGAAAATGCACTGGACATAGCAAACACCCTCTTCCAACAACACAAGAGAAGACTCTACACATGGACATTACCAGATGGTCAACACCGAAATCAGATTGATTATATTCTCTGCA
>SJYQ01001248.1:576659-615775 GCA_006410935.1 Redunca redunca
CATATTTGAATGAGATCCTTGCTGGGTACAGTAATCTGGGTTGTAGATTTTTCTCTTTCATCACTTTAAGTATGTCCTGCCATTCCCTTCTGGCCTGAAGAGTTTCTATTGAAAGATCAGCTGTTATCCTTATAGGAATCCCCTTGTGTGTTATTTGTTGTTTTTCCCTTGCTGGTTTTAATATTTGTTCTTTGTGTTTGATCTTCATTAATTTGATTAATATATGTCTTGGGGTGTTTCACCTTGGCTTTATCCTCTTTGGGACTCTCTGGGTTTCTTGGACTTGGGTGGCTATTTCCTTCCCCATTTTAGAGAAGTTTTCAACTATTATCTCCTCAAGTATTTTCTCATGGCCTTTCTTCTTGTCTTCTTCTGGAACAACTATGATTCAAATGTTGGGGCATTTAACATTGTCCCAGAGGTCTCTGAGGTTGTCCTCACTTCTTTTAATTCTTTTTTCTTTTTTCCTCTCTGCTTCATTTATTTCCACCATTCTATCTTCCACATCACTTATCCTATCTTCTACCTCAGTTATTCTACTGTTGGTTCCCTCCAGAGTGCTATTGATCTCAGTTATTGCATTATTCATTATTGATTGACTCTTTTTATTTCTTCTAGGTCCTTGTTAAACTTCTTGCATCTTCTGAATCCTTGTCTCCAGACTATTTATCTGTAACTCCATTTTGTTTTCAAGATTTTGGATCATTTTTACTATCATTATTCTGAATTCTTTTTCAGGTAGACTCCCTATCTCCTCCTTTTTTGTTTGGTTTGGTGGGCTTTTATCATATTCATTTACCTGATGAATATTTCTCTGCCTTTTCATCTTATTTAGCTTGCTGTGTTTGGGGTGGTCTTTCTGTATGCTGGAAGTTTGTGGTCCCTGCTTATTGTGGAGGTTTTCCCTGTGGGTGGGATTGGACACATGGTTTGTCAAGGTTTCCTGGTTAGGGAAGCTTGCATCGGTGTTCTGGTGGGTGGAGCTGGATATCTTCTCTCTGGAGTGCAATGAAGTATCCAGTAGTGAGTTTAGAGGTGTCTGTGGATTTGGTGTGACTTTTGGCTGCCTGTATTTTTTGTGCTCAGGGTTATGTTCCTGCGTTGTTGGAGAATTAGCTTGGTGTATCTTGCTCTGAAACTTGTTGGCTCTTGGGTGGAGCTTGGTTTCAGTGTAGGGGTGGAGGCTTTTGGATGAGCTCTTGTTGATTAATGTTCCCTGGAGCTTGACTCTCTTTTTAATACCAAATTAAGTCCAAGCTCCTGACAATGTGAGGCTGAGCTGATTCTCCCCACTCCACTGCATGTGTCCCAGCCAGCCTGTGTGTTCCCCCTTTACCTGCCCTCAGAGGCATCGCCCTTCCTCCTTATACTTGTAGATACATAAACAGTTGAAAATGACTGAAGCGACTGAAGTGGCATGCAAACCCTAAGTATAATGAGCAAAGCGTTACAGTGGAGTGTTGGAGTGATGGCTGTGCATTGTCTCCAGGGGCAGAGGAGGCATCCAGGCGTGGACTCCATGTGCTGACAGTACAGATTTCATAAAGGCACATCATTAAAGCAAAATAAAAGGCCATTATGAACTCTGACTACAAGTCAGACAGGAAGTCTGAGGAGGTTCTATGTAAGTGCAGAATCATCGATAAAATGTCACTGAAGTTGCCCTGATTGTGGTCTGTTTTGTAAGAACACACACACATGCAGAATGAAGAAGGACCTTAGATACTGCTGAGAAAGTCTCCCCTGGGAGAATCTGTGTCTCTGATGGGGCAGAGGTGCTGGTGGTCACACCGAGGGCAGATGGGATGCAAACCTACCTGGTTCCTTACTGTTGGCCTCAGTGCTTCTCTCACTAGCTCTGCTGCTTTCCTCCAAAGAGCTGTGATACCTGTGTTTTGGCCACTGGGGGGCATGTTCCAGTAGTCTTATGGCAGGATAGAGGGGCAGTTCCTCAAAGAGGAACTCGGAGGTATAATCAATAATGCTGAAGAAGCTGGAGTTGAATGGTCCTATGATGACCTACAAGACCTTCTAGAACTAACACCAAAAAAAAGACGTCCCTTTCATCCTAGTGGGTAGGAATGCCAAAGTAGGAAATCAAGAGATACCTGGAGTAACAAACAAGTTTGGCCTTGGAGTACAAAATGAAGCAGAGCAAAGGCTAATAGAGTTTTGCCAAGAAAACACACTGGTCATACAAACACCCTCTTTTCCAACAGCACAAGAGAAGATTCTACACATGGACATCACCAAATGGTCAATACCAAAATCATATTGATTATCTTCTTTGCAGCCGAAGATGGAAAAGCTCTATACAGTCAGCAAAAACAAGACCAGGAGCTGACTGTGGCTCAGATCATAAATTCCTTATTGCAAAATTCAGACTTAGAATGAAGAAAGTAGGGAAAACCACTAGACCATTCAGATATGACCTAAATAAAATCTCTTAAAATTATACAGTGGAAGTGATAAATAGATTCAAGGGATTAGATTTTATAGACAGAGTGCCTGAAGAACTATGGATGGAGGTTCGTGACAGTCTACAGGAGGCAATGATCAAGAACATCCCCAAGAAAAAGAAACGCAAAAAGGCAAAATGGTTGTCTGAGGAGGCCTTACAATCAGCTGTGAAAAGAAGAGAAGCTAAAGGCAAAGGAGAAAAGGAAAGATATACCCATTTGAATGCAGAGTTCCAAAGAATAGCAAGGAGAGATAAGAAAGCCTTCCTCAGTGATCAATGCAAAGAAATAGAGGAAAACAATAGAATGGGAAAGACTAGAGATCTCATCAAGAAAATTAGAGATACCAAGGGAACATTTCATGCAAAGATATGCACAAGAAAGGGCAGAAAGAGTATGGACCTAACAGAAGCAGAAGATAATAAAAAGAGGTGGCAAGAATACACAGAAGAACTGTACAAAAAAGATCTTCACGACCCGGATAATCACAATTGTGTTATCACTCACCTAGAGCCAGACATCTTGGAATGCAAAGTCAAATGGGCCTTAGAAAGTATCACTACAAAAAAAGCTAGTGGAGGTGATGGAATTCCAGCTGAGCTATTTCAAATCCTAAAAGATGATTCTGTTAAAGTGCTGCACTCAATATGCCAGCGAATTTGGAAAACCCAGTGGTGGCCATAGGACTCAAAAAGGTCAGTTTTCATTCCAATCCCAAAGAAAGGCAATGCCAAAGAATCTTCAAACTACCACACAATTGTGCTTATCTCACATGCTAGCAAAGTAATGCTCAAAATTCTCCAAGCCAAGCTTCAGCAATACGTGAACCATGAACTTCCAGATGTTCAAGCTGGAATTAGAAAAGGCAGAGGAACCAGAGATCAAATTGCCAACATCTGTTGGATCATCCAAAAAGCAAGAGAGTTCCAAAAAAACATCTATTTCTGCTTTATTGACTATGCCAAAGCCTTTGACTGTGTGGATCACAACAAACTGTGGAAAATTCTTAAAGAGATGGGAACATCAGACCATCTTACCTGCATCCTGAGAAATCTGTATGCAGGTCAAGAAGCAGCAGTTAGAACCAGGCATGGAACAATAGACTGGAAAATGAGGAAAGGAGTACATCAAGGCTGTATGTCACCCAGGTTATTTAACTTATATGCAGAGTACATCATGCGAAATGTTGGGCTGAAT
This sequence comes from Redunca redunca, assembly GCA_006410935.1. Taxonomy (NCBI): domain Eukaryota; kingdom Metazoa; phylum Chordata; class Mammalia; order Artiodactyla; family Bovidae; genus Redunca; species Redunca redunca. The sequence goes on from SJYQ01001248.1 coordinate 580,316, forward strand.
GAAGCACAAGCTGGAATCAAGATTGTAGGGAGAAATATCAATAGCCTCAGGTATGCAGATGATTCTACCCTATGGCAGAGAGCGAAGAAGAACTGAAGAACCTCTTGATGAAAGTGAAAGAGGACAGTGAAAAAGTTGGCTTAAAACTCAGCATTCAGAAAACTAAGATCATGGCATCTGGTCCCATCACTTCATGGCAAGTAGATGGGGAAACAGTGGAAACAGTGACAGACTATTTTCTTTGGCTCCAAAATACTGCAGATGATGACTGCAGCCATGAAATTAAAAGACACTTGCTCCTTGGAAGAAAAGCTATGACCAATCTATAGAGCATATTAAAAAGCAGAGACATTATTTTGCTGACAAAGGTCTGCCTTGTTAAAGCTATGGTTTATCCAGTAGTCATGTATGGATGTGAGAGTTGGACTATAAAGAAAGCTGAGTGCTGAAGAATTGCTACTTTTGAGCTGTGATGTTGGGGAAGACTCTTGAGAGTCCCTTGGATGGCAAGGAGATCCAACCAGTCCATCCTAAAGGAAATCAGTCCTGAATATCCGTTAGAAGGACTGATGCTAAAGCTGAAACTCCAGTACTTTGGCCACCTCATGTGAAGAACTAACTCATTGGGAAATACCCTGATACCGGGAAAGATTGAAGGCAGGAGGAAGAGGACAACAGAGGATGAGATGGTTGGATGGCATCACCAACTGAATGGACATGAGTCTGAGTAAGCTCTGGGAGTTGGTGATGGACAGGGAAGCCTGGCATGCTGTGGTCCATGGGGTCACAAAGAGTCGGACACAACTGAGAGACTGAAGTGAAGTGAACTGAACCGAACGTCACAGGACATTTAGCTCAGTGATTTCCAGACTTCATTCGGCACGGGAACCCTCTCATCAGCTGAAGTTCTACATAGAAAGGCTGGGCTGGCAGTAGGAGAGGGGCTTTCCTGAGAAGGGTATCCCAGCAAAACCCCGGGATCTCCATGGTAAGGTTTGGACACCACTCTCTTGTCCCCCAGACCCACCCGCTACCACCTCCCTCACCACTCTGCAAGTGAGAGAGACCAGTTTTGCAGACATAACATATATCAACATATACCAAGTTCTATACTTTAAGTGCATGAAGTTTATTGTATATCAATTATACTTCAGTATGGCTATAAAAGAAAGAATTTGGAAACCCTAAGAAACAAACATAAAAGGCAATGTTGTTGTTCAGTCGCTCAGTCATGTCCAACTTTGCGACCCCATGGACTGCAGCACACCAAGCTCCATCTCCTGAAGTTTGCTCCTACTCATATCCATTAAGTTGATGATGCCATCCAACCATCTCATCCTCTGTTGCCCACTTCCCCTCCTATCTTCAGTCTCTCTCAGCATCAGGATCTTTTCCAGTGAATTGGCTCTTCACATCGGGTGGCCAAAGTATTGGAGCTTCAGCTTCAGCATCAGTCCTTCCAATGAACATTCAGAGTTTATTTCCTTTAGGATTTACTGGTTTGATCTCCTTGCTGTCCAAGAGACTCTCAAGAGTCTTCTCCAGTACCACAATTTGAAAGCATTAATTCTCTGGTGCTCAACCTTCTTTATCGTCTCTCACATCCATACACAACTACTGGAGAAACCATAGCTTTGACTGGATGGACCTTTGTCAGCAATAAATAGTGGTTATAACAAGGAAAGCTCTACAGTAAGTCTTGGGATGATATCTGTGCATTATCTACAGGGGCCAGAGGAGGCATACAGGACAGGATGGACTCTATGTGCCAACAGTACAGGTTTCATAAAGGCACATCATTAAAGCAAAATAAAAAGCCATTATAAACTCTAAGGGGGAGAGTCAACTAAAAATTGATATGTGTTCCAAATAGGATGCCAACTAATATTTGGCATGATTTTTAAGACTTGATGGAAAATTTAAAAATATTAATAGAGTCCATCTGGCTTTGATATTAGAACTTCCCTCTGTCACTGACCCAGAGGTCGTGATAGTGAACCTTCACCCAAAAGCTATAATACCAGCCTGTGCTTGGCCTGGCAGAGAAACATAATGACACAGTTAAGACAAAATAAATGCTCTTTACTATTGGGTTGGCCAAAAATTTCATCCCATCTCTGGAGTGATTGTGCACAGAGTGCCTAAGCGGTGCAAGGTGGGCCACTTGCTTTGTCTCCTAACCTTGGTTCCTCCCATTATGTCCTTGCACCCAGGTGTACTTAAGGGAACCTGCACAGGAATAGGAAACATCCCCCATCTCCCCACCTGCACTGCTTTCCTCTGCATCCTCGACCTCCCTGGCTTTCTCTCGCCAGGGCCCCCATCTTTCACCTTGTTTGTTTCCAGCCCTGCAGTCACTATCTGGGTCAAATTTGGGAGCCGGTGTTTGCATTTGCCCCTGTCTCAGCCCCCACCCCATATGGCACATTGAAGAATGAGAAAAGAGCTGCTCTGGACATTCTGGGTATCTCCTGCCTCTTCCCTCAGCTGCAGAGCTCATTGAGATGTGGTTGTTGGGGCTCTGCTGACTCCCTCAGGGGGCATCATCGCCTTCCTGCCCTCCTGATGCCTTTACAGTCATGAGTTCAGGCAAGAGCCCACTTGCTCGGCATCTTTCTCCTCGGCCCTGGCTGTAGGTCAGCCTCCCTGAGCTAACAGAGGACTGTCTTCCCAGCATTTGTGGCTGGAATACATTCTTCACATCCACCGCAACCAAGTTCTGCTGTCACACCTCCCTGGCCTGGCTGCATCATCTTTAAGTTGTGGGGGACGTTTATATCTTGACAGTGAGATTGGGTTTCTGTCAGTCATATGGAGATTTGTGTGTGTGTTTTAAAATTGTTTTTTAAAAATTACTCAGACAAAAAGAACAGAATCTCAGTGGTTCTTAAACATCTGAATTAACCACGAGGGAGCTGAAAGCTATGTTGTTTGGGACAAAAGCAGGGTTTTTATTGGATAAGCCCCACAAGGAACATTAAAAGTCTCCAGTTTTTGTATATTTTGATATAGTTGCTCTGTACCTCCATTAGTCCCACTGGAAAATTAGTAAAAAAACAGGATCTCCCTTAAAGCCAGATACTACATCCAAATGGAGCCTTCCTGAATTAAAGACATCACCAAAACGTTTCCTGATATATCAAATGCCACCCTCTCCTGGATCTTCTCTTTAAACTAGTTTTTAAAAAGCTGTTTTTCCTTCCCAAAAGCAGAAGCTCATTTGCTTTTTAAAACCAGTTTGCTTATTTACAGTTAGGACTGATCAAATTTAGAAACAAATACTTTAAGCTGTGGTTTCATTTGTGCTGATTTCCACGGGAGCCTAGTAAATCCATGTGATATGTGATGAAGTTCTTCAGCCAGCAAAGTGACATCTGTGAGTGACCCTGACCACAGCCCATCTGGAACCACCTCTACTCTCCTGCTTCTGTTTCCCAGACAAGCTGATGTGGAGTCAGAGCGTCCGTACTAGTGGGAGCCGTGGGGAACCTCAGCTGATGTCTGTCCTGTGCCTGAGGTGAAAGCTGGTCAGCAAAAGAGACTCCTTTTATTTTTTTCTCTCCTTCTTCTGCAGAATCCCAGCCCGGGACTGTTTGCTGTGAAGCACCCTCTGACTTACGTGGAAACCTTGATCGATTACCACCTGTGCTCCCACCCCAAGTACAAGTTCACCAAGGAGTGCCACAGCGGCTCCAGCATCCCCCTCACCCAAAAGCAATTTCTCCATCACACGGTAAAGCCATCCCATGCTCAGCAGCAGAACTGGCCCTGGGCTGCAGGGAGCAGGGGGTGAGGGACAAGGAAGTGAGGGGTCACAGATGGAACGGGGAATAAGAGAGTTTGTAGCCACAGCTGCAGAACAAGGATAGTAACCATGGCACAGGGGCACTGGCACGCCCCAGCCCTCTAGCGGGGCAGGTGGGTTCGCCACACCACCCCTGTCTGCCTGTGCCTACTTCCCAGGCTTCACGTTGCCCCCTTTCAACATTCTTATTCTCTTTTCCTTTGAAGGCTATGCCTAATATTCATTTTATTCCCACTGTGACCATGTAAGAGAAGTCGCATGGTGGTCACAATCCTAGGGTCTGACACTCTCTCTCTTTGGTCCCTAACAAGGAAAGAAAGGTCAGAAGGGACAAGGTGGTGATGTGACAAACACACAGTGAGAAAGAGGCTCCCCAGAGTCCCTTCTTCCCTGGATAAGCAGCCTGACCTCAGTTTCCAGCAATGTCTCCTGAGGGTGACCCTCAGCCCTTCCATACTCGACAAAACCCCACCTTAGGTCATCATCTTGGCCCTACTCCTGCCAGCCCCACTTCACACCTCTTCCCACATCACTTTCCTGCCTCTTGGGTGTACAGTTCAAGCAATGACCCATGTGGTCCTCACTCCCTTCTCCTTCATCACCCCCGAGTCCAGCCACCCTGGGTCCCACCAGTCTGCCTTACAGACTCCCTCTCTTCCTCCTGGGTGCCAACACCACACCACTACCACCCCTCACCCCCAGAAGCCTTCCTTCCATTCAAATCATATCCAGTCCTTCTCCACTTTGGAAGCCCTCCATGGTTCCCGCTGCCCATGGGATCAGCTCCAAGCTCATGAGCTTGGCCCATGAGACACTTCACAACCAGCCTGCCTTCCTGGCCACATTTTCTGTCAACCCCCATCACGGGTCCTGCACTCAGTGACCCCTGATCACACCCCCCTTGGCATCTCAGTGCAGTTGCACACGCTCACCACCCCCGCCATCCCCACTGCCTGGAAAAGCCTTTGATGAACTGACCCATGCTCTCTAAATGTTGCATTAGCATCACATTCACAGTAATCGAAACAGATCGAGAGGCCTGACCTGCCCCTCCACACCAGGACCCTTGCTTCTCTGCCTCATAAGTCAGGGCACGAACCTCTCCTTCCTCCTGCTTTAATTCCTGCTGCTTCATTGAATACTATTTGCTGGAGCGGTTGTCTTTTTTAGCCTCAGAAAAGTTCTATTAAGCTTAAATTATAAATTTTGTAGTTCAACTTTTAAGACTGAAAATTAGCCAGCTGAGTGAAATTGAAGTGATTCCTGGACTTTACCCATGGTCCCCCTGTTCTTGCTCTATTACAGGACATAATACCTGGAGTGATGACCTGGAAGAGGTTCCAGAGCCTGGTGTTCTCATCCCTGCCCGAAACTTCTAAGACAGAGGTGTTGCCGAGGTAAGCCCAGCTCACGTTGCCTCAGAGGGGTATGTGTGCCCCTCAGATTACAGAGACTGTGACCCTGAAAGTTGCCTGCCAGTAAAATATCAAATCATACTTTTGGTGCATGAGGGAAGTTTGGTAGTCAGAGGGATATGATGATGTGTAACTGATTTTCATCTCTTTATCTTGAGATAAACTTTTTTTAACTTTTATTGACATCTAGTTGATTTACAATGTTATGTTTCATATTTACAGCAAAATGACTCAGATATGCATATATAGGTATATGTATCTATGTAGACATATATAGGTAAATTCTTTTTTTACATTATTTTCAATTATTGATTATTACAAGATACTGAGTATAGTGCCCTGTGCTACATAGAAGGTCCTTGTTGGTTATTTATTTTATATATAGTAGTGTGTATATGTTAATCGTGATCTTCTAATTTATCCCTACCCCCTACTCTTCTCCTTTGGTAACCATAAGTTTGTTTTCTATGTCTGTGAGTCTATTTTTGTTTCATAAATAATTTCATTTATATCATTTTTAGATTTCACATACAAGTAATATCATATGATATTTGTCTTGCACTTAGTATGATCATCTCAAGGTCCATTCATGTTGCTGCAGATGGCATTATTTCATTCTTTTTTACGGCTCAGTAATATTCCATGGTATATATCTACAATATCTTCTTTATCCATTTCTCTGTTGATGGACACTTAGGTGGCTTCCATGTCTTGGCTATTGTAAACAGTGCTACTATGAGCTTTGAAGTACATATATCTTTTTTAATTGTGTGTTTTTTTTCTAGATATATGCCCAGGAGTGGGATTGTAGGATCATATCATAGCTCCTGAGATAAACTTTAAGAAAATTAATGTCACAGGGCTTCCCTGATATTCCAGGGATTAGGAATCCTCCCGCCAGTGCAGGGACACAGGTGTGATCCCTGATCTGGGACGATTGCATATGCTGAGGGACTGCTGAATCCACAGGCCACAGCTACGGAGCCTGAACCCTGGAGCCCGTGCTCTGTCCACAAGAGAAACCACTGCAGTGAAAAGCCCATGCACTGCAACTGGAGAATAACCCCCACTCGCCACAGCTAGAGAAAGCCCATGTGCAGCAACAAAGACCTGGCACAGCCAAAAACAAATAAGTAATAAATAAATAGATAATTGGGGTTTTTTAGAAAAAAATTAATGTCACGGTGGATCGTTGACCATACGTCAATAAAAGTAGACAACCAGTCCACATAATTCAACTGAAATAATCATGGTTCATTTTCAGCATTTTAGAATTGCCATGATTAGCTGTCTACACCCTCCATATCCACACCAAAGGATCCAGGTCTCTCCATGCTCCAGCCTGGCCATTCACCAGGAGGCCCCACAGCTGTCATCAGAGACACAGCAGATAGATGAGAATAGTGTTAGACCAAAGAAGGAGGAAATTTAGAATAAGCACATTCTTGCTAATTTGCTTAACTAGCACTTCTTCAAAGCCCTAAGATCAAACAACTAGCTGATGCCTTTTCCTTTAGACGCAGCCTGGTCAGTGACCTGCTCCTGAGACCTGGAATTTACTTATTTGGTCCATTGTCCTTACAAACATAGAGAAATGAGTTGCTGGTGAGCAAACGTGACTAGTATCCCAACACAATGACCATCACAATGACCTATCGCTCAAATCCTTTGATCTGGAGTGAGGCCCACCCCAAGGGGGGCAAACCCCACCACGGCCCCAGGAGTAGCCAGCGCTGCCTGAGCCTAAGCACTGCCACCAACCAGGGTCAGTGGGTACTTATACCCTGACTTCTGCCAGTGTGTCCTGGTTCCTCACCATCATCAGAATTCCCCTAGGTCCTCAGGAGCTGTGCGACCTCAGCCACACTCTCTGGTCAGCTCTTTGGGCCAAGTCCTCTCATCCAGAACCCAGGCTGATGAGACCTGCTCAGCCTTGACATTTTTGTTTTAGTAGAAGTAGGAGGAGACTTCCCTGTTGGTCCAGTGGTTAAGAATCTGCCTTCCAGTGCAGGGGACATGGGTTCGATCCCTGGTCTGGGAGCTTGGATCCCACCTGCCACGGGGCAACTATGCCGGTGCACTGCAGCTCTTGAGCCCATGCCCCACAAGTGGAGGGTCTGTGCACCACAAGAAAAGATCCCTCATGATACAACTAAGACGCAACACAGCCAAATAACAAATAATTTTTTTTAAGTAGGAAAGCTCACCCCAAGGTGCACCAACCCCATATGCACTGTCACCCACATTCCCCCAGGGATTCAAGAAGGCAATTGAAACCCAGTTTGTAACCCTAGAACCTTTACCTTTACTTCTTCCTCCACTGCCAGCAGAAAAGCTCTTCCTGAACTAATTGAAATCCAGCCTTTTCCATGTGCTGTTCCTTTTGGGTCATTTTTTTTTTCAGTGTGTCTCTACCACCCTCCTTTTGCCTGGAGATGAGCATGAGCTCAAGCAGAGGATGTGGGCCATGGCAGGGGCTCAGAAATATTAGTTCCTTTTCTGTGAATTCATATTACTGAACCAGACTTGGGTCCGCTCACCCGTGCACAGCAAAGGCAGTCTACTGACACAAGGTTGTGATGGAAGTGACAGTTGCTCAGTTGTGTCCCCATGGACTGTAGCCCACCAGGTTCCTCTGTCTATGGGATTCTCCAGGCAACAATACTGGAGTGGGTTGCCATTCCCTTCTCCAGGGAATCTTCCCAACCCAGGGATCGAACCCAGGTCTCCTGCATTGCAGGTGGATTCTTTACTATCTGTGCCACCAGGGAAGCCCCAAGAAAGTGTTTATTGCAGGCACCAAGCAAGGAGAACAAGGCAGCTAAAGCTCAAAAAGCCCAACTCCCCTTGGCTTTCGGGAAGCATTTTTAAAGCCCAGGTGAGGGAGGGGAATTGCAGGGTGTGTGCTCAGCTCACCATACACATGTCTCTGATTAGGTGATGGTGAGGTTACAGGATGATGTCATGTTGTCAGTTCTCAGGTTACCATAGGTCTGGGGGCTCAGTGGTCATGGTCATCAAATAGTTAACTTCTTGCATTTGGTGGGGGTTTGGCATCTGTAACTCAGGAATGTGCATCAGATACTGTTATCTGGGCATTTCTGAGTGGAGCTATAGCAGAGGACCTAGAGAGAGGTCTGTAGCTCACCACTAGCCAGTCAGAAGAAAGTCACACACTCTGCAGCCCTCACCCCATGTTTTGCCTTTAAAAACTTCCCCCTGAAAACCTTCGGGCAGTTCTGAAGGTTTGGAAACAAGCCACCCCCTTCTCCTTACTGGATCCTGCAGTAAACCTTCCTCTGCTTCAGACTCTGGCATTTTGGGTTGCTTGGCCTCACTGTGCGTTGGGTACATGAACTTGTGTTTGGTAACATTAGCATATTTCTAAGACCTGAAATCTCCAGAACCTAGGGCTGGAGGGAACAACCTTACGGAGAGGACACTCTGGTGTCTGAGAGACCCGATAGCCCTGTCACCCACTCTGCGTCCTTGGGCGAGTCACCCATCCCTGAAGCCCTTGAGCAATGATTTCCTTGTCTGTGGAATGGGGACCTGAAGGAGTCCCTACGGAGCGTGCATCAGGACTCACATGGTGCCTCCAGCACCGTCCTTAATAACTCTTCCCCCTCCTGCAGTCCCCTACTCACTAAACCTTGCAGTCACTCTGCTGCCACCAGATGGCGATGACCCTCCATCATCTGGACTCAGATCTTCATTCTGCTGAGGAGTGAAGGCACTTCAGAACAGACCCCAGTCATCCGGGAACCAAGCACAGCTGCGTGTGGCACCCTCCCCTAGACAGAGCATGTAAAGTGAGAGATGGTGGGGAGTGCAGAGGGCCAGGGTCCACCCGCTGTCAGCAAGCACAGGTCTCAACAGTTAAGACAAAAACATCCTGGGTTTTTTGGTTTGTTTTTTTTTTTTTCCAAATCTGTGTCCTTGGAAAAATCTCCTGAGGCTATTCTTTCAAAAGGCACTCAGAGTGCAGTTACTTTGGGCTTGAATTAACCATGAATTAAACATGAATTCCCCATGAATTAAAGAAAACTCTCCAACTAGGAGTTATTACCTCCAGCTTCTGTGCCTGAGTGCTCTGTTGGGCCAATTTGTTTCAAAATAAAGCATAATTGCATGACAGATTATAAAATCAAGAGAGGATTCTTTATTTCTTCATCATGTATTTCCATGATGTAGGACTCTAGGTCATGTTTTTGTTTCTAAAAGAGTTACAGAATAATAATGGCATTCCTTTTTAACTTCCCACAGACCCACTAATGATACTTCAACTTGCAGTCATTGTGTTTGAACAGATTACCTGTTTCTTAGCTGGTATTTCCCCTGTATTTTTGCCGCTGAGAGTTATCTGTTTTTTGTTAAACCATGCAATGTTATTTAATGTTTATTTATTCCAAGTCATTTTTGCATTCATAATAATCAAAACAGCTCACTTGGGTTCTTTGCTTCTTAATAAATTCAGAAAGAATTTATTGAGTCTCTGTGACTCCCATGAAATCTGAGTCAGCATCAATGAAGAAATTACCTATTAATAATCCAGCGGTGCCAGACTTCAGGATTTCATAGATGGTGAAGTGTCCAGAACAATCTTAGGAACTGACTCAGGGTTGTTGGAGTTTTACTTTCTGAGAAGGGCATGAAACAAAACAAAGCAAAATATAACACCCAAACACCATACGCTGTCACCACCCTTTCAATTCCAGAGGAACCCATTAACACATAGAAAAGTAAGAATTTAAAAAGTGGATGAGTTTGGTCTCATGAAAAACCTTTGGTTGTTGCTGTTCTGTCTTCCAGACCAGCCTGGCCTTGGAAGAGTGGTCCAGGCTCCCACCTTCTTCCACCCCTTCCTCAGCTACATACACTTGGAGATCTCGGTGGGACTGTCCATTATGGGAACCTGCATTCTTTGTCATAAAGTCAGTAAATAAGGTTAATCTCTGGGTGGTGGAGGCCAGGTCCCTTTTGGTGAGGAATGGTATTAGAGACCAATCTGGGTTCCTGGTGCACACATTGCCCCTGGTGGTGGAGGGGGTTGTTTCTTGGCCTCCTCAGCAGACAGTCCAGAGTGTGGGGAAGTGTATGTATATACACATACTTTCACACATATGGACATAGCCATACAAAAATGCATGACCACATACATCTATACACATATGCACATATACATGTGCACGTACACACACTTGTGCACACCTGTCCCCATTTTGGAAATCATGAATCTACGCTGGTGCTTATAATCCCAGCCCACACTCATGGAGTTGCTTAGTTATCTGTCTCTTCTTCCTCTGTGAGAACCCTGGCTTCCTAAGACATTTACTCGCTCAGTTTTATAGAATGTTAAAAATAGTTTCAGAATGACTTCACCTACAATCACTTTATTAAACAAGCATAGTAAATAGAGCTCAAGATTTATTTGCAGTCTTCTCCTACCCCCATTCTATCCAGGATGTGGATATATAGTCAAATACTATATTTATGAGTTATTTGGATTACTCTTTTTCTCTTTTTTTTAAGTATTTTTTTAATTGAAGTATAACTGATTGACAAAGTTTTAGGTGTACTGCTGCTGCTGCTGCTAAGTTGTTAGGTGTACAGCAGAGTGATATAACCATATATATATATGTATATATATGTACTATTTTCCAGATTCTTTTTTCTATAATAGGTTATTGCAGGATATTGAATATAAATCCTTCCTTTCCTTCTTTGTTTTTTCTTTCTTTCCCTTCCTCTTTCTCTCTTTTTTCCTCTCCACTGTGCTTATGGAATTCATATGAAATTTTATGTGTTTCAGTTTGCTTTCAGTTTAGGGGCATTTCCTCCCTTTCCTTAGAGAAGGAAATGGCAACCCACTCCAGTATTCTTGCCTGGAGAATTCCATGGACAGAGGAACCTGGCAGGCTACAGTCCCTGGGGTCACAAAGAGTCAGACACAGCTGAGCAACTGTCACTCACTCACTCCTCCCTTTCATATTGATTTAATTTTATTTTTTGAATATGTAGAACATTAACACACTAACGAATTCAAAGCTACACAAAAAGTCAAACTCAGACACGTGTCACTCCATCCCACCTCCCTTCTACCCTTGTTGGTAGCCGCTCGGCCTTCTCACACCATTCCTGTGCTTCTCTTCACAATGCTAAACAGAACAGATGTATTTTTTGTGTTCCCCTCTTCCTTATTCAAAAAGTGGCATGCTGGAGAAGCTCTTCTGTATTTTTTCACTCATAACATCCCCTGAAAATCACTCCATATTAGTTATAAAGATCCTCCTCACTCTATGTTACAGCTGTAGAAACCATGGGCCGTAGTTGCATTCAACCAAGCCCTGTGCTTGGTGGGCCAGGCACATTTTTGCTTATTAAATGAGAAGAAACTTATCTCCAAGACATATCTGCACAGACCAAGGAGGCTTCAATTAATCCCCCTGGTGTCCCTTCCCTGCCACCTGCAGGGTCAGTAAGAAGGTCAGTTTCCTGCCATGGGTCATTTTTTACTCTTTTTTTTTTTTAATGAGACAGCACTCCTCCCAGCTTTTCAAAGCTTATTCCAGAAAATTATTAAAAATGTATATCCATTTGTGACTTTTTCTGTATTCCCTTTGCTATAGTGTGTTCAGTTTTTATTCCTCTAATAGCATTTGAGAGGTTTGTGAGAAGGAGTTGAGACCAAAAAAAGCAAAAATTTTTAAAGGTGTTTATTCCACCAACTTGACACAGAAATATACTGTCAACTTTAAAACTGAACTGAACTTAAAATTAACAAACTGTTTTTTCCTCCCCATCTCAGTGCTTTTAATGTCCTCGATACCCAATAATTTTTATGTAAAAGTCTAAAATTATAATACCAAACAATATATAAGGAGGTGGGGAGGAGGTCTGAAATTGAATAAACAACTAAGAAGAGTATCAGTTCAGTTCAGTTCTGGGGTCACAAAGAGTCAGATATGACTGAGCAACTGAACTAGACTGAACTGAACTGAACTGAACTGAAAGGCTTACTATGTAGCACAAGGAGTTCTGTTCAACATTCTGTAATAACTGAAATGGAAAAAGAATTAATACTTGTATTCATGTAACCGAATCACTATGCTGACCACCTGAAACTAACACAATATTGTTAATCAACTATACTCCAATATAAAATAAAAATTTTTTAAAAATTTAAATAAAATTGAAAAAATAAAACGTATTGGGAACCACTCTGGGAAAAAAGAACTAAGACGCAGGTGTAACTATCTGCATTATTTCTCAAAATCTGATATGCTCAAAATATTAGAGCATTCAGTTCAGTCGCTCAGTCGTGTCCGACTCTTTGCAACCCCATGAATCGCAGCATGCCAGGCCTCCCTGTCCATCACCAACTCCCGCAGTTCACTCAGACTTACGTCCATCGAGTCAGTGATGCCATCCAGCCATCTCATCCTCTGTCGTCCCCTTCTCCTCCTGCCCCCAATCCCTCCCAGCATCAGAGTATTTTCCAATGAGTCAACTCTTCGCATGAGGTGGCCAAAGTACTGGAGTTTCAGCTTTAGCATCATTCCTTCCAAAGAAATCCCAGTGCTGATCTCCTTCAGAAGATCCAACCAGCCCTGGACTGGTTGGATCTCCTTGCAGTCCAAGGGACTCCCAGGAGTCTCCTCCAACACCATAGTTCAAAAGCATCAATTCTTCGGCGAACCCATGGACTGTAGCCCACCAGGCTCCTCCATCCATGGGATTCTCTAGGCAAAAATACTAGAGTGGGTTGCCATTTCCTTCTCCAGGGGATCTTCCCAACCTAGGGATCAAACCCAGGTCTCCTGCGTTAGAGGCAGACGCTTTAATCTCTAAGCCACCAGGGAATCCTATAAGAAGAGTATAAATGTGGGAAAAAAATATTAAGAAGAAAAAGTAAACTATCTAGCTGCCCCACCCACCTCCACCCCCAGGAAATAAAGTAAGTTTAGATACTACACTTTTGAAAATTATTTTTCTAAGCTCTCCGAAATATCTTATTTAGCATCATTCTCTTGGATTTGACCAGAACCCATCACAGCCTGCAATGCAGGAGACCCAGGTTCAATCTCTGGGTCAGGAAGATCCCTTGGAGTAGAAAATGGCAACTCACTCCAGTATTCTTGCCTGGAGAATTCCATGGACAGAGGAGCCTGGTAGGCTACAGGCCATGGGGTCACAAAGAGTCAGACTCGACTGAGCGCCTAATACTTTCACTTTTTACTTTCATCACCACCACCCACCCCTCTCCTTTACCTCTAGGGAGACATGGGTGGGTTTCCAGGGGTGAAGAGGACAGGATGGTAGCATAAAATACCAAAGGTAAAATAAAAGTGCTTTAGAAGATTGTATAAAGACCCTGAGACTACTAATGTGGTCACATATCCTTGGCTGCTCTGTGATTTTTCCACAGCTGTGATTCCTTCAACTTAGTCATGCTGCCTGTCGATGTCCCTGCCGTTCTTGATGCCTTGCCGGAAGAAGACAGGATAGAGACAGTTGAACGGTACTTTTTCACCTGTGGTCTCACTGTCGTCTATGTTCCAGGAACATGCCAGGTGCTCTGAGAGATTTCCAAGGAGCACACAGTGCCTGAGCTTGCAGCCCCGCCAAGACACGGCTGATACCCAGCCACACCCTCAGCAGATAAGATGCTGGATTCGTGATGGAGAATAATAGTCTCAGGTCTCAAACTGGCTGACCTTTCAGTGCTGCAGGTGCTCAGGGAGGGGCAAGCAGAGTGGGTGCTAAGTGGGCTTCCAAGGCTGCAGAATCACATGCACTTGGGGTTAGTATTCAGAGGGCAGGTAGGATTTGGAGGGGCAAAAGAAATATAGCCCCCACCCCAAACAAATAAAATTTTTCAAAGCAAAGTCAAAAACAAAAATTTTAAGAAAAGGGAAAAAAGAAAACCTAGGACCCCCCCAAAGTAAATTAAAAAACAAAAAAAATTAAGGAAAAAGAAAAATAGCCTCCAAACAAAGGCACTTAAATTTGATTTTACTGATGAGCATCCAACAATCCATTGAGAATGTGTCCTTGAATCTGCTGTGGCCATGCCCACTTTGGCTCTTCCCAGGGGGCACTAGGGGTAAAGAACACGTCTGCCAATGCAGGAAACTTAAGAGACGTGGGTTTGATCCCTGGGTCGGTATGATCCCCTGGAGAAGGAAATGGCAACCCACTCCAGTATTCTTACCTGGGGAATTCCATGGACAGAGGAACCTGGCAGGCTACAATTCATGAGGTTGCAAGGGTCAGACACAACTGAAGCGACTTAGCACAGCACGCCCACTTTAATATTTCTTCCTGTAAATAACCAGTGAGTGAAGTACTAAATATTGGTTTTTGTGAGACCTGCCCACAAGCAGTGGTACTTGGCAATACTTGGAAGCTTAGAACCCAGGTCTGAACAGGGAAGTTGAGTGTCTGCTACTTGAACCCCAGAGCATGAGGGCATTTCCTGAGGATGCTGCAGCCAGGGGGGTGGCCGGGGTGACACACGGTTACTTGACATTCAGTTTGGGGAGGCAGGTGAGGAGGTGCTCTGTAGCACTTCCCCATTCAGCACTGATGTTCAGACTCATGAGTCAGTTTCCTCACTAATGTGCAGACTCATGAGTCAGTTTCCTCATTTTTGAAATGAGCATAGTAGTACCTACTTCACAGGGGTTGTCAGTTAAGGAAGATGAGGAGGAGGAGGGTAGTTGTAACAGTAACATTTACAGAGCATTAAATGTGAAGTCAGGCCCAGTGCTTGGCAAGAGTTTCATTCACTCCAACAATGAGGTCTTCTTATTTTCCATACTTTGGAGATGGGGAAACAGCTAACGGGGAGCAGTCTTGTAAATCACCAGCATCGAGATTGGCACAGAGCTTGGCACAGAGCAGCTGCTTAGCGAAGATTAGGTGATCGGAGTGACTTTGTCCAGTTTTCAAGGGTGTTTTCCCAAACAGAATATGGCTCTGCCCACCTCTGTTTATGTTTCGCTGCGAGGAGAGGGTTCCTGTTTGTAATTCTAGATTTTGAAGCCTCTGTTGATCTTGGAGGCATTTCTCTTTGAGTGTAGCAGAGACAGCCACTCAAAATAATTGTCTTCTTTTCTACAGAAATAGAATTGTTGAAACTGGAGGCTCGGTGTCACCTGAGTTAGGTCATCCATGTGACTTGGCCTTTACCAAGAGGGCAGGAGAAGACGTGAGATGTCCTCCTAAGGGCAGGACCAGGATGGAGCGGGTTTACCTCCTGCATACTCTCTTCCTGCTTCCTGGAGCTGGAACTCACACTTGCAGTGACCCAGCTGTAACTGTTAAGCAACCAAGTGCCTGGCCAGGGGGTCCACAAACAGCCAAATCTGGCCTACCACCCATTTTTGCAAAACACCCATTTTACTGAAACAGCCACACTCATTCATTTGAATGTTTTCCATGACTCCTTTCATGCTGCAACAGTGTGTGTGCGTGCTAAGTCGCTTCAGTCCTGTCTGACTCTTTGTGACCCCATGGACTGTAGCCTACCAGGCTGCTCTGTCCATGGGATTCTCCAGGCAAGAATACTGGGGTGGGGTGCCATTCTCTCCTCCAGGGGATTTTCCTGACCCAGGGATCAAACCAGTGTCTCCCATGGCTCCTGCATTGGCAGATGGATTATTTATCACTAGTGCCACCTGGGAAGCTAATTGTAAAAGAGACCCACTGAGGCCTTTACTCGAAAAGTTTCCTGACCCCTGCTGTAAAGGGTAGCAGACCTCAAGATAAAAATAACCTCAATCCCTGTAATTTCTTCTCTCACCTGTAGATTATTTAAAAGCATATTGTTTTCTTTTTAAGGCAGTTGTGGATTTTTTGGTTGTCGTCTTTGCTATTGATTTCTAATTGAATTCCATTGTGGTCACAGAACATTCTCAGAATGATTTCAACCTTTTGAAATATTCATGCTTTCCTTATGGTCCAAGATACGGTCAATATTGGTAAATGTTGCATGTACACCTGCAAACAATATGCATTCTGTAACCCCATTTTTCCTTTTCCTTGGGATAGTTTTGATCGCCTTCTCCTGTACAATGTTATGAACTTACATCCATAGTTCTTCAGGCTGTCTGTCTACCAGATCTAATCCTTTAAATCTATTCATCACCTCCACTGTATAATCAAAGGGATTTGATTGCAGTCTTACCTGAAGGGTCTAGTGGTTTTCCCTACTTTCTTCACTTTAAGCCTCAATTTTGCAATAAGGAGCTCATGATCTGAGTCTCACAGTCAGCTCCAGGTCTAGTTTTTACTGACCGTATAGAGCTTCTGCATCTTCCACTGCAAAGAACGTAATCAATCTGATTTCAGTATTGACCATGTGCAGTCATCTCTTGTGTTAGTGTTATTGGAAAAGGGTATTTGCTATGACCAGCTGAGGAAAGAAGAAAAGGGAGAGGCAGGGGAGAAAGGGAAAGATTACTCAACTGAATACAGAGTTCCAGAGAATATCAAGGAAAGAGAAGAGGGCCTTCTTAAATGAACAATGCACAGAAATAGAAGAAAACAATAGAATGAGAAAGACTAGCGATCTCTTCAAGAAAATTGGAGACATCAGGGAATACTTCATGCAAGGACGGGCACAATAAAGGACAGAAACGGTAAGGACCTAACAAAAGCAGAAGAGCTTAAGAAGAGGTGGCAATAATACACAGAAGAGCTATACAAAAAAGTCTTAAAGACCCGGATAACCACGATGGTGTGGTCACTCACCTAGGACCAGACATCCTGGAGTGTGAAGTCAAGTGGGCTTTAGAAAGCATTATTATGAACAAAGCTAGTGAAGGTGATGGAATTCCAGCTGAGTTATTTAAAATCCTAAAAGATGATGCTGTTAATGTGTTGCACCCAATATTCCAGCAAATTTGGAAAACTCAGCAGTGACCACAGGGCTGGAAAAGGTCAGTTTTCATTCCAATCCCAAAGACAGGCTGTCAAAGAATGTTCAAACTACCAGACAGTTGTGCTCATTTCACATATTAGCAAGGTTATGCTCAAAATCCTTCAAGCTAGGGTTCAACAGCAGAACCGAGAACTTGCAGATGTATAAGCCGGGTTTAGAAAAGGCAGAGGAACCAGAGATCAAATTGCCAACATTCATTGGAGAAAGCAAGGGAATTCCAGAAAAATACCTGCTTCATTGACTATGCTAAAGCCTTTGACTTTGTGCACCATGGCAGACTGTGGAAAATTCTTAAAGAGATGGGACTACTAGACCACCTTCCCTATCTCCTGAGAAACCTGTATGTGGGTTAAGAAACAGCAATTAGAACCAGACATGAAACAACTGGTTCAAAATTGGGAAAGGAGTATGACAAGGCTATATATTGTCACCCTGCTTATTTAACTCCTATGCAGAGAACATCATGCAAAATGCCAGGATGGATAAATCACAAGCTGGAATCAAGATTACCAGGAGAAATATCAACAACCTCAGATATGCAGATGATACCACTCTAATGGCAGAAAGTGAAGAGGAATAAAAGAGCCTCTTGATGAGGGTGAAAGAGGAGAATGAAAAAGTCTGGTTTGAAACTCAGTATTAAAAAAATTAAGATCATGGCATCTGATCCCATCACTTCATGGTAAATAGAAGGGGAAAAACTGGAAGCAGTGACAGGTTTTATTTTCTTGAGCTCCAAAATCACTGTGGACGCTGACTGTAACTGTGAAATTAAAAGATGCTTGCTTCTTGGAAGGAAAGCTATGACAAAACTAGACTGTATATTGATAAGAAGAGACATCACTTTGCCAACAAAGGTATGTATAGTCAAAGCTGTGGTTTTTCCCAGTAGTCATGTATGGCTGTGAGAGTTGGACCATAAAGAAGGCTGAGCACCAAAGAACTGATGCTTTCAAACTGTGGTGCTAGAGAAGACTCTTCGGAGTTCCTTGGACAGCAAGGAGATCAGACCAGTCAATCCTAAAGAAAAGCAACCCTGAATATCCATTGGAAGGACTGATGCTGAAGCTGAAGCTCCAATACTTTGGCCACCTGATGCAAAGAGCCAACTCATTGGAAAAGACACTGATGCTGGAAAAGATTGAAGACAGGAGGAGAAGGGGGTGACAGAGGATGAGATGGTTGGATGGCATTGTCAACTCAATGGATATGAGTTTGAGCAAACTCCAGGAGATAGTGAAGGTCAGGGAAGCCTGTTCGGCTGCAGTCCGTGGGGTCACAAAGAGTCGGACATGACTTGGCCACTGAACAACAACATCAGGAGATAGTGGAGGACAGAGGAACCTAGCATGCTACAGTCCATGAGGTCACAAAGCATCAGACATGACTTAGCCACTGAACAACAACAACTATAACAACAAACCCAATTTTTAAGCTGCTTGTTATTCTCTGGTTATAAAGAACCATTCCTACTGTTGTTGGTTGATAGAAAGCTATTTATCAGTCTTATACTTTCTTTAACGTCGATCCAAGAAGTACAGGTGTGAGTAGTGTTGAAGGAATCATGTGGCTCTTAAATGACTCCAGTGCTTTTCTATTTCGTTCCCTTCAGTGAGCTCTGTGAACAGAGTATGGACATTATGCTGACCCCAGAAATGATCGAAGCAGAATTCCCAATGCTGGACTACAGGGACACCAAGAAGGAGAAGTAAGTGGATGCTTTATGCCTTAGGAAGAGGTAACCCAGGATACAATTTGTCCTACATGACATACAGAACTGTTTGAATCTAAAAACATGTCCAAAGAGACACATTTCCAGTGCTTTAGGTGTTTAGACATGTATCCTATTTACCACCCATGCCACCTCCAGCCTCGTTGCTTATCTTCAGTCACTGGGCCTCAGTCTCCCCATTCATAATGTGCAGAAAACAAAACCTCTCTCCCAGGCGCTGTGAGAATTCCATGAGATGCTGGTGTGAGGACACCTCTCTGGGTGCTTGCTCTGCACATGTGAACCCTTTCCTGCATCTCTGCATCAGGGACAGCTAGCTAGGCAGACATTACCATCATCCTTCAGAACTTGGTTTTGAAGAATACTTTGGTAAAGGGTATAACCACTAGAGTTCATATGGTTTATAAGTTTGAAATTCCAGATATCCTTTTAGAATTATTTAAGTCTTTTTAAATTATTAAAATGTTAGAAAATATAGAAAAATATAAAGAATGAAATAAAAACAATAATCCTACCACCCAGGGGCAGTATCTTGTACATTTTGGTATGTGGTCTTCCAAGTATTGATACGTTAATTATTTAAACAACACATAAACACCTACTGTATTTTGTTAAACTGTATATACAATCGTCCCATGGTATCCATGGGGGATTGGTTCCAGGACACCCCCTAGCCTGGGTACTAAAATCTGTGGATGCTCAAGTCCCTTATGTAAAATGGCATAGAATTTGCATATAACCTATGCACATCCTACTATACTTTGAATCATCTCTGCATTACTTACAATACCTCATCCAGTGTAAATGATTTTTAAATAATTTTCAGCATGCAGCAAATTCAAGTTTTGCTTTTTGGAACTTTCTCATATTTTTTTCCACCTGGGGGTTGGTTGAGTCTGAAAATGCTGGACCTATGGACACAAAGGGCCAACTGTATGTATTTAAGTGAATTCTACCATATTGTTCATATTGTTTTATCTTCTACACTTTAATTTAGCATATTGTTATCATATGTTTATAAATATAGATCTCCACCTTTATATCTTACTGGTAGATATACCATCATGTGCTAACCAGTCTTTCTACTGATGATCATGTCAACTCTTCAATATTTCGCTCTTTCCAATAGGGCTTCAGCAAATTTCCTTGTGCCATAATTCCTTGCAAACTTATCAAACTCTCTCCTTAGGATAAACTTTGAAACATAAACACTAAATCCATGTTCATTTTAAGGTTTTAATACATAGTGCTTTGTGCCATCCAGGAAAATATCAACAAACGTCCTACCAGCAGAGGTCAGGATGCCCACAATCAAATGCCCTGAACAACGTGGAATATTGTCAGACTTTTTTTCTTCTTTTCCAATATGATAGGTTTTTAATGATCACATTATTGTTTTAATTTTACCTTCTTCATTTATGAGTGATGGTAAAAATTTTCCTACCCTTATCAGATATTTTTCTTCTTTTATGGGGGCTTTTTTACCTATATTGCAGAAAGTCTTTATCTTATTCTTATTTATAACAGTGCCTCATATATTAAGGATAATTACCCTTCCTTGTGTATGCTGTAAATTTTCTTGTTTGTCTTCTTTCTTCAGGGTGTTTGGAGGAGGCCCTACCTTTTCAGAAAGGAATGCCCACATATCTTAGAGGAGCAAGGGGTTCCATTGGTTCATTTGTAATAGTAAGAGAAACCTTTAGCAAACCAGCACTTCTCAGAAAGTAGATTAGCAGCTTCTAAAACAAAATTTAGGGGAAAAAAATTTTAATAGAATTTCAGTGAGCATCTGTTTTAATCAGCTATTTAGCAACAAAATATGTTATACTACGTAGTACGTCTGACGCCTCAACAAAGAGATGCACTTTGCATTTTGTTTCAGGTTTCAAACATATGGCTAAGAGTTTTAAATAGAACCTTTTTTTTTCAGTTTGAAAAATTGCCCCTGGACTCAGAACAGTTTGACCCATGAGCCGGGTAATATCCAATACTTCATTGTTTACTTGCTGTTTCACGTGGTTTTTTCACCATTTTGACTACAGAAAGTCATATCAAATGCCATTTGATTATCAAGTGAATATTAAATGAAATAGAACTTATTACTTTATATATCTTTACCCAAAGAAAAAACTTCTCTTTTCTTTTTTAATGTATTTCAGCTACTTTACCAAAAAAACAAAAAACAGAAAAAATAACAATAACTCTAAGCATTTTCTGCACACCAAGTTTTTTTTTTTTTCAAAATACACATACATTTGACACATTTTCAATAAATAGATCCATGGCATTTTGAATTCACCTATTTTTCAGTTTAAATTATTTTTGTACATTTTTTCATGTGCCAAAATTATCAATGTAATTATCAGTTTATTGGCTGTATAGTATTCCAATGATATCTCACAGGTGATTTTTTTCAAAATTTTATTGGAGTATAGTTGATTTACAATGTTGCATTAGTTTAAGATGTACAGCACAGTGATGTGTGTATATGTATATATACATGAAATAAGGGGAAGGAAATGGCAGCCCACCCCAGTATTCTTACCTGGAAAATCCCATGAACAGAGAAGCCTGGTGGGCTGCAGGTCATGGGGTCCAAAGAGTCAGATACAACTTATCAACTAAACCACTATGTGTGTGTGCTAAGTCGCTCCAGTCATGTCCAACTCTGTGGGACCCTATGGACTGGAGCCCACCAGGCTCCTCTGTCCATGGGATTCTCACATATGTGTGTGTATCTTTTTTTTCAGATTCTTTTCCCTTATAGGTTGTTACAAGATATTGAGTAGGGTTCCCTGTGCTGCACAGCAGGGATTCAGTTCTGAAATTCTCTCCATGTATACCAAGCATGACCTGATGCTCAGTTCTGTCTTTTCAGTCCTTACTTGTGCTTTTTTTCGCCTCCTTCAGCTTCAGCTGGATGCAGACAGAGTGTCAGACAGACACACATGAGAGCTTGGTCAGACAGGGATAGAAATAAAAAACACATCAGTGATACTTAATGTCCCCATGAAGACTGCTGTCAATTTGGTTTCTGGCAAATACTTATTTTCATGGATGCAAAGAATCATCTGCTCTTTCTTGAAGGCTGTAATCAACCCAAGAGCTTCCTTGCTATCTTGATGGTGATCTCAACCCTCTCAAGACCTACCAAGGAGAATTACATTGCAAAATATCCAAGAAGCTGTGTGAGTGACTTTAGTTGCTGACACATCATTCAGCTCCCCTAGCCATTAATATATTTAAGGGTGACATGAACTATATATTTTTAGACTGATTTCATAAAGTGGTGCCAATTAATTTTTTTAATTATATGCATTAGGGAAGTTTTAATTTTTTCATTTTGAGATACTTCTCCTTTTGCAAAACTTTCAGGCATTTGCCAAAACTTTAGGAAGTTTCACTCTCCTTAGGAAATATTTCACAAGCACCTAATTTTATTTTTTTGAAGTATAGTTGATTTACAATGTTGTGTTAATTTTTGCTGTACAGCAAAGTGATTCAGTTATACACATATTCTTTTTCATATTCTCTTCTACTATGGTTTATCACAGGACACTGAGTATAGCTCCCTGTGCTGTACAGTAGGACCTTGCTTGTCCATTCTCTATGTAAAGTTTGCATCTGCTAACCCCAAATTCCCAGTCCATCCCCCCATCCCCCACCCCCCCGCAACCACAGATTGTTCTCTATGTCTGTGAGTCCATCTCTATTTTGTAAATAAGTCCATTTGTATTAATTTTTTGTGTTCCACATATGAGTGATATCATATGGTATTTGTCTTTCTCTCCTGACTTACTTCACTTAGAATAATAATCTCAAGGTCCATCCATGTTGCTGCAAATGGCATTATTTCATACTTTTTTATGGCTGAGTAAGATTCCAGTGTGTGTATGTACCACATCTTCTTTATCCATTCCTCTGTTCATGGACACTTAGGCGGCTTCCATGCCTTTGCTATTGTCAACAGTGCTGCTGTGAACACAGAGGAGAAGCACTTAATTTTGTCTCGAATTCTTCTAACTGGACAGATCATATAGCTGAACTCACTACCCTTAGACATCTGTGCTTTCAACCAAATACGCTAATCCTGTCCTCCCAGGTATTTGGAAAGTTCTACCCTTCACCATGCCAGCAACATCCAGGCTCCACATCAGCCACTCCTCAACCCAGGTGCAGAACCCTCCTTCTTGAGTCCCACCTTCCGGAGCCATTGTCAGAGTCAGAGATACTGTGTGTCCACTTTACTCATAAACATAAAGAATCAGCTCCTGCCCACTGAGCATTTAGAAGCCATCATGCCGGGATGTCCATGCATAAGTTCTCATTTCCCTTTGCAACAATCCTCAGAGATGGGAATTCCCACCATGTGTACCTCTGGAAACAGAGGCTGAGAGTTTAGGTCACTTGGCTCTGCTAAGAACCTAATGCAACTGAGACTGGAAATCAGATTTGAATCACTTCCAGCCAGGTGTTTTCACTGGTGACTAAATGATCATTAAGTATGGTTTATATTGTGTTTGTGTATAAACAGTTCCTCCCATCTTCATGAGGCATCACCGGTGACACTGGGCCCAGAAGCAGGGTGGTGGTGGGTGAACTGAATGGTTTAAGAGGTGCCCTGATGTGTCCTCATCGGGTTTGTGTTTTATATATATATATATTTAGAGAGGTGAAAGACCAAGCACAGCCAACGGAGAAGGCAGGACAGAAGGTGCTCGAGGAGATGAAGAACCTGCGGAGCAAAGCGCTCAGCTCCTACCTGATCCTAGACTGAAAACCTCCAGGGGATCGGTGCCTCTCACTTCCTTTCTGCAGGTCACCATGGTCCTCTGTGTCTGCTTATGTTCCGGCCATTTGGGGAATTAAAGTTTTAGAGAAAAAGACTGAAACATAGATGATGTACATATTTTAAATTTATAGTTTTTTCTTTTTAAAAATAAAATGTCGTTAGTATGATGGCAGTGTTTGGAGCTTCTTGCTGCAAGATTTAGTGTGGGCACAAAGGCTTCCGAGTGCTAAGAGGCTGGGAGCCCTTTGGAGGGGCCAGAGGCAGGAAGAGTTGGGGAGGAGTTGCTTCCCCACCAGCTGCTACGGCCACTGAGCACCCTGACTCTGACTTTGGGAACTGCTCCCAGAAAGAGCAGTGCTGGTGAGAACACCGGCTCCTAAGCAGCCGTGCAGCAGCAGACACAGGCGAGGAGGCTAGAAATGGAGAGGACACTGTGGGGCATCTAGAACTTGCTGACTTGCCTGGGAGGAATGGATAACACCTCTATGAAGATTCTCAGAAGCAGCTGGGGTGGCAGGGCTTTGCCTTGGGGTCAGGAGTCCTGGTGAATAGTCAGTAAAAAGCAGGCCTTTTGACTGTATGTACTAACATGACTCCATTCTCATGCATAAGCTGGCCGCAGGTCAGAATCACATGGAGAGCTTCATAAAAACCAGCTGAATCACTGCTGTATTTAAAATAGGTAACCAACAAGATTCTACTAGGTAGTACAGGGAACTCTGCTCAATATTCTGTAGTAACCTGTATGGAAAAAGAATTTGAAAAAGAATAGATACATGTACATGTATAACTGAATCACTTTGCTGTGCACCTGAAACTAACACAACATTGTTAATCAATTATACTCCAATTTAAAAAAAAAAACAGCTGAATCAGGTTGTCTGGGGTAGGACCCAGGCAGTAATAATCTTTAAAGCTCTCCAGGTGGACCTAATGTGCAGCCAGGAGTGAGAAGCACTGGCCTCCAGGATAAAGTCTAAATTCCTCTTCCGGGGGCTCCAAGCCCTCGCTTCTCTGGGTTCTGCTTCTAGCTTTCCTCTGCCCCCGCTCTCTGCTTTCTCTATAGGGCGGTGGGGACTGCTGGCTTGGGTGGCTGTCTGGTTGTGGGTGGATGCTGGTCCTCCTCTTACTAATCACGTGGCTCCCTTAACATCTCTGAACTTGTAAGACTGGGCTCCAGTGCTCACTGCCCGCAGGGCTGTGAGAATGACTTTAGGAAACTTGAAAAGGGTACCTATTATTAAACAGTCGTTGAGAAATCTGAGCTCCTACAACTTGCAGGGCAGGACTGAAGCAGCAGTAATTTAATTTTTTTTTTCATTTTGAAATAATTTTAGACTTAAGGAAAACTTGCAAAACTAGAACAGTGAGCTCACATATATAGTACCCAGCTTCCCCTGATGTTGACATCTACTGTGGGACAGTCATCAAAAACAGGAAACTAAAACTGGCTGGGGACTTCCCTGGCAGTCAGTGGTTAAGACTGTACTACCACTGCAGGGGGTGCGAGTTCAATTCCTGCTCAGGGAACTAACAGCACATATGCCTCGTGGCCAAAAAATTAATAAAAGAAAATTTCTTGAACTGAATTAAAAAAAATGAAAATACAACAAATCAACTTTTTTAAATTACCAGACAAAAAAAAAACTGGCTCAGCATTGTTGATAAGTGTCTCCTTACTTTCTTCTCACCTGTGACAGCCCTTCTGTAGTCCCTGAGTGGCAAGGTTCCCAGCAAGCCCAGTACCAGGGCCCTGCCTCACAACAGCCCTTCCTTCCCTTAAAGAAGTTCGAGGATGGTCTGTTTTACCACCAAAGAGATGAATCAGATCACAGGACTCAGCCAAGGCATCTTCTCCAACAGCGGGGTCTTCAGCAAAAGTTTCTTTTCAGATACTCTTGTTGCAGGAAGTTTGTAAAAGCTGTTGTGAAAAGACTTAAGAGGAAGCAAGACATGGGAAAGAGCCTGAAGACTGACAGGCCATACTACGCCCCCAGTAATGAACAGTGCAAGCCCTTGTGCACACACACACGCCTGAAGACTGACAGACCATACTACGCCCCCAGTAATGAACAGTGCAAGCCCTTGTGCACACACACACACACACACATAGGCACACGCATGCACACACATGCCCTTCCCAGGTCCAGTGCAGTATCTCAGCCACTAGAGGCCATAAGAAGTGGGCCCTTTTTCATGCAATCACTCTCCCAGTGGTAGACTTGACCTGAACCTGAGGACAGGCTATTGTTCAGGTCCCCACTGCCTGGAGCTCGATCGGCCACCCTTAGGGCACCAGTGGTTCTGCTGCCCTCCCAAACCCTGGCCTTCCAAAGCTCCCCGCTCAGCGTCAGGCTGAAGCATCTGAACTGCAAGCCTAAACAGGATACCTGGGGCCTCTCTTGTAACTCCCAGCCAATAACTCTGGACCTTTAATTAAACCGGTTTCCCACCTTTCCCTGGATGCTAAGTCTAGAGGACTTACCAAAACTAATCTACTCCGCCACGCGGTTTACCTCAGCCAGCACCACCAGTCAAGCTGGATTAACCGAAAGGTGAAAGGAGGCAGGAAGCTGGTTACTACCATCCTCAGTTGTTCACATCATGAACGACAAGGAAGGAGGGCCGCCAGTGAACTGACGTAGACGGAAACATCGTTCTTTCTCTTTCTGTGCTTCCTAACAGATGGAGAATCCCCAGGAGAAGAGCTATGAACCAGACTGCAGGCTCCCACCCTCCACCCCAGCCAGTGGAGCCACACAGCTAGTCTACTGGGGGAGGGTGCTGATGTGGTCAGGGAAGTTCTGGGTGAGAGATGAGACTGAAGTTTCAAATCAATGAAACTGAGTATTAACCAAAGTGATATTGTCTAAGTTACCAACATTGACTGACAAATTATAGACTCAGACTGTGCATCCTTAGGGGGGCCTACTAATAAGCAGGAAATCAGATGGTTTGAAGAGTACAGCTGGTAGCAATTATTGGAAAAAATAAAATCTTTCATTTATTTGTAAATGAGCTGTTACTACTCACTGTTCACACTATAGTCATCACCAGCTTCTGATGTCAGAAAAGATATCGAGGAATGAGAAAAATTATTATTATTGGTGGAAATATAGGATCTGGGAACTGAGAGGGGGCTGTGCAGAGCAGCCAAGGCAAGGGACCCAGGGTCTAATTTGGTATTATATTATACCAAATTATAATACCAGTATTATAATAGATGGCATGCTCATTAAAGTTAGTATTTGTGGCAATAGGGAAACTAGTATAAAAGAAAAGACAAAAAATAGTTTATATTAGAACAGGTCTGTTTAAGTAGTCATATTGTAGTTAAATTTAAAATGGTATAATTCCAGGGACTTCCCTGGTGGTGGTGGGGTCCAGTGGGTAAAAGACTCCATGCTTCCAATGCAGGCAACAAGCATTCCCATCCCTGGCTTGGGAGAATCCCAGATGCTGTGGGGCCAAAAAGAAAAAAAAAATGATATGATTCAATGACATTTTAAAAATACATCTTTTGGGGGTTTGCCTCTGAAATGGCCACTGAGCCACTGTCCACTCCCAGGGCCAAGTAGTGTGGTCTGACATATGCCCAGAGTTCTTAGAGTTTGGTCTCAAGTACCATTCCCAAAAAGGAAACAAGGAACCTCGGAAAGTATCTGATTCTATATCTCAGCACAAGGATAATTAAGATGTCCCTGGAGCATGCGTTTGTTGCCGGAAAGAAAGTATGCTTTCAAAGTGATCCAGGACAGTTTGAAAGGATAAAGGAGCCAGTTGAAAGGAGCTCCCACTGAGCAAGCTGTGACAGTTTTGGCACTAGAAAGAAAGCAGTAGCTCTCTGCAGAGCCATATGAGACATGCTAGGGGAGAGAAAGAGGGGAGGGGAAAAGGCACGCTCAAGATTTTAATGATGTTTACAGTATGGTGATGAAGCCAAACAGTGAGTATCCTGCACTGAAGTTTTGGTCAACATCAAAATTTCATCATTACAAATCAAACAGCTGAAATATTCGTTGCACTCCTGGTAGGAGATGCAGAATCGTGTCAGCTCTACTCAAGCAATGCAAAATTGTGGAGGGGTTTACTATGACAAAAAAGACATAGGCTTGAGAAGTCCAGTTATCTCCATAAATGAATGCCAACTCATGACAAATCAACCTGGACCCTTGTTGTTCTGGACTCCTGTCCTGGGCAAGAATATCCCACCAAGGGTTCAGTCCACAGCACCTCAGGGTAAAGTGGCCCATGAGGGTGGTTCTGTGCTCCAGGATTAGGGGAATACATTTGAGATGTCAAGGTGAATAAAAGATTCTACCTAAGTTGATACTTCTGTGCTGGGTAGGCTATCTGTAATAACAAGTTTTATTCCTTTGTTTTATATGTACTTCATTTAAGATGTTTAAAACAGGTAAGAAGATCTGTTACATTTCTGTGTCTATTTTATTAGATTTATAAGAGTTGCTTAGTGGTTAACAATATTTTGCTTATAAGATTTGATTTGCGAATAAGACTACTTGGCAGGGGTTGGATATTGTTATATTTAAGAGAACCAACTAAATTAAAGTTGAAAGTATAGTTTGAGATGCCCAAGAGAATTTGACCACTTAAGTACAGAAGTGCTATGGTAAGATTAAGGAAGATTTAATTATAAAGCCCATGGTTAATTGACAGTTAACCAAAGAACAGGTAGAAACAAAATCTTATTTTTATACAAAGATCACTGAATTTATTAATAAGAGAAACTGGAGCCAATTATACAGAGTGAAGTAAGCCAGAAAGAAAAGCACCAATACAGTATACTAACACATATATATGGAATTTAGAAATATGGTAATGATAACCCTGTATGCGAGACAGCAAAAGAGACATAGATGTATAGAACAGTCTTTTGGACTCTGTGGGAGAGGGAGAGAGGATGGGATGATTTGGGAGAATGGCATTGAAACATGTATAATATAATATAAGAAACAAATCACCAGTCTAGGTTCGATGCAGGATACAGGATGCTTGGGGCTGGTGCACTGGGATGACCCAGAGAGATGGTTTGGGGAGGGAGGTGGGAGGGGGGTTCAGGATTGGGAACACATGTACACCCATGGCGGATTCATGCTGATGCATGGCAAAACCAATACAGTATTGTAAAGTAAAAGTAAAAAAAAAAAAGATAACAATATTTGTAAATTGAGGTTTTAGGCTTAAGAGATACGAGATATTTAAACTTGATCTTTAATCAATAGTAATTAAGTAGTAATTGATAGTAATTAAAGCATAAGTGCCAGAAGCCAGCGTGAGGAATTCCACCCGTGACAAGGTCATGCGGCATGAGCTCTGAGGTGCAAGGTCTAATCAGATCTCAGGTTTTCCCCCTGGAATTTCCTGAGCATCCAAACCCCAAAAAATAAGAATCTGCCGGCTTTTGTTCTCTGCTTCTCTACTCTTCTAATACACTCCAGAAAAAGTCATCTCTAAGCTTTGGTCTTCTGCATTTGAAAGGGATGTTTCAGTTAAACCTCCTCTAGTAGTTCTCTAGCTTGCCTAACAAGTTCCCGGACCCCTTACAGCTTGTGAATTGCTTGCAGCCCCCAACCGGGAGAGGCACAAAAGCTTGAAAGCATTTTAAAGATACAGAACTTTTTCTAAAGAGTTAAAAACCATATTGGTGACGGGTTTTCACTGTTGATTCAATGATTGCCGCCAGGCCTCCATATTCTTTATCTTTTAGGCACCTGGGAAGATGTTAATCAATGTAAACGGGGTATGGAAAAAGATATATAGTAGTTTTGATGTTAGCAACACTAGACTTTTGAGTTAATTACTTTTCTTTTGTTATAAATCACTGTACTCCTTTCGCTTGTTATAAATTGTTGTATCTTTGCTATGTAAGAATGTAACTTTATTTAGTGCTTTCTGAGAGAGGCGCCAAACTTTGGGAAGATCAACACAAATAAGTCTTCTGGTTAACAAACCCTTATCAGAAAAAAGGTTGTAAAATGTTAATTGGCCCTTCTGGCAGAAGATGATGTAAATTACCTAAGACTTGTGTTTGCAGTCAGGTATGCAGAAAGAAAAGCCTGCTTTTGATAAGAGTCTAAACTGCTAACGCTGCATAACTTTGTGTTACCCATTGATCTCCATGTATTATCAAACATATAAATAGCCCCTTGAACAATAAACGGATGGGACCAGTTTTCCGGACTAGTGTCTCGGCCTAGTTTCTTGGGAATCTGGCTCCCCCCATGTCTCTTTCTCTCACTCTTTTTTCCTCTGCTTCCTTCTCCTCTTTACTCTAACTTCAGGCTGAATTCCCATCTGGAACGGAATGGCTCTCCAAGTCTACTTACTTGCCCTGGCCCTAAGATCCATGAGAGAGAGTGCCCAAGGAGGGGCACTCTCCGCTATTCAAGCAGGCGCCGGTGGCCCCACGTAGATGGTGCAAGCTCCTTGTCTGGAGCTTTATTGGCCTTCTCCGTAAACCAAGTTAATCAGCCTCTTTTCTCCACTTAATTTTCATACTATACTATTTTTTCTAATCTCCTTTATATTTCTATATAAGTTTTTTCCTCGCCTACTCCGTCTCTCCTTCAAATCACCCTGGTTCCACCGGGGCTGGACCCCAGCACATAAGTAACTCTTAAGTATTCTTTTCATGCCCAAAAGCCTCCTCAGAAAACATTTTAGGAAGAAATAGAAAATCTGAAAGCCCTATGACAAGTGAGATAGAATCAGTAATCAAAAGTCTCCCAACAAGGAGAAGTCCTAAAGCCAATGGCTTTACTGGTGAAGATTACTAAATATTTAAATAAGAACCAATGCCAATCTTTCTCAAACTTTTCCAAAAAATTGAAGAGGAAGGAATTCCTCCTGATTCACTCTATAGCCAGCATGACTCTGATACCAAAGTCAGACAAAGACACTACTGCTGCTGCTGCTGCTGCTGCTAAGTCACTTCAGTCATGTCCGACTCTGCAAC
The DNA here is from genome assembly GCA_006410935.1 of Redunca redunca. Classification (NCBI taxonomy): domain Eukaryota; kingdom Metazoa; phylum Chordata; class Mammalia; order Artiodactyla; family Bovidae; genus Redunca; species Redunca redunca. The sequence continues at coordinate 610,983 of SJYQ01001248.1, forward strand.
CCCAAAGACAGCAGCCCACCAGGCTCCCCATCCCTGGGATTCTCCAGGCAAGAACACTGGAGTGGGTTGCCATTTCCTTCTCCAATGCATAAAAGTGAAAAGTGAAAGTGAAGTCGCTTAGTCATGTCTGACTCTTCGAGACCCCACGGGCTGCAGCCGACCAGGCTCCTCCGTCCATGGGATTTTCCAGGCAAGAGTACTGGAGTGGGGTGCTTTCTCTGGATAAAGACACTACAAGAAAAGAAAACTTCAGGCCAATAGCCCTTATGAACATTAATGCAAACATTCTCAACAAAATGGAATTCAGCAGCATATTGAAGAGATTATACATCATGATGACGTGGGATTCATTCCTACAAGGATGGTTCAACATATGAAAATCAATCAATATAATATACCACATCAACAGAATAAAGAACAGAAACCACATGATCAACTCGACAGATGCAGGGAAAGCATTTGAAAAGTTCAACACCTTTTCATGAATAAACACTCAACAAACTGGGAATGGAAGGAAACTGCCTCAACATAATAAAAGCTATATATGAAAAATCCACAGCAAACATCCTAGTCAGTGGTGAAAGATTGAAAGCTTTTTCTCTAAGATCAGGAACAAGACAAGAATGCCTACTTTCACCAGTTATATTCAACACAGTCCTAGAAGATCTAGCCAGATTAGGCAAGAAAAAGAAATAAAAGGCATCCAAATTGGAAAGGAAGAAGTAAAATTATCTCCATTCATAGATGATACAAAATTATGTTTAAAAAGCCCTAAACATTGCACAAAAACTTGTTAGAGCTAATAAATGAATTCAGCAAACTAGTAGGATACAAAATCAACACACTAAAGTCAGTTGCTATACACTAACAATAAACAATCTGAAAAGGAAATGATGATAGCAGTTCCATTTACAATGGCAACAAAAAGGATAAAATGCTTAGGAATGACCTTAACCAAAGAGGTAAAAGACTTATACACTGAAAACTACAAAACATTGCTGAAAGAAATCAAAGAAGACATAAATAAATGGAAATACATCCCATGTTCATGAAGTGTAAGACTTAATATTATTAAGATGGCAGTACTACCCAAAGCAATCTAAAGATTCAAAGCAATCCCTATCAAAGTCCCAATTATATTTTTTGCAGAAATAGAAAAAATCCATCCTAAAATTCATATGAAATTTCAAGGGACACTGAATATACAAAATGATCTTGAAAAAAGAACTAAGCTGAAGGATTCGTACTCCCTGATTTCAAAACTTACTAAAAAGCTACAGCTACAGTGTCAAAACGGTGTGAGTGCAGGCATAAAGACATACACAAAAATCAATGGAGAGCTTTCCTGGTGTCTAAGACGGTAAAGAATCTGCCTGTGATGCCGGAGACCTGGCTTCGATATCTGGGTTGGGAAGATCGCCTGGGGAAAGGAATGGCTACCCACTCCTGTATTTTTGCCTGGAGAGTTCCAAGGACAGAGGAGCCATGGGGTTGCAAAGAGTCAGACATGAGCACATATAATAATGGAACAGAATAAAGAGTCCAGAAATAAACCCTGGCATATATGATCAAATCACTTTTGATAAAGGTGTGAAGACTACTCAATGGGGAAAAAAGTCTTTTCAGCAAGTGTTGCTGAGAAAACTGTCTATCCACATGGATCCTTACCTAACAGCATATTCAAAAATTAACTCAAAATGGATCAAAGACCAAAATTATACAACTCTTAGAAGGAAACATAGGGCAAAAACTTCATGACACTAGCTCTGGCAATAATTTTTTGGATATAACACAAAAGGCATGGGCAACAAAATAGAAATAGGAGATATGGAATTTATGAAAATTAAAAATGTTGTGCATCAAAAGACAACATTCTCAGATTTAAAAGGCAACCCACAGAATGGGTGAAAATATTTGCATCACATATCTGATAAGAGATTAACATCTAGAGTGTACTGACAACTTCTAAAATTCAACCACACACACAAAACCCAACCCAATTAAAAAATGGACAAAGGTTTTGAATAGACATTTTTCCAAAGAAAACATACAGATGTCCAAGGAGCACATGAAAAGGTGTTCAAAATCGCTAATCATTAGGGAAAAGCATATCAAAACTACAAGATACCACCACATACATATACTAGAATGATTACTATTTAAAAAAAAACAAAACAGAAAATAACACACATTGATAAAGATGTAAAGAAATTGGAACGCTTGAGCACTGTTGGCAGGAATGTACAACGGTACAGTCTCTGTGGAAAACAAGATGCCAGATCCTCAAAAATTTTAAAAATGAAATGAATATATTATGCAACAGTTCTACTTCTGTGTATATACCCAAAAGAATTGAAAGCAGGGTCTTGAAGAGATATTTGTACACTCATGTTCACAGTAGCAAGATCATAATAGCAAAAATGCAGAAGCAACCCAAGTGCCCATCAACAGATGAATGGATAAGCAAAACCTGCCATATTCATATGTTGCAACATTATTTAGCCTTACAAAGAAGGAAGTTCTGATTCCACTTACAGGAGATACTTAGTGGTTGAAATATAGAGACAGAATGTAGAATGGTGGATGCCAGAGAGCAGAGGGAAGAGGAATGGAAGTTATTGTCTGATGGATACAGAGCTTCAGCTTTACAAGATGAAGAGCTATGGAGGTGGACGGTGCTGACGGTTGTACTACCACTGTACTATATGCTATAAAATGGTCAAGATGGTAAATATCATGTGTACCTCACCACAATGGGGAAAAAAAAAAAGCAACCATCAGATGCCCTTTTATCCATCATGGATGCTTATCCCTATATTCATATCCTGTTCATCCTCTAATCTAGTCCCAATCACCCAGCCCTTGCAGGCCTCTCAGACTTCACTGTGACTTTACAAAGCTTGGTCCATCACCGGCAAATTCCCCACAACTTCACTTGTACTTCAGGGTCTACAGACGTCTTCTGCAAGTGGCCAGATAGTGTTTTAGGCTCTGGACAGACTGTCTCTGTCCTGGCTACTCCCCTCTGCCCTTCTAAGGGAAAGCAGCCACAGACAGCGCTTAAAGGAATGGCCTGGGCCCAGGCAGGCTGACCCCTGACCCTCGCACAGCAGCTGGGAAAGTGAGTTGACAGGTGTGATGCAGCTCCGCTGACTGTACAGTGTGGATCACTTCGGAGGAGCTGGGGCAGAGGCCCCGCCAGCACAGAGCGCTTCCCTACGGGAAAGGATGGGACCTGACGGTAGGATGGGGCGTGGGCTCCGACAGAAGGTCCGCCAGAGGCCTCCTGACCCACGCCCTGAGGCTGGTCTCTCCAGTGCTACACAGGGACGGCCCAGACAGCCGTGGTAGAAAGAAACAGCCCCGGGCCAGATTTCCCCAAGGGCGTTCACTAGCAGAGTCTCAGCTTAAGCTGAGCAGCCAGAGACCCGCCCTGCGCTCCGCCCCCGAGTTTCCCGCCCCCTTTGTCTCCGCCCCCGGAGCCCCGCCCCTGAAGCCGGCTGGCGTGCATTGCGACTTCAGCCCCGCCCCTTTGTCTCCGCCCCCAGAGCCGGCCGGCGTGCTTTGCGCCTGGCCCCGCCCAGCCCACGTACTCGGCGTACCTGGCTGCGGGGGAGGAGGAGGTGAGTGCGCGGAGTGGGGCGGGTGGACCAGCGGACCCCAGCGGGCTCCATTCACGGTGTGTTCCAGCCGTGGGCGTAGTCAGAGGATGCCGCGTGGAGCGAGGGTCCTTCTTCGCCCAGCCGCCTGCGAGATGCGCGGCACCCCCTCCCACGCCTCCCTGGGGCGCGCGGCCTTGGTGCTAGGGGTCCTGGGGGAGTTCGGACCTACGTTTGGACCCTTCCTGTCCTGGCTTTGGTTACCTCCTTAGCGAAAAGGCACAGTGACGTGACTCTTAAGGAATATGCTGCCTTCTTGTTTGCAGCAGTTTGTTTGCTAATTAAACACTTTAGAGACAGGAAGACAGTAGGCTTCAGCTGAAGTTAAATAATTGTGAATTTTACTGAAATGTTTTCGGATGAAATAATAGTATGGACCTACTGTGTTTGGAAATAAACTAGCTGGAGGGGATTATGCGTTTGAGTAGAGATAAACAAAGTTAGCCATGACTTGACAGATTGAAGTTAGTTTATAATATACTATTTTTTCCACTTTCATGCGTGTTTATCATAGAAAATCTATAGTGAAAAATTTGTTTTGGACACTTGTGTTCAAATACTGGGCCTGTATTTGTCTGCTAGAGCTATAGGGACAAGAACTGGGTGGCAGAAATGTGTTTTGGAATTCTGGAGGCCCAGGTCCAAGATCAAGGTGTTGGCAGGGCTGGTTTCTCTTCTGAGGCCTCTTCCACTGCCTTGTAGATGGCCACCTTCTTTCTGGCTTGCGTCCTCGTAGTCCTTCTGTGTCTGTGTCCTAATGTCCCACTCTGGATTGGATTAGGTACTATGCTAATGACCTCGCTCTAACTTAATTACCTCTTTAAATATGCTTTCTCTAAGTACAGTCACGTTCCTCCTCCTAGAAGTTAGGACTTCACCACAGGAATTTGGAGGGATGTAGTTCTGCCCATCGGAGAAGGCAGTGGCATCCCACTCCAGTACTCTTGCCTGGAAAATCCCATGGATGGAGGAGCCTGGAAGGCTGCAGTCCATGGGGACACTGAGGGTCTGACACGACTGAGCGACTTCACTTTCACTTTTCACTTTCATGCATTGGAGAAGGAAATGGCAACCCACTCCAGTGTTCTTGCCTGGAGAATCCCAGGGACTGGGGAGCCTGGTGGGCTGCCATCT
>SJYQ01001249.1:0-32178 GCA_006410935.1 Redunca redunca
TACAAATTTTATTTTATAAAATTAAATTTAAAAATAAAATACATAGATTAAAAAAATAATAATCTTTTATCTATCTCTTTGACATGTATGTAATCTTTTCAAAAACACTAAACAAGCTGTTTACCAATTTGGCATCCTGCAAGCGTCTTTCTTGGGGACCTGGAAATGTGAACAGTGTAGTAGATGGTACCCTGACTCTGGGTCTCTTTTGGAAGTAAGCCTGGGTGCCTGACTCCCAAGTTATAACTTCCTGCTTTCACTAAGATATGAGAATTGTAAGTTTCCTTAAAATGAGGTTTCACCTGCCAAATTGCTCTTTGGAGCAGATGAGGAAGGTAAGACCCTATGGGACATCGCTCCAGGGTCAGCCGACCATGGCCTAAAGCTACAGGACTCGTCTTGGTTGGTCACTGCTGAGTTTTGGAGACACAGACTGTAGACAAGGAGGAATACGCATGTGTGAATGCCAGGTAAGGAGCTGCACCACCATGGAAAGTGGATGGTCCAGGAAGCACATGGAAGCTGACCGAAGGAGGCCACCCCAAATACAGAAGGGGGATCGGGAACTCATATACATATCACAGCAGAGAGTGGGACTAGGCACATCAAGGTTATCTGATATAATAAGTTGCTGCCCAAAGAATAAGTGATGGAAAAAGTGTCCCCACATCCTGAAACACAGAAGTTGCCTGCTCCAAACAGAAGATATGAGTGACTACCATCAAGGTGGACCTTGATGACTGCTGCTCATGGCTCTCCTGGGAATGGAGACAGGGTTCCTAGGATGGAAGTGGGGACAGGCCTTCGTTGGTCTGGAAGGACGTGCCCAGGACTCCACTCTTGTTATTGTCCTGGAGGTAGATACTCAACCGTCTGAGAGAGAAGATGAGGTCATGAGATCTTGCAGGTTTCAGGCCCTACAAAATAGGTTTCAGGACCCAGAGGGCTGGGTGGAGGTGAATGAGAAGGGTTACAGTCTTTGGGTCCAAGAGGTGTGGTCAGTGCGAACACGGGAGTGTTAAAAGAGTCATTAGAGCCTGAGAGTGTAAACGTGGGTAACTATGGGTTCATAGGCCCTATGCCAGTGCCCCAGGAACAAGCCCAGATGGGAGGACCCACCCCGAATGATGAGCTCATTCTTGGCAGTTGGAGTGTCCGTGATTTGTACAAGCTAATGACGGCCAGCACCCGTTACTCTCTGGTCAAGGTACACTTCAGCTGCACTCTGAACTCCAAAGACAGTGAGCTCTGTAAGCCTTGGGGTGCACTAGATTCCAAGGTGGGCTTTGACTTGGGGTTATCACCAATCATGGGTATAGACCTGGAAGTCCCATACCTCAGTAAGGATGTGAATGTTGATGTCCTGGGAACTGGGAACAGACAGGATTAAACACTCCACTGCTATGAGTTTGCTGTTGTGCCAACCGTCTAAAACACCTTCCCTTTTTTTGATACATATGGCAGAGTCCTTCCTGTGTGCCAAGTGTCACCATTAGCATCAAGAGGCTGCAGGAATCTTTCCTGGGTCCTCTCAGGTCGAATGGCCCAATCCTTCCGCTTGCATTCGATCCTTGTTGATGAACCTAAGTTTGTGCGTCTGGTGGACAGGGAGGCCAAACAAATCAAAATGTCGGAGTCTGAGGCAGAGAAAGGCTTATTGCTAGGTTGAGCAAGGAGAACAGACAGATCATGCTTGAAAAGCCCCATAGTCCCCAACAATTTTGGAGGAAAAGATTTTTTTTCTCCTTTTTCTTGGCCATGCCATGCAGCATGTGGATCCTTGTCCTCTGATCAGGAATGGAATCCACGCCCCCTACATTGGAAGCATGGAGTGTTGACCACTGGACTGCTGGGGAAGTCCTGGGGGAAGAGTTTTAATAGGCAAAATTTCGGTGGGGGCAGTGAGCTGCAAAGTATGTGACATTCCTCTGATTGGCGGGTGGTAAAGTAATAGCGTGATGTTCAGCCTTCTGATCCCAACCAGTTTGGTGGGGGCCTTGGTTCCCGTAGAAGAACTCAGAGATATATCGTTAAGTATATCTTTCAGGAGGAACTAGGGCTGATGCTGAAAACTCAGCTTCTCTGTACACCGTTGCCAAAGTGAATCTCAAAGACAGATTTTGGGTGAAGTGGAAAAGGACAACCTTGTTTCTTTGCTAAGCAAAGGGGGTCACAGTGAGCTGTTGACCTTAAAACCATGTGTCTTAACTTGGGGAAGAGAGTGAGAAGTTTTATAGTAATTGTTCAAAGAGGGTGTGATCAGCTCGTGGACTTTCTTCTGGGGGTTGGCAGTGAGGTAAGTAGGCAACCTTCAGGTCCAACTGGTCTACAGTCTACATCCTTGTGGGCAGCATACCACAAAACAGCTCAAAGACACTGTTGTGTGTGTCCACTGATGGGGAAACAGAACCTTGCCCCAAGGCTGCTCTTAACTGTTTCTTCCTGGTCTCTCATCCCCTCCCTTCCCTATTTAACAACTGCTTGAGTCTGCCCACTGGAACTCAGGGCAGGTCACAGAGGCTTAGTGAAGGCTGTTTCCTATGATCAAAGAAATGGGGGGCACAGAAAGGCTTGTGTCTAGGAGCCCTGCTCAGCATAGGGCCCTGCCCTGTTGTTTCTTGATTGCCTGTCTTTTGTTTCTGCCTTGCCTCATTCCTCTACTCAGCAACTGCTTCAGTCTGGCCTTTGGGACTCAGGGAAGGTCTAGGAGGCTGAAACCATTTTTCCACAGAGAAGAAATGGGGGACACAGAAAAGCTTTTGCACTCAGAAGGGCCCCACAGAATCCTGCTTGATTTCCTCCTGGCTAGATAGTAAGGATTTAAACTCATCGTTCTAGCTCCATCATTTTGCCCCATATCAGGCACCAGTTCAGTTCAGTTCAGTCACTCAATTGTGTCCAACTCTTTGTGACCCCATGAGTTGCAGCACACCAGGCCTCCCTGTCCATCACCAACTCCCTGAGTTCACTCAGACTCATGTCCATCGAGTCAGTGATGCCATCCAGCCATCTCATCCTCTGTTGTCCCCTTCTCCTCCTGCCCCCAATCCCTCCCAGCATCAGAGTCTTTTCCAATGAGTCAACTCTTTGCATGAGGTGGCCAAAGTACTGGAGTTACAGCTTTAGCATTATTCCTTCCAAAGAAATCCCAGGGCTGATCTTCCGAATGGACTGGTTGGATCTCCTTGCAGTCCAAGGGACTCTCAAGAGTCTTCTCCAACACCACAGTTCAAAAGTATCAATTCTTTGGCACTCAGCCTTCTTCACCGTCCAACTCTCACATCCATACATGACCACAGGAAAAACCATAGCCTTGACTATGTGGACCTTTGTTGGTAAAGTAATGTCTCTGCTTTTGAATATGCTGTCTAGGTTGGTCATAACTTTTCTTCCAAGGAGTAAGTGTCTTTTAATTTCATGGCTGCAATCACCATCTGCAGTGATTTTGGAGCCCAAAAAATGAAGTCTGACACTGTTTCCACTGTTTCCCCATCTATTTCCCATGAAGTGATGGGACCAGATGCCATGATCTTAGTTTTCTGAATGTTGAGCTTTAAGCCAACTTTTTCACTCTCCTCTTTCACTTTCATCAAGAGGCTTTTGAGTTCCTCTTCACTTTCTGCCATAAGGGTGGTGTCATCTGCATATCTGAGTTTATTGGTATTTCTCCTGGTAATCTTGATTCCAGCTTGTGTTTCTTCCAACCCAGCATTTCTCATGATGTACTCTGCATAGAAGTTAAATAAGCAGGGTGACAATATACAACCTTGACATACTCCAAGCAGGTGCCAATAACTTCAGAGATGAATGACTGAATGAATTCAACGGGTGAAGAAACTGGCCTAAGGGTGGTTTGCCCATTTGACCAAGTCACCCAGCTTGTTAGTTTCTCATCTCTTTGCACCAACCAGGAATAAACACCAAAACTTTTTCATTTCAGGGTTAAATTTCATTTCATTTCATTATTCCATTTCATTTCATGCTCTATCCTTCACACTGGTATAAACATACCATGGAGTTTTTGTTGGTGGTCACTCCTATTGTTAAATAGGAGTTTATTATTAAATAAACCCTAGTGCCTCCTGGATGGAGCTCATATTATTCAAAGAGAAGGAAAGCCCATGACCCACCCACCCCACCTCCTGCACTCAGTCCCCTGACCCCACCCGACGACTCTGTCTCTCCTTCAGTCAACAAGAGTGCCTTGAGGACATGCTGCCAACTGTTTGCTACTGAGACAAGTGAAATGCCCGAGAGTCGTTCAGGGCACAGGTCCGAGGCTGGGATGGAGCCAAAGCTCATCGGATGACCACGTGATCAGAGGCCACAATACTCCTTATTAAGCCACGGCTGTTTCTCTTTGGAGGCGCGGCTCTAGAATTTCTGAGCTTTCCATACACATCTCACCACGGCCACCATCAGGCAGGGGTGAGTTCTTGTCTTCCAAAATCTTCTTCTTTAGAAAAACCACCTGCTTTACTCTAAGGGAAGTACGTCCTTAGGAAAAGCAAGTTCTTTGAGGGTCTAGCATTTCAACATATGCCACCAAACTCTTTTCTTCCTTCTAACATTTTGGAGTAGCTCCTCTCCTTACGAACTAGTCACATTCCAACTTCATACATGCACACATTTGAGCCCATGTTGATACTAAGAGTTATCTCCTAGTGATCTCCCTAGTCCAGTTACACAGATACAAGAAGATGGAGGGATGTTCATCCAAGCCACGGAAGTCAGGAGTCCTCCCTTTGTCTGGAGGGCCTGCTGCGGCAGGCTCTGAGTCCTGGCCCTCATGTTGACTGGCAAGGGGCTTTCAGAGGAAGAGGATGTCACTCCACGTAGTCTGGACCTAGGTGAGCATTTAAGGTGAATGGGATTCAGGAGGATAAAGGGTGAGGAAGGGGGCAGGGAGAGTGAGGTGGAAGATGAGACCCCCCCCCAACCTCCTCTCGAGTCAAAATGAATGGCCAGTTAAGTACAGGAGAAGATGCTCAGCACCACTGGCCATCAGGGACATGCAAACACACCACGACGAGATGCCACTTCGTACCCGCCAGGATGACCAGAAGGAAGGAGTTAGGTAACAATAAACAACTCATTTTGGCAAGGACTTGCAGACACTGGAACGTACACACGCTCCTGGTGGGTGTGTGGAATGGTTCAGCTGCTCTGGAACACAAAGGCAGCTCCTCAATGATTAAACGTGGAGTGACCGTGTGATCCGGCCACTCTACACTTGGTATCTTTCCAAGGAAAACAAAAACTTTGTCCACATAAAACTGCTATGATGTTCGCACCAATGAAACAGAGCAGGACCATATGGTCCTTACACCTCTCCCCCAACCATGTCCTTTGCCTGCCTTTTGCCTGTGGAAAACCTTAGTCAAGGAATAAGTTTAATCAGAGAAGTGAGAAACACTAAAACAAAGGAAACAGTCAAAGGAAACTAAATGATATTCTCAAGGGCTGTAGATAACACTCTGCGCCACATCCTGGGAGCTGTCTTAGAGACACCAAAACACCAGGTGGAGGAGCTCACTGCATGACGACCAGACGGTGCCCAGGACATGAGCTGCCGCAATTCCAAGAACTGATCGCATCATAAAGAAACGGGGACAAGCGCGCCCTGGAACTGAGGACTAACTGCTCCTGACACGAGCTGATGCTGGCGGGACCACTGATGACCAATCAGAGATGCCTGCCAGAGACGAACCAATCAGAGATGCCTGCCAGAGGCGACCGCGCTGTTTCTGCGCGCAGCCCCCTGCCCCCTCTCTATAAGCGCTCCCGCTTTCTGCTTGTCAGGATGGGGGCGTGGGCCTTTGGACAGATGTCCACCACTGTCCCCTGACCCCAGCTGCTGGCATTGGAAATAAAGCAAACTTTTCTTTCCACCAACCTGGCCTGTTTATGGGATTCTGAGTAGCGAGCAGTCGGACCCCACACATAGACTCTTTCAGTAACGGCAACACTATTCATAAGAGCAGAAAAATAGCCCAAATGTCTATTAACTATTGAACGGATGCACAGAATGCTATATATGCACACAATGAAATAGTCGTCGGCTATAAAAAGGAACAGAGTGCTGATACGTGTTACAATGTGGGAGACTCTCATAAATATTACACTAAGCAAAAGAAGCCGGTCAGAGAGGACCACATATATGATTCTGTCTCTGTAAAGCTCCTGCATAGGGAAATCTGTACAAACAGAAAGTAGATCTCTGGTTGCTTGGGCTGGACTGGGGGCAGGGCAGGGGAAGGATAAGATAAGGGAGGTAATATTAAAGGGTTTGGGATTTCTTTTTGAAGTGACGAAAACGCTCTAAAATTGACTGTGGTGATATGCCAAGAACCACCAAACCGTACATATTAAATGGGTGAATTGCACATCTGAATATCTCATAAAAGGGCTTCCCTGTGTCTCAGGTGGTAAAGAATCTGCCTGCCAATGCAGGAGATGTGGGTTCGGTTCCTGAGCCATGAAGATTCGGAGGAGGAAATGGCAAACCACTCCAGGATTCTTGCCTGGGAAATCCCATGGACAGAGGAGCCTGGCAGGTGACCGTCCATGGAGTCACAAAAGTTAGACACGACTGAGTGACTGATAGCAGACACATTTTAAACAAACAAGCAAAACAAAATTAAAGACCTTCTTTCTGCCCCTTTGGTTTCTTTTAGCAGCTGATGACCGAGGCACACTTTGTGACCTAGGAGGTGTGGATCCAAAGAGAGGCCGAGGTGGATGGGGAGAGAGTAAGACTGGAAGCTGCAGGCATCATGTAAGGCTCAGGGTTTCCTAAGTTATGGAGCTGGGGGTTGATCTCTCCAGGGTCTTAGAGACTCAAGCAAGACCAGTCGACATGTGAGGATGCAAACCTGTCCTCTAATCTACACCGAAACTCCTAGGAGCTGGGAATGGACTGGTCTCCTTGTACTCATTTTGCTGATGTGTCCTGAGTACTGCTCAGCATCACCATACAGATTCTCCATCTCCCTCTGTCTGATAAAAAGTCCAGTGCATGCAAACACTCACACTGGTTACTCCAGCTTAAAAGAGGCCAGACTACACCCCTGCAAAGGCCCCTGGCTTGGGGTGTCTCCTAGTCATTTCCACACCTGGTTTCCATCTCCAAGTTGGTAGAAATTCCCAAGTTTCTTGAGCTTCACGAGACAAGACAGAAGTTTCTAGGGGAAAGAACAAAGGTTTTTAATGGGAGCAATTTTTTAATGGAACATTGTTTAGAAGTCATTTCAACATACACCCCTTGTCAGTTGAATTGTAGAGTGTAAGATGCCTTACGTTTGGAGATTATTTTGTTTTCAGGTGCTACTGGGAATTTCTCAGGAATGAATCACTATTTTATGTTCAGAATTATATGGTTGCAATGGTTCACCAACTCAATGGACATGAATTTGGGCAAACTCTTGGAGACGGTGAAGGACAGGGGAGCATAGGGTCATAGAGTTGGACGTGACCAATCAATTGAACAGCAGTGGTTCCATATTGCAGGTCAGGATCAAAGATGCAGGGACATCCCTTCCGTCCCTACTCCTCATGGTTGGCTCTATAGATCCCAAGGGGACAACCTTTCAGAAAACTGCTGAGCATCTAGACTAATCATGTTTTCTCATCACTCAGTGATTTCTTGCTTTAGCTTGACTCTGCTGACTGGATCGATCAGGCAGATAATAATATGAACACAGCCATGCGGTGATGAGATGGGAAGCAGCCTTTCTTGGATACAGCTGGGGAAAGCCAGGCCTGTGTTTCCATGTTGGCACACAGGCTCCATTGAGAAAACACCTGTATGAAATGTTCATATTCATTAGGTTCTACCTGTCCCCACCCCCCAACATGGCCTTCTCAATTGTGTTTGAGGGACTTGCCTCCATTTAGAGTCAAAGAAAAAGGAATGCAGGACCACAAAGCCTTTGATCTGCTGCACTTAATTCTTTTCCTTTCCCTGTTAACAGCTGAGATGCTGTGGCCATGCAGAAGTACACCAGCTGAAGCTCCAGCCTCCACTTCCTGGACCATGGCATCACCTTGAGTTGCTGCACGAACAAGTGAAAAGTAAAAGTGTTAGCTGCTCATTCGTGTCTGACTCTTTGTGAACCCAAGGACTGTAGCTTGCCAGGCTCCTCTATCCATGAGATTCTCCAGGAAAGAATACTGGAGTGGATTGCCATTTCCTTCTCCAGGAGATCGTCCTGACCCAGAGCTCAAACCCGCTTCTTCTACACTGCAGGCGGATTCTTTACTGTCTGAGCCACCAGGGGTGCCCTATGAACTGCTGTATGAACAAAACTGATTCTAATCCCCAGCATCTACACAACCTCACCGTGGCTGCCACTAGCGTGAACCAGACTGTTGTTATGAGTGAGTGACCAGTTTCTTGCAGACCAACGTGGGAATCATCGCTGGAGTGACTTTTGGGATCACATTCCTTCAGCGGATTGGCATGCTGCTGGCCTGCTGTCTGTTCCGGTTCATCACGGCCAACCCATATGAAACGGTGTAAGGAGTCTTTCAAGACTGATGGAATAAGGGGCTTCCCTGGTGGTCCAGTGGCTAAGACTCTGCACTCCCAGTGCAGGGGTTCCAGGTTCAATCCCTCATCAGGAAACTAGATCTAACATGCCACAATGAAGATGGAAGATCTCGCGTGCTGCAACTAATACCCGGCATGACCAAATAAATAAATAATTGTTTTTTTTTTTTCTTTTAAAATTTTTATTTTAACTTTAGTTTACTTTACATTACTGTATTGGTTTTGCCAAACATTGACATGAATTCACCACGAGTGAAGGGGTAAAAATTAAACAGAAAAAAAAAAAGCAAGCATTATGGAATAAGAGACTCGTTTTCAAAAGGAGCTGCAGTGATCTTTCAAAGACTTCCAAAGAATGTTAGAGCACATCCATAACACGCCCATGCTAACCTCCCGCCTGCCCACAGCTGGCACTCCTGCACTGCCTTCAGCCTGCATCGCATGCAGCACTCCACTGTGTGAAGCCCCGTTGTGCCAGAGTGTAGCCAGGTTGCTTACATCTGTCCTAGGGGTCCCCCCTGCCCCGAGGCTCTGTGTCTGCCAGCTCCTCTCTGGGTACTTGCAGTCTCTTACCCAATAGCTAGCTGCTGAGAGGGCAGAAGCAGAGACTGCCAGGCCGTCTGAGGGTCAGAACGGGCAGATGGTCACTCCCCCCATGTTCTGTTGGTTAAACCAAGTCTTGGGGGCCAGTGCAGACTCAGTGTGGGAGCAGACATCACCAGGGCACGGATGCTGGCCGCTGTGGCTCCTTGGGGGCCGGCTTTGCACGCCGGCTGCCGTGGCTCACTGTGGAGAAGGGAAGTGCAGTGAGATGGTTAGAACTGCAGCTCTGGAGGCAGGTTAGTATGGGCTGAAATCTTGACTTGACCACTTCTTGCCAAGAGTACCAGATGTGACCATGTGCTGTAAGACATAAAATGAGACTCGCGATTACGTGATCTTGACATCTGATGAAACTAGAAGCCCTCTTATGACCCAAATGCAAGTTCCCCTCCCCACTCTACTTCTGTGACTAAAGTCCCCCAATTAAACACCACTCCCTCATCAAACAGACAGGGCTCAGTTTCTGCTTACCCGCTGAGTAGTGGGCTTCATTGCCCTGCTGGCTGGTAGAATTACCAAACAAGGCCATTACATCTTCCCATGGGAACCAGGGGCCACTGCACTCTCAGGTTACTACAGCACCTACACCCCACAGCCCAGCGTTTGCACCCTGTTCTGTGTGATCCCCACGTGCTCTTGCCTAGTATGCAGTGATCCCCTCTCCTGGGCCGTGAGTACAGTGTGTGTCAGTCACTCAGTCATTTCCAGCTCTTTTCAACCCTATGGACTATAGCCCGCTGGCTCTTCTGTCCTAGGGACTCTCCAGGCAAGAATACTGGAGTGCCATGCCCTCTGCCCGGAGATCTTCCCAAACCAGGGATTGAACCTGGGTCTCCTGCATTGCAGGCAGATTCTTTACCATCTGAGCCACCAGGTAAGCCTGGGCTGTGAATTTTTGTGATTGATAAACCTCTTTTCATCTCATCTGTCCTATGTTGGGTGTGGTGTGTTTATCCATCCCTATAACCCTGGGGCAGGAATCTCTCGTTCATGAATGGTGTGACGGGGAAGTGGTTAAAACAGCTGATAAAAGCAAAGGGCTAGAGTAACACATATTATTGCCACTATATATTGTCACCCTGCTTACTTAACTTATATGCAGAGTACATCATGAGAAACGCTGGGCTGGAAGAAGCACAGGCTGGAATCAAGATTGCCAGGAGAAATATCAATAACCTCATATGTGCAGATGACACCACCCTTATGGCAGAAAGTGAAGAGGAACTAAAGAGCCTCTTGATGAAAGTAAAAGAGAAGAGTGAAAAAGTTGGCTTAAAACTCAACATTCAGAAAACGAAGATCATGGCATCCGGTCCCATCACTTCATGGCAAATAGTTGGGGAAACAGTGGAAACAGTGTCAGACTTTATTTCTGGGGGGCTTCAAAATCACTGCAGATAGTGACTACAGCCATGAAATTAAAAGATGCTTGCTCCTTGGAAGAAAAGTTATGACCAACCTAGACAGCATATTCAAAAGCAGAGACATTACTTTGCTGAAAAAGATCTATCTAGTTAAAGCTGTGGTTTTTCCAGGAGTCATGTATGGATGTGAGAGTTCGGCCATAAAGAAAGCTGAGTGCTGAAGAACTGATGCTTTTGAACTGTGGTGTTGGTGAAGACTCTTGAGAGTCCCTTGTACTGCAAGGAGATTCAACCAGTCTATCATAAAGGAAATCAGTCCTTTATATTCTTTGGAAGGACTGATGCTGAAGCTGAAACTCCAATCCTTTGGCCACCTGATGTGAAGAACGGACTCATTTGAAAAGACCCTGATGCTGGAAAAGATTGAAGGTGGGAGGAGAAGGGGATGACAGAGGATGAGATGGTTGGATGGCACCACCAACTCAATGGACACGAGTTTGAGTAAGCTCCGGGAACTGGTGATGGACAGGGAGGCCTGGCATGCTGCAGTCCATGGGGTCGCAAGGAGTTGGACACAACTGAGCGATTGAACTGAACTGAGAGTGACACAAAGAAGGGGTCATGAGCCAATGAATGCTGGTGGCCTCTGGAAGCTGAAGAAGGCAAGGATTCTCCCCTTGAACTTCCAGAAACAATGTAGTCCTGGGACACCTTGATTCTAGAAATCTGATCTCTAGAACTGTGAGATAATAAGTTGGTGTGGTTTCAAGGCACTCCATGCTCAGTTACTCAGTCAGGTCCTACTCTGCAATCCTTTGGACTGCACATCTCCAGGCTCCTCTGTCCACGGGATTTTTCAGGCAAGAATACTGGAGTGAGTTGTCATTTCCTTCTCCAGGGGATCTTCCCAAACATCTTCCCTGCATCTCCTGCATCCCAGGTGGATTCTTTACCAATGAGCCACCAGACTGCATCTGTGATAATTTGTTACCAGCAGCCATAGAGAACAAATATATCATGTTTATCTTCCTGGCATCTCTCCTATATGAAGTTATTTAATTAACTTATTTATACATTTATTGTCTAGTTCCTCTTACCAAGTTCTGTGAGAGTGGGCTGTGTGTTTGGTCTCTATCGCCTCATCTCCAGCACCTGGAATACCTGGCTGCTGGATGAACACCTGCTGAATGAGCCTTGAGTGAAACATGGCAGTAGTGCAACGGCCTGTGTGTGGCCTTCTCTGGGCTTTTACCCTTCCACTGGTTCTGATAATCATGGGAAGCTTGATTCTCAAAATCATAGTAGCATTATTTGGCACAATTTATAACAATGCTTTGTACTGAGAATATTGTATTCTTGGGGGGAAATTTTTTTTTTGCAAAGTTGCTTAGAAAAGTGCTTAATGTAACCATTACAATATATTTACAAATTCATCATTTTAAAGGAGTCAAGAAGTCAGTGTTGAAGTCAACATGGGCTGCTGCATTCAGTGAGGGGATGGTCTGGGGAGAGTTCAGGTCCATAGAGACTGCAGCTCACAGGTCTGCCCCAGAGATGCTGGCCTTGAACATGCCGTGTGGCACTGTGCATGTAGTCAAGTGCAGACATCACACCACCTCTCTGAGGTTACACCCTACACCTCTGTATTAGCCTTCTATCACTGCACAATGCATTGCTACCAGCGTGGACGTTTCAGACAACACATTCATCACCGTACAGTTTTGGTGGATCAGGGTCCAGGCCTGTGACAGCTGGGACTTCTGCTCAGGGCCTCTCCCCAGGTGAGACCCCCTTGGCGTGAAGGTGTCAGCCAGGGCTGCCATCTCACCCGAGGCTCAAGAGTCCTCTTCCAAACTCATGCAGTTGTTGGCAGAAGTCATCTCGCAGCTGTAGAACTGACATCCCCTTTCCAGCTGGCTGTTGTTGGTCAGGGACTGCTCTCAGCTTCTAGAAGCTGTCCCCGGGTGCCTGGCACACGGCCCTCCTTTCACACCTTGCCTCTTCCTGGCCAGCAGAAGAGCCCAGCTGAGGCTCTCGACGCCTTTCAGGACTCGCCCGATTAGGCCAGGCCCACCTAGGAGGAGAATCTTCCTTTGGATTAACTCAAAGTCAACTGAGTTGGGTACTGAGTTCTAGCTGTGAAATCCCTTTTGCCATTATAAGTGATTATTATCATGTGGGTGATGGCCATCGCAGTAAATATTTTGGGCCCTGTAAATGAATAGGCAAAAATAAGAACATTGTGGAGGCAGTAATATAACAAAGGGAAAAAACAAATTTACACACTTTTTACAAAATTCAAAAACTATTGAATATATTTTTTGTAATAGAGGTCTGCCAATGGAATTCTTTCCTTTTGAAGGAGGGATAAAATTTCACTTAAGTGGAGTTCACAGTTAGTATACCCTACAATAAAAATCAGTTGCAAATGTTCACCTGTTAATGCAGATTTGTACTGAGATTTTACCAATTTCATCTTTAAGTACTGATACTAATTCATGGGCACATAATTTTAATTGTGGATGTTCATCAATTGGAAGACATTTATAATGTCACAGGTCTTGCCCAGACTCATGGGGAGGGCGTTGTTCCCTTGGGGTGGTCATGGGGGATGGGCTTGGAATCTTGCGGGCCGGTTTGGCCAGTCTGCCAACCACAACCCCTCCACCCAAATTCATAGCTGCATTCTCACCGATTCCATCCTTTCTAAACCCAGGATGCGCAGTCTCCGCCGGACTTCTGCTAAGCTCCGGGAACTCTCTTCATGACTGCGGACAATGCAGCTGTCTCATCATAGCAGGGGTGGCCTCTTGCTGGGCCCCCTGCCTGCCCCGGTTCCTTCTCTGCCTCCCCTCCTCTCCTCCTTGTCAGTTCAGTTCAGTCCAGTTGCTCAGTTTTGTCTGACTCTTTGCGACCCCATGGACTGCAGCACGTCAGGGTTCCCTGTCCATCACCAACTTCCGGAGTCCACCCAACCCATGTCCATGGAGTCGGTGATGCCATCCAACCATCTCATCCTCTGTCGTCCCCTTCTCCTCCCACCTTCAATATTTCCCAGCATCAGGGTCTTTTCCAATGAGTCAGTTCTTCACATCAAGTGACCAAAGTATTGGAGTTTTCAGCTTCAGCATCAGTCCTTCCAATAAATATTCAGGATTAATTCCCTTTAGGATGGACTGGTTGGATCTCCTTGCAGTCCAAGGGACTCTCAAGATGTCTTCTCCAACACCATAGTTCAAAAGCATCAATTCTTTGGCACTCAGCTTTCTTTATAGTCCAACTGTCACATTCATAAATGACTGCTGGAAAAACCATAGCTTTGACTAGATGGACCTTTGTTGGCAAAGTAATGTGTCTGCCTTTTAATACACTGTCTAGGTTGGTCATAACTTTTCTTCCAAGGAGCAAGTATCTTTTAATTTCATGGCTGTAGTCACCATCTGCAGTGATTTAGGAGCCCCCAAAAATAAAGTCTGACACTGTTTCCACTGTTTCCCCATCTATTTGCCATGAAGTGATGGGACCGGATGCCATGATCTTAGTTTTCTGAATGCTGAGTTTTAAGCCAACTTCTGCTAAGCTCTGGAACTCTCTTCATGACTCGGACAATGCAGCTGTCTCATCAGAGCAGGGGTGGTGTCTCGCTGGGCACCCTGCCTGCCCGGTTCCTTCTCTGCCTTCCCTGTCTCCTCCTTGTCAGACCTCATCATTTCCTCTCCCCACTGGCTGTGGTCTCTCTGCTCCCTACTCCCGGAGTGTGTACAGCTCAACACAGGCAGCAGGGGGCGCTGCTGGCCTTGGCTGGAGGGCAGCTCCAGGAGTGGGGGTGTCAGCCTCCCAAGCCCACAGCATCTTGCTGAGTTCCCCGTGCCACCTCCCGGCTCTCTGGGCAGAGAGTCGAGCTGTGCTCTGGGCCGGGGAGATAAGGAACACGGGAGGAGGGACAGGTCGAAGGGTCCTGTGTAGAAATTAAGAAAAAAAAAAAGTGAAATTCTGGACTGGGGCACATTTTTGGATGGCATCACCAACTCAATGGACATGAGTTTGAGTAAACTCCGGGAGTTGGTGATGGACAGGGAAACCTGGCAGGCTGCAGTCCATGGGGTCGCAAAGAGTCGGACACGACTGGACGACTGAAATGAATGGAAAAAAACCGAGACACCCCAAGAACAGGGTAAAAGGAAACTCACTCAGGATGTTGCCTTCAGAGGTTGGCTGGCATGTCAGCGGAGGTCAGTGCTGGGGGCTCTTTGGGTGAACGCAGGAAACCTGGGGCTCTGCCTACCACCTACCCTTGCCCGGCTGTGCTGTGGGAGGGTCTAGTCCTTTCTCTACAGCGGCTGTCCCTGCACTTGCTCCTGGGCCTGCACGGCCCAAGCAAAGAAGAGGCTCCTCAAGTGGGAGCCGTCACTGACTCCCAGTCTCGCCAAGTTTAGCTTCACACACTTGGCGCTAAAACCCTCACCAGGATGAGCCAAGCTCTTCCGAGGTCAGCTCTAGCCTTTTGTAGCCCCTTCTGTTTCTCCCACCCCAACTCCAACCAGTCCTGCCCCCTCCCAGCTCTGAGCACAGACTCTTCACTCTAGCTCTTTTCTCAGACATTGGAAGCTTGACCACCAGGAAGCCCTTGATCTTTCAGAGATGGGATCTCCATACCCCAGGACCCCAGGAGATCCTGTTGACATCATCTGGGGGCTCATGGAGCCCAGGGTTAGGAGCACATTATCCTGGTTCAACACTTTGGAAAGGGAAATTCTTTCCATAGTTTTCCTAATAAGCCTACAGGGGTTTTAAAAAAAAAAAACACAAGGAAAAAACATCCATGCAAAGGATAATTTCTCAACAGGTTATGACACTAGACTCGGTGAGAGATATTGCATAATTTCGGGGAACATATGACATCTAGTTTGGTGAGGCCACAAACAGTATGAGGGTTAAATCCATCAAGAATCTGGAATCAGGTCTCAACAAAACTGAAAGGCAAATCATTTGAAATTCAGCAGAGAACTTGAAGTAACTGACTTGAAGCTGAAGCCACTTAGGGTCTAGATGCTACCCTGTTAGGGTTAGGGAAACAGTAGATGGGCAGTCTGATGCCAAATGAAATTACACCACATCTTGGGGTGGCTTCTAAGACCCCTTTCCTGTCTGTCCCTGGTGGCTCAGCTGGTAAAGAATCCGCCTGCAATGCAGGAGACCCCAGTTCGATTCCTGGGTTGGGAAGATACTTTGGAAAAGGGATGGGCTACCCACTCCAGTATTCTAGGGTTTCCCTGGTGGCTCAGCTGGTGAAGAATCTGCCTGCAATGCCGGGTACCTGGGTTCGATTGCTGGGTTGGGAAGATCCCCTGGAGAAGGGAACAGCTACCCACTCCAGTATTTTGGCCTGGAGAATTCCATGGACTGTACAGTCCGTGGGGTCGCAAAGAGTAGGACACGACTGAGCGATTTTTGCTTCCTCTCTATCTCCTGGGTTTGGCAGGACTGTATGTATTCTGCTGGGCTTCCCAAATGGCCCCAGTGCTAAAGAACCCACCTGCCAAAGCAGGAGACGTAAGAGACACTGGTTAGATCCCTGGGTTAGGAAGGTCCCCTGGAGGAGGGCATGGCAACCCACTCCAGTATTCTTGCCTGGAGAATCCCTATGGACAAAGGAGCTTGGTGGGCTACAGTTCACGGGGTGACAGAGTTGAACACAACTGAAGCGACTTAGCCGCAAGTACGCATGTAGGCTTTCTGCTACAGACTGCAAGTACGCACCTACTTGTTAGTACCTCTGCCACCAAAGAGCTGCCAGAAAGACAAAAAACTGAAGCTGGGACTAATTTTGCCTCATTAGTTGAAGCACATCTTCAAGTTAACACAGTTAAGAGAAGTCTTTTGGCATTTGGACTAATTTGTCTCATTAACTTGAAGCACACCTTCAAGTTAACACAGTTAAGAGAAGTTATTTGGGAATTTATCCTATAATAAAACCACATAAAATGTTAGAGTTTTGTAAGGCACAAACATTCTGATATGACAAAAGCTGCTACTTATAATGGTTGTTGAGGATCTTCTATAGCTTTTAAAAGTTATTTCTCTGATACTCACGGTGCTTAAAATTTTCTTAATGACAAATGGGCTTCTCAAGTTCACCAAGTATTTTTTTCTTTGTTTGGTAGTATTTATTTTTATTTGTTTATTTGACTGCATGCAAACTCTTAGTTGCAGCTTGTGGGGTCTAATACCCTGAGCAGGGATTGAACCCAGGCATCGGGAGTGCAGAGTCTTAGCCACCGGACCACCAAGGAAGTCTTGTGGTGCTTAACATGTTTTTATAAGAAGAAGAATGGTGCATATTTTGTATAATTTGCAGGAAAAATGTTTCAGAAGACCTTGCAGAAACATACTGGGTTTTGGTTTTGTTGTTGATACTTTGTTTCTTTTTCTAATAGCTCATTATTTTCAGATGCATCATTGTGGAAGTATTTTCCTGGCCCAGTATGTCACTCCTGCCTGAGGCCTGATGAGAGTGTGGATTGACATTCAGTTCAGTTCAGTCGCTCAGTCGTGTCTGACTCTTTGTGACCCCATGAATCGCAGCACACCAGGCCTCCCTGTCCATCACCAACTCCCAGAGTTCACTCAGACTCATGTTGGTAATGCCATCGAGTTGGTGATGCCATCCAGCCATCTCATCCTCTGTCGTCCCCTCCTCCTCCTGCCCCCAATCCCTCCCAGCATCAGGGTCTTATCCAGTGAGTCAACTCTTCGCACAAAGTGGCTGAAGTATTAGAGTTTCAGCTTTAGCATCAGGGCTAAGAACACCCAGGGCTGATCTCCTTTAGAATGGACCAGCTGGATCTCCTTGCAGTCCAAGGGACTCTCAAGAGTCTTCTCCAACACCACAGTTCAAAAGCATCAATTCTTCAGTGCTCAGCTTTCTTCAAAGCCCAACTCTCACATCCATACATGAATTAGAAACCTGCTAAAATGAATTTTGTATACCACTGGTTACTTGTAGATGCTTATATTCTTGAAGAAGCAATTGGTTCGTTCTGAACAGGTGAAGAAGAGTTGACTCATTGGAAAAGACTTTGATGTTGGGAGGGATTGGGGGCAGGAGGAGAAGGGGACAACAGAGGATGAGATGGCTGGATGGCATCACGAACCCAATGGATGTGAATCTGAGTGAACTCCAGGAGTTGGTGATGGACAGGGAGGCCTGGCGTGCTGCGATTCATGGGGTCGCAAAGAGTCGGACACGACTGAGCGACTGAACTGAACTGAACTGAACAGGTGAAAAATTAGTCATGTATTAAACTTCAAGAAATATGACTCAAGCTGATTTTTAAAGTTAACAAGTTGTCATGGACATATCAAGTTCTTCTAGGAAAGCTTAATCAGAATGCAAATACTCTAATTTGGGAAGCTGCTCTGCCTCGCTGTACAGTCCTGTGTTTAAGAATGTTGCTGTTGTTGTTTAGTTGATAAGTTGTGTCCGACTTTGTGACCCCATGGAGAGTAATCCTCCAGTGTCCTCTATCCTTGGGATTCTCCAGGCAAGAATACTGGAAAGGGTTGCCATTTCCTTCTCCAGGGGATCCTCCTTACCCAGGGATCAAACCCACGTTTCCTGCGCCAGCAGGCAGATTCTTTACCACTGAGCCACCAGGGAAGCCCTTGAGTATGTTCCCAAAGCATTACACACTTGAAAAATGGCAAGGATATGGTGAACATTAAGGCCTTCCCCTAACTTTCGTCCTTTGTCTTAAGATTTAAATTTTTTTCCCTTTATCCTGATTTTAAAAAGTAAATTAACTTTATTGAGACATGCTTTACATAAAACAAAACACATCCATTATAAGTCTGCAGTTCTTGATGAGTTTTGGACAAATGCATGTACTTGCTTTACAACTACTGGGCTGTTGAGACTGCTTCTGTTGCTGCTTTGCTCCATCCAGATAGAGAACATTTCCATTGTCCTGAAAAGTCACTCACCCTATTTTGAAAAGAAATTTTAAAACCATTTTTTTTTCTTTTCTCATCTATTGATCTACCCCAATACACTTGTGCCTCCTTTTCTTTCCTTTTGATTATTGCTGCTCTAGCAGTCTGTCTTGACTGGAAAATCCCATGGATGGAGGAGCCTGGTGGGCTCCAGTCCATGGGATCGCTAAGAGTCGGGCACGACTGAGCGACTTCACTTTCACTTTTCACTTTCCTGCATTGGAGAAGGAAATGGCAACCCACTCCAGTGTTCTTGCCTGGAGAATCCCAGGGACAGAGTAGCCTAGTGGGCTACCGTCTATGGAGTCGCACAGAGTCAGACACGACTGAAGTGACTTAGCAGCAGCAGCAGCAGTCTGTCAGTTTGTTGGATTCAAACAGGGAGCTGCTTATTGGCTCTACTGACTAGGCAGAGGGGAATAGGCCTTATTATTTTTCTATTTTGTTCTCAGTGACCTCTCACACATCCTCTGAATTCTCCATCCATCCATCCATCCTACCCCCTACCACCCACCTATCTGTTGATCCCTCCCCTACACACCCAGCTATCCATCCATCCAACTTTTTGTTGAATGTCTATGGAATGAGCCACGGGTCACCAGGAATCCCACCTCCTTAATTTCTGTTCTAACAGGGAAGCCAGACAATTTAATAACTATGCTGAGAAGGCCATGCATTTACGATGGGGAAGTATGGGGCACCATGGGTGACACAGCAGGAGTGGCTGGGAACGATTCTCAGAGACAGGGAGACACTAATAATGGAGACAGAGGGCAAGGATGGTTGACTTGGTTAATTACTTCAGGCCTATTTATTGAGCCCTGCAGGCTGGGCATGGTGGTAGCTGTAAGAGATTCAGACACAGGTGAGTAGGGAAGACATGGGACCGGTCTCATGGAATACACATCACTGTGGGGTTAGCCCAGGTGGGGCTGGGCAGTGAGGTGATGTTTTAGGAGACACACTCAGTGGAGCATAGGGAAGAGAGGAAGGACAGAGCAAGTTAGAAACACTGCAAATTCCACATGACCAAGCATGAAAGTCAATCAGGAGGTACAACTCTGAGCAGGGGGTACAGCAATCACTGGGCACTCAGCAGCTGTGTAGAATGGTATCTAATCCCTAATCAGAATCTTTAAACAGAGACGAGGACTGTAGGAGCCTCATCTCAATCACTTGCAAATAATCTTCTCTGTCTTTCACAAGCATAGTCATGATTAAAATGACCTTTCACGAACAGTGGGGAGGGAGTGCTGAAGAAAATGAGGTATGTGAGAATAAAATCCATCTACCTGATTGCCACGTAACGTTTGATGAGTCACGAGAGTGAGAATTTCAGATGTGAATTAAAGATTGCCAAAAACAGTGGCATATTTGAAATTCCCTGTGTCCTACTTTAGAATCAGAAGACAGGAGAACTGGGAAAGAAAAAAAAAAAAAGTATTTCTTATCTGTATTCTAACTGCTCAAATAATTTCAATGTAAATTATTTATGTAGTTTCCTTCTGAATTGTTGACCTTAGATGAACTTTATTTGATAGGCACTTGGATCAAATATTCCACAGGATTCTTTAAATGCTATAAAATAGGACATACCCCAGCTGCTGATTCAATTTTGGTCATAACATGGCCATAGAGTGTATCTGATCCTCTGCAACATTTGAGAAGATGTATTTAGTTATTGATGAGGTCTGTACAATTTCACATAAAATTAAGGCTCTCCAAAAATGCAAACCTCCTCTGGGCACTAAATCTCACAATATTCTGGAAATAACAAATCCTAAAATGCTTGCTGACTGCAAATCAATGTTTTTAGCCTGAGTATTAATAGCTGCAGGAAATGTTATACTTCTCTCATCATTTACCACCCTTTGTTAGGATTTAGCACACGTTTTGAATATCCTGATTTTCTTTTCTGGGATGGATGGCTCTAAGCTACTTACCATTAGATGAGAAATATATTCTATCAAAATCTATTTAAGGAATACATCCAATCAATGGCAAAGGATGTGCTCTGCATGACTCTGCCTGTTTGCTGTCTGTCCTTTTGCCTTTTACTGAGCCCACTCACTAGGGGGGCTACAGAGATGCTTGAGTCCTGGGCATGTTCATCATGATTTAGGGGCCTTTGCTGAAGAACAGATGTTTTCGCACTATGATGTTGGAGAAGACTCTTGCGAGTCCCTTGGACTGCATGGAGATCAAACCAGTCCATCCTAAAGGAAATCAGTCCTGAATATTCATTGGAAGGACTGATGCTGAAGCTGAAGCTCTAATACTTTGGCCACCTGATGCAAAGAGTCCATTCATTGGAAAAGATCGTGATGCTAGGAAAGATTGAGGGCAGGAGGAGAAGGGGGTGGCACAGGATGAGATGGTTGGATGGCATCACCAACTCAGTGGACATGAGTGTGAACAAACTCCGGGAGACAGTGGAAGACAGAGGAGCCTGGCGTGCTGCAGTTCATGGGGTCACAAACAGTTGGACACAACTTAGCGACTGAACAGCAACAACACAGCCATCTGCCTGAAGACCAGACTGTGAGCACTCTTAGCTTTGGAGTCTGAGCTGAGGCCGCCACAGGTGCCTTAACTCAGAACCATTCATCAGGCATCGTCCATCAGGAGTGAGGCTGTTTGTTGACGTGTGGATTTCTACTCTAGGATCTGAAGGCTCCCCGGGAAATGGGACCAGCCACCCATATTTCTCCAGTTACGTGTAAGGGGACCTGCTGGAAATCTGAGTTAACTGACAACACAATTCGACTTTATTCCAGGGTTATATATGAAATAGGACCCTGGACCAGCACACTTCCCAATCCAGTTCTGCTCTCCAGTGGCTCCTAGTTATTCAACATGATGACCAAAAAGCAGCCTCACCCTCCTTCCCTGGTGGTTAATTAGTGAATCTTCTCAACAGTCAGATTCAACCAACTTGATGCAAATGAGGATTTTCCTACATGCTTAGACTGCAAACATATGTGAATTTAAAATATGCACGTGCTCCTGAGGAATGACAGAATGAGGCTGCTCTTCAACAGAAAACGGGAGCACGTGAATTTCCATGGAAAAATGCCTGATGTTCATCTTGAAAGAGATGCAGACATCATTCGCAAATAAGAGAGTGTGAAAGTGGAAGTCCCTCAGTCGTGTCTGACTCTTTGCGACCCCATGGACTGCAGCCCACCAGGCTCCTCTGTCCATGGAATTCTCCAGGGCAGAATACTGGAGTGGGTAGCCATTTCCTTCTCCAGGGGGTCTTCCCAACCCAGGCCTCCTGCATTGCTGATGGATTCTTTTGCCATCTGAGCCCAAAAGATATATATATGTATGAGTACACACATAGATATCATTTGCAAATAAACACAGCATTATTCAGGCCTTTGAGGGCTGGCCAGGAGCGCACCACCATTTGTGATCAGACTTCCAGATGAAATTCAAATAGGAGGCTTACAGACAGACTTTCTGAACATAACTGGCCTTTGCAACTTAGTATGTTCCACAGGCATATTTCCTACAGGAAAGAAAATTCCTCAAATTAACCATCAGAAACATTGTTTACAGGGGTGTGTGTATGTGTGTGTGGGCATGTACTGGTCATGTCCGACTCTTTGCCACCATGTGGAATATAGGCTGCCAGATTCCTCTGGCTGTGGAATCTCCCAGGCAAGAATACTGGAATGAGTTGCTGTTTCCTACTCCAGAGGAATCTTCCTGACCCAGGGATGGAACCTGCCCATGTCTCCTGTGCCTCCTGCATTGGCAGGTGGGTTCCCACTGCCCCACCTGGGAAGCCCATTGTTTAGCAGAGCTGATGGCAAAAGGGATGTTGATCTCAGCATCCTCTCCCTGGACAAAGGAAACACTCCGGACTTCTGATTTCAGTTTTATCCATTTTCCTCTTTGCTACGTGATGCCCCATTAGTGTGGCCGACAGCCTGTGAACCACGGCAAGGAACTGGGAGTTTTCAAACCCAGACTGATAAAGGAGCGCATCCTTCCGAGACTGCAGAAGTCAAAGGGCTCACAGGCTGACCCTTAGAAATAAAACAACGGAAAGCTTTTCCATAAAGAGCATATTGCGTTGATTTATTAGAGAATGCAGTTAAAAAAAATATCTCGAGGTTAGCCTCTCCAGTTTAAAAGCACTGAACTACGAACACTTGAACGGCTAAGCAAGCGTCTCTTGCTCATTTGTCCCCCACACCCCACCAGGTCCTGTAAACAGGGTTTGGAGACCATTCAGTCAGTTTCTTGATAGGAAAAGCCAAACGCCTTTGCTTCTTAAAGAAAGCCCTCTTCCCCTTTTCTAAAGCATGCACTGTTACTTGGCATTAGGTATTTCAAAAGGACAAACATTGTTACAGTATTGTAAGGCCAAAAGGGAGTACCCATCGACCAGACATACACAGGACACTAGAAAAAAATTATGAACGTTAACCTAGTGTGACAACTCCACCAGGAATTAATGGGAAAGGCACTGCACCCTTCTTATATCCACCATCCACTTCACGTGCTTTGAATTCAAGTCCCATCAAACATCTGAAAGGCATTTTCTACAACATACAATTCACGGGGAGGTTAACACATCTGACACTAGTCTTCCATGGCCATATATGTCTCACCCAAGTGCACAACAGGTGTGAATATACACTATCGGCTTTATTTACAAGTTTATCTTGATGTATTCGTGGGGGTAAAAAAATTAATGATCTCAATTGACTATTCCCCCCGAAAAGGGTTTTGGCTATGATTCGTGTTATATAAACCACCACGTCAAAGAAAGAAATGAAACCTACGTGTTGTCTGATCTAAACATCTAAACTAAAATTTCTCACCCACTAGAAGTTGGCAGTGAAAGTGCTATTTTCTGAATTTTATAAGCGAAACGCTACACAGGAATTTCAGATCGACTTCTTTTGCAAAAGCACAAGTTGTCGGTTGCATCGGACAGGATGCGGAATGGTGTGTGTATTCCATGTAGAATCCCCTCCACCCCGCCGTGGGTGTCCTTGCAAAGACAGTCACAAATCTGCAAAGGTGACAGACTTCACAGATGCCTTCTTATCTCCCCAAAAGATGTAAAACAGCAATGGTGCAACTCTACATACAAATGAAGGTTAGTTCAGAGAAATCAGTAATACACATGCACAAACATCGAACATGAAGGGGAAATGAAACGATACAGTTTCCACGTTGCACTCACAACCTTTCTGCACCAGACGCCTCGTGGCTTCGAGTGGTGCCTTTTCCCACCAGGAGAGAGAGTGCGTCTACCTTGTAGACTGATTAAACACAAAGACTCTCCCCGGGGCCGCGGATCAATCTGCCCCTGGCCAAGACAGAACCTACCAGAAGAGAACAAGTACAAAACACTATCATTATTGGTTTTCCCGCGATGCTCCCAGATGTCCTTGTGTGGTCACCCCAAACTCAGTGATTGGCTCGGGGCCTGACCAGGAGCCACGAACACTGACTGAGGCGCAGCGTTAGAACCAGGGGACAAAGCCTCGATTCTCTTCTGAGCAACGTGAACTGGAATTTCCACCACAGCGGTCACGGCTGCCGCCTCCAAAGCTGTGACCGGCTGCTTCCACAGTAAAAGATGCCTTCTTGTGAGCATGGTTTGGAGCACGTCTTCGTCTGGGCGCCGGTTCAGCTTAAGTGGATGGGCGTGTACTCTGGCCTCCTGGTCTGGATAATTTTGGGCTTCGGTCTCTTCATTCTTTCCATCTCGTCTTCTTCCTCATTCTCCTGATCGCTCTCACAGACATGGACCACCACGCTGGGGGTGGTGTCGGTGGCTGCATGCAGTTCATACTTTTCCCCTGGGGAAAGAAAAGAATTGCAGGGTAACTCAGGCAAGGAGGTAAGGGCCGAAAAAAGCAAGGGCAAAGGGATTTGCAGGCAGGAGTCAGCTCGGCCAAGCTTCTGTGGGCATCCACTGGGGACCTAAGGACACAGCTAGACACACTCTGGATTGGTGTTTCTTTGGTGGCTCCTTGGCTCAGCGGTAAAGCATCTGCCTGCAGTGCAGGAGAGCCGGGTTCGATCCCTGGGTCAGGAGGTGCTGGAGAAGGAAATGGCAAACCACTCTAGTACTCTTGCCTGGAAAGTTCCATGGACTGAGGAGTCTGGTAGGCTACAGTCCATGGGGTCGCAAAGAGTCTGACATGACTGAGCGACTTCACTTTCACTTTCTTTATACATCTCAACACTGCAAATGACTGTTTTCAAATACTCTGAGTCCAGGCATATGAAAGGTATGGAATGAATGTATATTTAATTACTCTTTGCATGTATGGGCTTCCCTGGTGGCTAAGAGGGTAGAGAATCTCCCTGCAGTGCTAGAAACCCAGGTTGGATCCCTGGGTTGGGAATATCCTCTAGAGAAGGAATGGCAACCCACTCCAGTATTCTTCCCTGGAGAATTCCATGGATAGAGGAGCCTGGCAGGCTACAGCCCATGGGGTCCCAAAGAGTCGGACACAACCCAGCAACTAACACTTTCAGTTTTTTAGCATGTACACTAGGCTCTCTCTAAACTACCCAGGAGACTTCCTTGGTGCGGTGAAAGTGGCACCTGTTCAGGAAAAGATGTATGAATAAAGGTGTCAGGTAAGGCCCTCTTGGGTACCTCTCCCCACCGAAGTCTTTCACTGAAGTTCACAGCCCAGGCTAGAGACGGGAAGCATGGGGAAGCCTCTTTGCCCAAAAGAAACAGATGTGAGTTCTGAACCAGGTGCTCCAAAAGCATTTTTGACCACAGCATCCTTTTCCACACAGTCATCAACCCCCTCAAACCAGGAGTGTCCGGCTGTTGTACGGCAGCCTGAAATTTATCAGGCTCAGTCAAGGGGCTTTTACTCATAAATAAAGTGTTGCCTCTTCTCAAGCCCACACGTGAGACTGGAATGTTATTGTAACTACCTCTGAAAGGGCTTCCCTTGTGGCTCATCTGGTAAAGAATTCCCCTGCAAGGCAGGAGACCTGGGTTCAATCCCTGGGTCAGGAAGATCCCCTGGAGAAGGGCATGGCTACCCACTCCAGTATTCTGGCCTGGAGAATTCCATGGACTGTATTAGTCCATGGGGTCACAAAGAGTCAGACACGACTGAGCAACTTTTATTTCACTGAATGGGTGAGGCCTTCCCAGATGGCCCAGTGGTAAAGAATCTGCCTGCCAATGCAGAGGACATAAGAGAGGGCTTCGATCCCTGGGTCGGGAAGACCCCCTGGAGGAGGAAATGGCAACCCGCTCCAGTATTCTTGCCTGGAGAATCCCATGGACAGAGGAGGCTGGTGGGCTCCATACAGTCCATGGGGTTGCAAAGAGTTGAACGTGACTGACTGAAAGAGTGAACGAGCTTCAATATTCTCAAGGGGCAGAAAGTTAAAGTAGAGGATCAGATATATCACTCAAAATCTTGGTCATGATCCTCTTTACAAATCTTTATCTCCTGCCAAGGAGGCAGAATCCAGAAAGCAAGCAGAAGGGATCACATTTGCAAAATCTTTGCAATCTTGTTGGCTGAAAAGCACAGCTGAAATATGAATTACTATTCAAGCTCATTGTTGAGTAAACTGAAAGCAAACTGATGTCTATTCTCTAAAAGGGCTTCTCAAACAAGACATCTGTAAAAAAAAAAAAAGGCGGTAGGTTCTAGAGTGTGAAGAATGTTCATTAACAGCACTTCCTGCCCCTGGGACAATTTGACTCCTTTCTCTAGGTGGACGTCTCCCTTTTCCCCTCTCTAACATTCCAGAAGTTTCCACCCCTGGGCTCTGCTAATGCACCTTAGCCTGGAGCTGCTCGGAGGAACACAGGTACTTCCAACTTGAACTTCATGCCACTGTGAGCAGTGGGTAATGTGATCTTTGCTTTCTACCATAGAGGGAATTTTCTGTCTGAGAGGTGTTAACAGCAATGTCACCTTTTTCATATGAAACTGCTGATGATCCAGGAAAACAAAACTCTCCACTCAAAGGAACATCAATCAGATTATTGGTCAAGGAGAAAGCTGATGGCCTCAGTGTTTATTGCATTTGCCCCATGGATAGGGCAGAAGTGGGGCTCAAACCTGGTCACCCCAAGACCCCTGCCTGCACCTTCCAGCTTACCCAAACCCTATTGATAGGATGGGAACCACCAACATTTTACCGTTTCCAGAAAACAGGTACTGAGCTCTGCCGATGAGCCAGGCATTGTACGAAGTGCTTTTTACATGATGATCTTGTATATTGCTCACAACGCTACCAGGGAATACCCATTTTCTGGATGAGAAGCCTGAGGCCAGAGTACCTTTCTTCCCAAATCCTCACACCTTTGTCCCTTTAGAAGCACAGAATCTCTTCTTTCCCTGGCAAGCTCAGTGGGTGAGCACCCCTGCCTGTAGGCCTGTGTGTCTGGGGCTCCTTCTCCTCTTGTGACCTATGGGTCTCTGACTGCTCACACCTTCAAATGGGCAGGTGAAGACTGTGTCGATGGACAAAATTCCCTTGACTAAAAATGAAACTTAACGGAAGTGGGGAAAGGCCCGTTTTTTCCTTTTCAAAGTCCAACAACTCATCCCGCTTGGAGCGACAGGACCTCTGAGGGGGGTCTTGGGTCCCTATCCACCTCCCCCCACCATGGGCTGTGCTCAGTGGGTGAGGGGAGGGAGTCACGTGATGAGATGCAGAGAGATCACGGTGATGGGTCCCCAGGGCCAGCTTGCCCCTCTTCCTAAGGGAAGAGGCCAGAGGTGGGCGGGTGTGCACGCTCCCCAGCAATGGCTGACCCCGTTGCAGAGGCAGAAAGCCAAACAGAGGCAATTCACAGCACGCGCTGGCATCCATCTGGTGTCAGGGTGAGAGGGGTGCTCTGATGGACGCCCTGGCCAAACCTCTCCACGTGTCCTCACCTCCCCTCACCCCCAGTCCTTACCCGAGGGCATGGCTTACCTGGCCCTAGCTTGGAGATAGCATATAAAAGGTCATAATTTATGACAGGAGTAGCGTCTTCCACTTGTTTCCAGCCGACCGGCGGCGAGGCGGGAGGAGAGATGAGGAACTGTTTGTCTGGATTCGGAGGGGCCAGGTGCGAACTGCCTATGTGTAAAGTCTGGAGGAGAGAGGGAGGAGATGTTTCTCAAAGGGGGAGGGACGGAGGCAGCGTGAGGGCACCTCACAACCACCCGTGGAGGACAGTGATTAGGGTTGCAACCACGTCCACAGGCTCAGCCCAGGGTGAACCGCGCCATACGGCTCACAAGCGTTGGGAGAGGGAACTTAGGTCACTGTGCAAACGTGATTAGAGCGCCCTCCTGGGGTAGGGACTCACAGGCACCGTGGACCACGAGAAAGGATGCTTGACCTAGACTCACCGGAAAAGACCCTGATGCTGGGAAAGACTGGAGGCGGGAGGAGAAGGGAAGGACAGAAGGTGAGCTGGTTGGATGGCATCACCGACTCAATGGACATGAGTTTGAGTAAACTCTGGGAGTGGGTGATGGACAGGGAAGCTTGGCGTGCTGCAGTCCATGGGGTCGAAAGAGTCGGACACATGACTGAGTGACTGAACTGAACTGAGACTGACAGAAAATATACAGAGGTAATTTTAGTGCAGATGGAAAAAAAAGCGCTGTGGCCGAGGTCAGAAGGGATCTCAGAACCAGTTGCCTGCAGCTAGCTCCTCATGTTCCGGAGGCATTACAACACATCACAGACGCTCCAAAGGCTAAGCGACATCTCCAGGACCAACATCAGTTTTCAGGGGGGTAAAGCAGGGAAGGGGACTTGCCATGCTCTCAGGCTTCCCTCCCCCTTTGGGGGCTCTGAATCAGATGCCAAAAGGAAGGGAGGAAAAAATAAATGCACCTTCTAGGATGTGTGCACGCGTGCTAAGGTGCTTCAGTCGTGTATGACTCTTTGCGACCCCATGGACTATAGCCAGCCTGACTCCCCTGTCCGTGGGGATTCTCCAGGCAAGAATACTGGGGGAGTGGGTTGCCATGTCCACCTCCTGGGGAATCTTCCCGACCCAGGGATCAAATCATATCTCTTCTGTCTCCTGCATTGGCAGGCAGTTTCTTTACCACTAGCACCACTTGGGAAGCCCAGCTTCTAGGATACATATTTAAAAAAAAAAATAATGATAAGGGACAATAACCGAGATCCTGGTTCTGGAGGCTTAAAAAAGTTATGCCAGTGAATGGAGGGCTGTTCGGAGTCATCTTACATTCAAATCTGGCCACTTTGTATTTTCTTTGTTCTTTAGTATAATCCCGCCCCTCCTCCACTGCCCCCCACCCCGGCCCTAAAATTTTCACAATGAACATGTCTTTAATAAACCAGAAAAGGTCATGGGAGGGTCTAAGCAATCACTTATATGGAACCGCACCAAATGCAGAAGGGCATTTGTTCCCAAGGATCCCAGGTCTAAGGCTTGGATCCACCAGGGGGCAGGGCATCCAGCTCCAATTTACCCAGGCAGGGCTGGCAAGTTCGCCTTCCCCGCAGGGTCTGGAAGCCCCTCTACAGGGTCTGCCCTGAGAACTCAGGGCCCCCAAGGGGGTCTCTTTCACCAGTGAGTAGGAGCTGAAGGGCTTTGGCCCTCTTGCCAAGCTGTTAAGACGTCTATAACATCGTCAAGTGGGAAGTTATGAGCTGCCTGGAAGGTGGGTGGTCTACCATCAAGGAGGGGCAGGGGCAGGGGCAGGAAGGAAGTGATGGGCAGGAGGAAAAGCAAACCTGCCCTGGAGATCCCTACCCCACCTGGGACTGCCCTGGCGCCTGGAGCCCCACTTCCCAGAAGGATTTCTTACTGTTTTGATACCTGCCTGATGAACCCATTTCCTCCCCACCCCGGCCTTTCAGACTGGACCTGGCAGCCCCTGTGTTGATGTGCAGGGCAGGTTTGCAGATACAGGCTCTCCAGAAGTGAGCAGGCTACTGAGCCCTGCTCAGAACCTGCATAAAGCCAGAACCTCTCTAGTCTGGGGTTCTAGCAAAGTCACGCCCACCACCCTGTGGTCCTCCACCTTCCAGAGTCAGGAAAAGACTCTTTTTCCCATCATCACTCAACTCAAGAAGGTCATCTATGAGGTCAGGGATCAGCTGCACCCTGCTATCTTAAAATAGGGGACGTGATACATTTCTAGTATGAATTTTGCCCCTCTGAAGATGATTTCTTGGAGTTTTCAATCAACATATAAGTAATGGGTGTCTAGGAACTTCCCTGGTGGCTCAGTGGTAAAGAATCCACCTGCAATGCAGCAGACCCAAGTTCAATCCCTGGGTCAGGAAGATCCCCTGGAAAAAGAAATGGCGACCCACTCCAGGATTCTTGCCTGGGAAATCTCATGGACAGAGCCTGGCTACAGTCCATGGGGTCACAAAAGAGGTGGACACAACTTAGTGATGGTAACAACAACAATGGATATATACGCTGTTTTATGGGAAAGCTGATGGCTCAGACAGTAAAGCGTCTGCCTGCAATGAGGAAGACCTGGGTTCGATCCCTGGGTCAGGAAGATCTCCTGGAGAAGGAAATGGTAACCCACTCCAGTATTCTTGCCTGGAAAATCCCATGGACGGAGGAACCTGGTAGGCTACAGTCCATGGGGTCGCAAAGAGTCGGACACGACTGAGTGACTTTGCTTTCTTTCACTTTAAGGGTGAGAGGGAGAAGGGGGAAGTGTGGGTATCAGTGAAATCCACTCACCTGAGCAAAATATAATTTCATTTCCTTTCCAAGAAATTCAGTCTTATGTAGCTGGAGTCTGGCATCTGCTGCAGATAAGGGGTTGCTGAAGTTTATTCTGACCCGTTTGAAGCTTTTAAAATACTGAAAGGTGATATCTTTGTCATAAGTCCTAAAGAGGGATTCAAATTTGGCCTGAAAAATAAAAAATGAAAGGAATTGGAATCTACTTGCACATGACCTTTGACTGGATGACTTCATTACAATTCTTATGGAGAAACTGAATCATTCATTGTTTCAAGAACTTCCAACTTCAGATCCTACTGTTTCATGATCCTCCCCAATCCAGTGAACTTCAGTCCCACCACTCCTCTTAGGACAATGCCCTGTCCATCAGATATTACTTAGGGCTTTCAAACATTGGAGCTAGTTTGAAAAAAAATTTTTTTAATTCAATTGGGAAACAATCAAGTTAATTTAAAAAGGCTTGCATTTCTTTTTCTTTTTTTTTTTTTTTATGCCCTATAAGTGGTAAAGGTACATTTTCCCTATGGTTGTTTGCCTTTTTTTCTTTTTTTTTTTTAATTAGAGGATAATTACTTAACAATATGCAATGTTTTTTGCCATACATCAACATGAATCGGCCGTAAATATGTTCCTTCCTTCTTGAAGCCCCTCCCACCTTCCTTCCCCCCTACCCCTCTAGGTTGTCACAGAGCACTGACTGTGGGCTCCCTGTGTCTTACATCAAACTCCCACTGGCTATCTAGTTTACATATGGTAATATATGTTTCAATGCTGTTCCCTCAAATCATCACATCCTCTCCTTCCCCGACTGTGTCCACAAGTCTGTTCTTTATGTCTGAGTCTCCTTTGCTGCCCTGCAAATCGGATTGTCAGTACTGGTTTTCTAGATTTCATACATATGCATTAATATATGATATTTGTCTTTCTCTTTCTGACTTACTTCACTCTGTATAAAAAGGCCTTGCATTTCTTAACGTAAAGGAAGCAGTTAAAAAAAAATTCCCAGTGGTATTTTCCCATTCAGTCTGTCACTTTTTAACTCTCTAAAATAGTACTGGTTTTTAAAAATGAATGTACTGTCAAAGAACCTGTTTCTATACGCTGGTTTTAATACAGGGATGCATCTAGCTCTAGTGTTTAAGAGCTGGTGAACATTGTGAAACAGCATGAGATCTTAGAACTGAAATGCCTGCGTTCAATGATTAAAAGCCTAGATTCAGGACAGTGTTTCTTCAGATCCTGGGAAAAGTTCTGCAGAAGCACCACCACCGCCCACCACCACTGGGTTGGGTCCTGAAATGGGGTGTCGTTTTGGGGAACTGGGAGACCACTGCCATCTTTTCCAACCAGAGGGGAAGGTGTTATGGACAGTCTTGAAACTTGTAGGAAGATTGTGCAGGGGCTGTCAGTTACCAGATTTCTGAATCTTTTTTGCAGACTAAACTCTGGGGATGGTGAGAGGCCAATGGGGGTGGCTGAGAGCGGGGCTGGGGCAGGCAGCGTGTCCTCTACCCAGGTGACTGCTGAGACAAGGAGGCCTGGAAGGATTCTGGAAATCTATAGAGGGCATGCTGTTTCTGCAAAGCGGAGAGAGGATTCCAGCAGACGAGGAGAACGTCTGCTGGAGACTTTTTGGTGCTAGGAGGTGGAGGAGGGGATGGGCCTCCGGATGGATGAGTGGTTGGTCAGTTTCTGCTCCACCGGGCAGGGCCTGCCTTTCCTCCTGGCTGGCGTCTCCACCAGGAGACGTGGGAAGAGCTCACAGAGTTTCTCTCTTCCAGTTCCTTGGGTTTTGTTAGTTGATAGAAAAGTCTGTGACTTTCGCAGGAGAGGTGAGCAGAGAAACAGAAGGAGCGCGAAGGCGCAGCAGATGGTCAAGCTTCAAGTTCATCTGGCCGCGAGGTGACTCGGTTGGTCTCCGCCCCTCTGCGGAGCACGGGTGAGTCCGGGGCGTGAGG
>SJYQ01001250.1:15446-33341 GCA_006410935.1 Redunca redunca
TAAAAATGAAAATTAAGGAAGTAATAAAGAACTTAAATTTAAAAAAATATTAAAACATGATAATAATAAAAATATACTTATGAATTTCTCTGGATTTGTTATGGGCAGTGTGGGATCAGTTCAGTTTCAGATAGCTCCTTGTTCCAGCTTGTACTTGTTCTCAAGGTCTATAGGCCCCCTCCAATGCATAGTCAATGTTAACTACAGAGTTTTAATTTGTTTCACCTGTCACCTCCAGAGTGGTTCCCTCTTTTTTTTTTTTTTTGGCTTCTTCTGTTTGCGAGTCTCTTCAGTGTCTAATTTCCACCCTGATACAAGGGGGCGAAAGTGGTCACTTATTTCAGCTCACTTGTTCAGTTGTGTTGTGGGGAAGGAGGGACACTACAAATATCACTGTCGTGTGTGGGGAGAGCTTGCAGTGTATGGACCACACTGGTTTTGCCATAGCCCAAGGCAGCGTGTGTTTCCTAGGTCTCCACTGCTCAGGCTCCAGGGTGCTCTGCAAGGGCACTGCCCCAAGTGGACCCTGTGTTTCCTGCATTTCCCAGGTCTAAGCCACTCAGGTTCTCTGGTACTCTGCAAGGGAACAGACCCCATTGAATGTATATTTTGTGCCCTTCCCAGGTCCAAGCAGCTCAGTCGCCCAGAAGCTTGGCGAATGCACTGTCCCGGGTGGGCCGTGTGTCTGAATCTCCTCCCTGGTCCTGGCCACCATGTTTCCTGGGCGCTCCAAGAGAGCAACACCTCAGGTATGCTGTGTGTCTCATCTGGGGAGCTGATGTCAACCATCCAGCATCCCAGGAATATGTGGTTAGAAACTGGGAACCTGCTCACAGTTTGGTGGAAGATGCCATCCCTGGGGCCAAGATTGCAGCAGCCCCTTGCGTTCCTGCTCTGGCTGTCACATGTCTGCCTCTCTGCCTCCAGCAGGGGAGGAGCCTACATACAGCCAGCTTGCTCTCTTTTGATATTTGCTCAATTCTTTGTTCTGTGAGTGGGCCAGACTGCAAGTTAGAGCCTTTCATGGGAAAGTTCATTGTTTGTTTGTTTGTTTTCTTTTTTCATCTCTCTCTGTCAATCCCACAATTTGGATTGCTATCTCATGTTACCTCCCTCAGATTGTCCTCAGGTCATTCAGACCCAGTCCTTACCCTAAAGATCTATGATGCAGCCTGCACCTCCCTGACCAGTTCTCATTCGCTGGTGGCAGTTTCCAGCATCTGGGCTACTTCTCCTCTGGGAGTTGAAGTTAGGAGCCTATTCATGACTCTCTCCCCAGGACAGGTCTCCATCCCTAAATCTTTTGTCTCTCTTTTTGCCTTTTATATTTTTTCCTACCTCCTTTAGAAGAGAATGGGCTGTCTTTCTGTGTGCCTGGTGTCCTCTGCCAGCGTTCAGAAGCTGTTTTGTGGAAGTTACTCAACATTCAAATGATCTTTTGATGAATTTCTTTGGGAGGGGAGAAAGTGGTCTTCATGTCCTATTCCTCTGCTATCTTGGGACTACCTGTAGGTTTTATCATAAATGAATGTCAAATTTTGTCAGACAGTTTTCTGCATGTGTTGAGATAATCATGTGATTTTTACCTTTCATTTTGTTAATGTGGTATATCATATTTATTGACTTGTGCACACTTTTTTATATTGGATTTAAAAAGCCCTTTTAGGATATATTGAGATTTACAGAAAAAGTTTGCAAAAATAGTCAGGCTTTCCTGATAGCTCAATTGTTAAAACTTCACCTGCAAGGTAGGAGACCCTGGTTCAATTCCTGGGTCAGAAGATCCGCTGGAGGAGGAATAGGTTACCCACTCCACTATTCTTGGTCTTCCCTGGTGGCTTAGCTGGTAAAGATCTGGAAAGGGGAAAGGCTACTCACTCCAGTATTCTGCCCTGGAGAAGTCCATGGAATGTATAGTCCATGGAGTCGCAAAGAGTCAGACATGAATGAGTGACTTTCACTTGCAAAAGTAGTACAGAGAGTTCCTGAATACCTCTGATCCAGTTTCCCCTATTATTAGCAAATTACATTACTAAGACATATTTATCGAAACTAAGAAACTTATAATGCTACACTATTATTAACTGCTGCTTCGTTTGTTTGAATTTTAACAGCGTTCAGTTAATGTCCTTTTTTTTTTTTTGGCGAATCTATACCAGTGTAAAATGTGTTTAGTTGTCATATCCTCCCAGTCTCCTTTGGTCTGTTATAATTTCTCATTCTGTTTCTTTCTTTTGTTGTGACTTCTTTAAAGCACGCTGACCAAAAAGTCTGCAGAATGCCCACAATCTGAGTATGTCTAATTTTCAAAATTAGACTGTGGTTTTAAATTTTTGGATATGACTCTGGAAAGTTAAAACACTGACATGTCATTCCATCTACATGACATGTCATAATCATGTAATTATAATATGATATTCATATAACACCAGTGGTTATGTTGTTTCATAATAAGAGTCAGTGAAATGGTAATTATGGGGCACATATTTTACCTGAATATACACTTATATACACTTACCATTATAATTAAACTGTGTATTTATAATGAAATTGTCAATTGTCAGGGAGGTTTATGTTACCTGTATTCACAGCAATTTTTTTGTGTGTCTTAATTCAAAAGTAATCTGACAAGTCTCTCTATGACTAAGCTGAATTTTTAAATACTGGTAAGAAAAGTTTAATCTGGAGAACATTTTATTTTATTGGAAAGGAAAGTTTGTCTTCCAATGGAAAAATGTTGATTGCTTTTCTCTCTTAACTTTGAAAGAATGCCAGGTTTAAAATTACTTCTATTGCCATTATTATTTTAACTCTGTCCCCTTGCTAAGGAAAGAATAATAAAAATAAACTGTGGAGTTTGGAAATGTCTGTAAAGGAAAAAGTAGTCAACAAAAGAGTGACTGACAATGTTCATCTGAAATGCTACATCACATTTTGAAACAAAGGATCGTGTTCTGTCAGATCATCTGGAAGCTGCAGGAAGTATATCTGAGGTAAACTTGATTCTGATGTTGTGGCTGAATGAATATAATCCTCTCATTCCAACATCTGAGTTAAATAAATAGATATCTAACATCATATTCTATCATTAAACATCATTTAAATTCTGAGTTGAAAGGATCTTAAAACACGTTTCACCTAATCCTCCCATTTTGCAGGCGAACAGACATGAAATGTTAAATGACTTACCATAGCTCACTGAAGTATATTGGGTTAGCTAAGTGGAAAAATCAATGATATTACAATACCCTACCTTCGCGTATTAGATAAATATAGATGTGTAAATATGTTTATGAACCTTACAGATATTTGATTTTTATAATATAAATTATATTTAAAACTATTTCAGGGTTGATGAAGTAATTCAGATTTCTAAAATTCATGCATTTTCAATATTTCAGGAGAGAATTTCATTGGCTTGGCATTTTACAGTTATTCAAGCTCTGTAAATAAATAAAGAAAACAAACAAAAACAGCATAATTTTACGTTTAGAAATAATTAGAACAGAAAGTATTATTATAAATTAATTAGATCATATCATTGAAAGAATTGTATCTAAGCCAGCCTGACTGACTTTATTTCCTTCTTTTTTAACCTAAACACATCTTGAAGACTATAGAAAATAATAGCATCTGACATCTAATCATCTAATTATCATGATGTTCTTAATATTTAGGGATTTCTCACTACACATACTGTAACAGATCACTAAAATTTAAGTATTTAGAGTGAACCTGCTCACGTTGGTAGCATGGCAGCTGCTACTTAACATTAGTACCAACACTGACAGTTGCCATTTGATTGTCAGTTTTTACTTCTGAGCAATACAGTTGTGGTACTGTTGTAATTAGAATTTTCCTTTTGTTGTTGTTGTTCAGTTGCCCAGTTGTGTCCGACTCTTTGCAACCCCATGTACTGCATCATGCCAAGCCTCCCTGTCCCTCACCATCTCCCAGAATTTGCCCAGGTTCATCTTCATTGCATCAGTGATACCGTCCAGCCATCTCATCCTCTGATGCCCCCTTC
Organism: Redunca redunca; assembly: GCA_006410935.1. NCBI lineage: Eukaryota > Metazoa > Chordata > Mammalia > Artiodactyla > Bovidae > Redunca > Redunca redunca. The sequence goes on from SJYQ01001250.1 coordinate 19,474, forward strand.
TCCTTCTGCCCTCAATCTTTTCCAGCATCAGGGACTTTTCCAATGAGTTGTCTGTTTGTGTCAGATGACCAAAATTTTGGAGTTTCAACATCAGTCCTTCCAGTGAATATTCAGGGTTGATCTCTCTTAAGATTGACAGGTTTAATCTCCTTGCTATCCAAGGGATTTTCAGAAGTCTTCTCCAGCCAGCACTAGAGTTTGAAGGCATCAATTCTTTGGTTCTCTGCTTTTTTTACAGTCAGCTCTTACAACCACACATGACCAATGGGAAGATCATAGCCTTGACTATATGGACCTTTGTTGGCAGAGTAATGTCTCTGCTTTTCAGCACACTTTCTAGGTTTGTCATTGCTTTCCTGCCAAGAAGAAATCATCTTCTCATTTCATGGCTGCAGTTACCATCCACAGTGATTCTGGAGCCCAAGAAGAGGAAATCGGACAGGGCTTCTACCTTTTCCCCTTCTATTTGCCATGCAGTAATGGGGCCGGATTGGAGAAGGCAATGGTACCCCACTCCAGTACTCTTGCCTGGCAAATCCCATGGACGGAGGAGCCTGGTAGGCTGCAGTCCATGGGGTCGCTAGGAGTCGGACACGACTGAGCGACTTCTCTTTCACTTTTCACTTTCATGCATTGGAGAAGGAAATGGCAACCCACTCCTGTGTTCTTGCCTGGAGAGTCCCAGGGACGGGGGAGCCTGGTGAGCTGCGGTCTCTGGGGTCGCACAGAGTTGGACACGACTGAAGCGACTTAGCTGCAGCAGCAGCAGCAATGGGGGCGGATACCATTAATTTTGGTAATTTTTTATTTAGTCTTAAGCCATCTCTTTCACTCTTCTTCTTCACCCTCATCAAGAGGCTCTTCAGTTCCTCTTCACTTTCTGCCAGTAGAGTGGTGTTGTCTGCATATCTGAGGTTGTTGGTATTTCTCCCACTTATCTTGATTCCAGCTTGTAACTCATCCAGCCTGGCATTTTTCATGATATACTCAGCATATAAATTAAGCAAACAGGGTGACAGCAGATAGCCCTGTCTACTCCATGGCAGCTGCTAGTTAACATCAATACCAGCACTGGCAGTTTGCCATCTGATTTCAGGTGTTGCTTTTTTTTTCCTGAGCAATGCAGCTGTGGTAATTAGAACTTTTCTTTAGCATTTTCCATTTGAATCTTGTCTTTCCTCCCTAATAATGCATTTAATATAATAATAAATTTTTATTTTTATTTTGTAAAAGAAATTGAAAGGTTGGCATGTGTACACATGTGTGTATTCTTTGAAATTATCTCAGGAATTATGAGAATAATTTTAACCCTTAAGTGGTAAGATTATTTGATTTTGTAGACTTATAAAGTCAAATATTATATGAAAGGAATATGATTATATTTCAAAAAGCTATAAAAGTATAAAACATTTGAAGCTTACTTCTAAGACACAATAACACTTTTTTTATTTTTTAACATTGGTAAGGTACTCAGTGGCTTCCCTGGTGGCTCAGAGGTTAAAGCGTCTGCCTCTAATTCGGGAGACCTGGGTTCGATCCCTGGGTCGGGAAATCCCCTGGAGAAGGAAATGGCAACCCACTCCAGTATTCTTGCCTGGAGAATCCCATGGACGGAGGAGCCTGTTGGGCTACAGTCCACAGGGTCACAAAGAGTCAGACACGACTGAGCGACTTAACTAACTATCTAAGGTACTCAGTGGGCTTCCCTCATAGCTCAGTTGGTAAAGAATCCGCCCAAAATGCAGAAGACCCCGGTTTGATTCCTGGGTAGAGAAGATCCTCTGGAGAAGGGATAGGCTACTCAGTCTAATATTCTTGGGCTTCCCTGATGGCTCAGCTGGTAAAGAATCTGGCTGCATTGTGAGAGATGTGGATTCGATCCCTGGGTTAGGAAGATTCTCTGGAGAAGGGAAAGACTACCCACTCCAGTATTCCATCCTGGAGAATTCCATGGACTGTACAGTCTGCGGGGCCACAAAGAGTCAGACACTACTGAGCGACCTTCACTTTCAAGGTACTCAGTGACAGAATCTGCTCATTTCCTTTCTTGGCATTAGGGAGAAATTGTATTGTTCATTGAAACGCCGGCTTTGGCAGAACTCTGAGACCATATGTCAAATTAATTAATGTAACTTATATTACCTTTAAAAAATGTATTATATTTTTCCATCCTTTAAACCTCCGAATGCACACATTCAGAACACCCACACAGATGAATACTATTCACTAGTAAAGATCATCAGAAACTGACAGATAATTCCTTAAAAGATAAACTCATGTTTAAACAAATTTTACTCACATTCTCAAGAAGACCTGGGTGAACAGATGGAGCTGGCATAGTGCCTTAAAGGTCAAAACATTCAGACTGGGTAGAGTCAGTGAAGTGGAAGAGGAAGAGGATAGTAGAACTGAGGGTTGTCTGGGGAAAACCCTTTGGTTATATCCTTGCCTCAGTAATGATCTGAGATTGTCAACAGAAAATTTCCAACTACATCCACCTTTTATGATGATGTATGATGAGAAAAAGAGCCAAAGTACACATTGCAAAGAGGATGTGCTGTTGATATACCTGCATTATTTATCTTCTTAATTTTATAGCATTATCCTTATAAAACCAGAATAATGTATCATGTTGATGTGCAGCAGAACCAATACAATATTGTAAAGTAATTAGCCTCCAATTAAAATAAATAAATTTANGAAGAGGGACTTTGATTCTGAGAATGTAAATACAGAAAAGCCTCTTTTTTTTGTTTCGATGGCTCTTTATGATATATTCTCTTGTACCAAAGATTAAGAGCAAAGCTGTTAGTAAATAATGCAGAATTGTTTTCACAGAAAATAAAGATATTTTCCCCATAAAGCACATACATAAGGGAAGTTTTAGAGGTCATGCGAGAGTATTTGATTTAAAATATGATGTTGCCAAAGCTATTTGATTCAAGCATCACAATAGGACTTGTATTAACACTAAGGTAGTTGTGATTCTTTTTCTTCATTTTCATGTAGGCAACTAGCAATTGCCTTTTTAGTGGGAGAAAACTGGAGAAGTAAGAAATCATATTTTGAGATCTTAGTATGGTTCATCTCTGAATTGATGATTTACACCTGGTTCAAATATTATAAACCCATTTTAAAAAAGTGACGGTGTGTAAGTTTGTGTTTAAGAAATTAAGAACAATCCTCTATTAATATCAGTCATTAATTTTAATTTTCTACCTATTTCAGAGTTTACTTTAGTATGCAATTAAGAGTCAGAAATATGATACCAATACATGTAACTATATTTCAGAGGAACTTAACAACAGCAGCTTGATTTGTGAGGCAGTTTCAGGTCTCCAAATGTGAATAAGATGATATTATGTGGGAGAAATAAACATTTTTTTTCTGAACAATGTTTTGAAATTAAAGCCATTTTAAAATTTTTGAATGAGTCTGATTTCCCATAGCACTCTCTACTAATACCTGTTTCTTATCTCCACAGTCTTCAAAAGTCCATTCTCTGATTTGCCTATATGTTTAGGAAATCAGTAGGTCTTTCCTCACTGCTCAAGAACTTTGAAAAATATTTATAGTAACTTCATTCACAGTAATTGGACAGGAAAAAATAAAATGTTCAAGAATTGGTGTCTCAACAAAGAGACTAATATAATTTGCATGGATAACATCATTACTATTTTGTTTAATTTCCATATGCCATCTGCAAGACTGAATAAGTTGGCTGCTGAGTGCAACAAAACACAATTTGATTGTTTTCCTTTCTCTGAAAATGTGTTACCTCTGCCTAGATTGAACACCTGGGGTGCCATGACTTCATTGATCAAAAGGTGAAAAGTTCTCTGGCCACACTGGTTCCTAAAACCCTCTCAGTTTGTAATTAATATGACTGCTTTAGTGTATTTCTATAAATTAACATTCATTGTTCTAGAGCACTTTGAGCTGTTTCTTGCAATAGGAAAGGTGGAGAAACTTTCTATTCATTTTGTTATAATTTTACATCTGAAAGTTTTACCTTATTACACAATTTACCAATTGCCGGATGCTCTGGGAGGAGCTGGGGAGAATAAGAAAATGGAATTGTAGTCTTAAAAGGCCCTTCTTGAATAGTAACATCCGGAGGAGTATTGACATTCTTTAGGCTCAGCAGGTATTCTGACTGATATATTCTTTCATAAAATGCTTTGGTCAAGTAAAGTGCCAAAGTTTCCTTGGAAACAACCTCTGAGAAGATCATCCCCATGCAGGCAGTTTACTGATGAATGTAACATTACTTGGAACATTACTATAAGGGAATGACAGAAGCAGAGTGATATACAATCAGTAAAATGGTCATACAGTGACCACAATGATGATGTCAACAGGGGGAGTCATAAAGCTGTCATAAGTGTCATAATTTCCTGTATTGCCCAGTCATTGACAAATTCAAACACAGAGATGTGGTGTAAACTTATTTGAAAGTTAAAGTCACTCAGGCCTGTCCAACTCTTTGCAACCCCATGGACTATATATACTCCATGAAATTCTCCAGGCTAGAATACTGGAGCACGTAGCCTTTCCATTCTCCTGGGGATCTTCCCAACCCAGGGATCAAACCCAGGTCTCCCATATTTCAGGCAGATTCTTTACCAGCTGAGCCACAAGGGAAGCCACAAGGGAAGAAATAGGGGAGGCAGCTCCAACTGGCAAAGGGTAATTTCTAAGAGGGACTCTAGTTTGAACCGTCCGTAATCACTTTTATGGCAGCTGCGAAATGGATATTTGTGTCCTGAGGAGCAAAATATAGCATCTGCTATAATTCAACAATTACACTTTTTAGATGCTTTTGTTCCATAGAGCAAGGTATATAGGGAAACTTTATAAATTGGAAAGGGGATGCATCTTTAGGTTAGTGGGGCTACTTGAAATCCCTTCACCACAGTCAGTCTCAAATTCTGAATAAATGTGTATTTTCTCCTTCTTCCATCATGCATTCAAGATTTCCCTTGCCCTAGGCTACCATTCTTTTAACTTGTATGGCTTACATAATGGACTGATTCATACCCTAATCAATTAAGTGTTTGCGTTTCTGATTTCTCCTCAAGCTCTGTCTGTGGCACTTGACCATTTCTAGTCAAAATTGGCTTGAAATATCTCCTACTTTTAATACATGCCTATCTTATGTACTTAGTTATATTTAGTTTGCTCTTCTAGCTTCAGAGAGAACCTATCAGGACTGAAAAGACAGAATCAAAAAAGTAATATATAGAAGGGTCAACATACTGTTTCTGAATATGTGATAACAGTCACATGTTAACATATCATAATCTATATATTTTAGTCACTGGAGAAAGAAATGGCAACCCACTCCAGTATTCTTGCCTGGAAATTTCCATGGACAGAGAAGCCTGGCAGGCTACAGTTCATGGGGTCACAAAGAGTCAGACATGACTGAGTGACTGGGTACACATATATTTTTAGTGTCCGACACTGTTGTGCAAAGAGAATTCAGCATAAGGTAGGGTAATTTAATGTGCTGTTAAACCTGAGAGCAAAGAGCTTAGGAATACCTAATGGAGCAGTAGATACTTCAGCCTAAAAGGCACTGGGAAAATCATGGTTGAGGTGACATTTGTGTTAACTAGAGAAGTGGAAAATAATTCTGGGGTTAAGGCCAAACACAGCTAAATACAGAAATAGAGAAGAGAATGGATTCCTTGGGGTGTGGCAAGCAATTTATCTTATTAATATCAGATGACAAAGATTGTAAAATTTTTTTAAATGAAAGAACAGATGTTTATGAAAGTTAAATGGATTAAAAAGAAGTAAGAATACTTTTCTTGATTATAAAGCTCTGTTCAAATATACACAATTGGAAAAGTTCCAGGAATTAAACGTTACAAGGAGAAATAGGCAAGAAAATGCATTCTAGAAAATGGAGAGGAACAAGAGGTTCAAACATTGGTCATCAAAGGTGAATATAGTTACAAGAAAGTCATAATCAGAATTGTAATATTTAACTATTGTGTTTTTAGCATGCAAATGGAGAGCCTGAAGCTTCTCTTATCTAGTCTCTTTACCATATCTCTTGGTAGCAATACAGAAACCGTTCTGCAGAATGTGGCTTAGAAATCTCTTCTTCATTAAAAAAAAAATTAAATATGAATATAATGTATACTATTAGATCCTTTAGGGGCATCCCCAGTGGCTCAAGTGGTAAAGAAACCACCAACAATGTGGGAGACCTGGGTTCAATCCCTGGGTTGTGAAGATCCCCTGGAGGAGGGCATGGCAACCCACTCTAGTATTCTTGCCTGGAGAATCCCCATGGACAGAGGAGACTGGCTGGCCTACAGTCCATGGGATCACAAAGAGTCGGACACAACTGAGCATCTAAGCAGAGCACATTAGATCCTTTTCTAGGTTTGATTAAACGTACACCTAATTTATAATACCCAACTTGCATATAGTACCAAAACTCCTTCCATTAGTGTTCAATATGCCTTTTTATTAAAATAGGTTCAATATGGGGAACTTACCATAAGGAAAGTATATTGTAATGTTGATTGATAGCCTATTTTGTTTCCTTTTCTGATGCTATAAAATAAGAGGGTTTGACTAAATGATTAGTATAGACTTTTCTAGATTTAAATAATATGAATCAATACATTTTTGTTATTATAAAAGTAACAATCTAGTAGATATGTAGAAATACCAAATTGATTTTTGAATGATATAATTAAATAACATCTATTCACATCAAGAATTTTAATTTATTTATTTTTTCTGATTTAGCCAAGTGTTACATGGCTAAATGGTTCTAATTTAGTAAGCTGTAGGCTAATGGAATAACACAATGAACTATATTATATATTTAAATATCTAGCCTTAATGATTTAATGGACAAGTATACATTTTTTCAAGTATTAAAATATGAAAAGAATGCTTTAGAAACTTTGAGCTTAGTCTGAAAAGCACTACCTGACTATACCTCTGATACCCAAGGCTACTGCATAAACTTACTGTCCAATCAAAGTTAGAATATTTGTTTTTTTAAATAAAATATAAGCATAAATATATAGATTAAACCTCTATCCATCATAATCAGGCAATAGATATACTGGTTAAAAGTATTTTAGTAGTAGTGAGACTCTGTGTGTGTGTGTGTGTGTGTGTGTGTGTTTGTGTGTGTGTGCGTGCATTAGTTGCTCATTTGTGTCTGACTCTTTGCAATCCCATGGACAGTAGTCTGCCATAAAATTCTCCAGGCAAGAATACTGGAGTGGGTTGCCATTCCTTTCTCCAGGAGATCTTCCCAACCCAGGGATTGAACCCAAGTCTCCTGCACTGTGGGCAGATACTTTACTATTTGAGCTACCAGGGAAGGTCAAAAATCATCTATAATTCTCTCAAGTAAATGTTGACATTCCTGCCACCTTCTCCTCCTATGTATTTTGACAAGTCTAATATCCTAATTTGTATCCTCTGCTTTGACCCATGGCCCAACTGACTGTTGGTTGTCACTTGGGCAGAAGCATATAACTTACTTTCCTCAGAGGACAAAGGAAATGTAATATAAAGGAATCATACTTCACTTTACTGACTTCTCTTTTTTCTTCTACTACACAATGGCTAAAAAATAAAAAATACACTACACACTGCTGTGTGACTGATCAGACAGAAGACTTTTATAAGTCAAAGGAATTGAAACTTAGCTATGCAACACATATATATTCAATAAATATGCCACGGTGCAAAAATAAAAACCATACCTGTTTAATTTCTTGAAAACCTGTTTAGGATTCTCCATGTTCCTACTCTCTAGGCTGCAATATGATTTATTTCCAGTCATAATACTGGATGAAGTGGAGAAAACTTTCTCTTCCTTTGAATATTATATAAGAACCCAAAGGGGAGATTTTCCTTTAATATATCACTAAAGTCTCAGGTGATGTGCTGGTTGATCCAGGCCACCTTGAATATGGCTCCTCTGCCATTCTTTCCCTGGGTTAAATCCAGTAATCTTTTCATGGCTGATGGCCAGAGCACCTGAACACTGTCACTCAGAAGGTAGCTCAAGGCACTTATTCCCAGGGACTCATGGCCTCTTCCAATTTTTTATTGATCACTATCTAGATACCCTTCCTCATGCTTCTATAAATTTCAGCCTAAATTTATCTTTTATTGAGACACCAATGTCTTATGTTAGAAAGTTTATTCTTGGGATTAAGGACATTAGCAGGCCCCTTGGGAAAGGAGATTGAAAATCATCTGTTATTCCTTCCATACACCTAGAGCAATTGGGAACAAACTATAGGTTAATTTCTCAGGAGTTACCCCACCATATATGACTTAGTCTCTGTCTGGAGTGGAAGAAAAGGAAGGCAGTATAGATTGAACAGATTATCTTATATATTACACCATTCTCATATGTTAACCAAAATTTCAGAAATGGAGGCTTGATTGAAATGGGCATTCATTTAGAGTTTGTTAGAACTGCAGCCCGGGAGACACAAATTAAAGAAGCACTTGAATTGTCTTCTGCCAGACTACAAAATGGAGGAAGCTTATACAGGCAAAATCTGTAAGGCCACAATTAGTCACATGAATTGTTTTCAAGAAGTATAATTGGAGCTGTCAAGGAGTAAGGGTGTTTGTTAAGTAACAAAATGGTGGAATCCAAAATTACTGAAAAGTCACAGAGGGAATGACCTTAAGGCCAAAAGGTTACAGATAGCGAAAGTTGTTTGAAAAATGGCTGGTGTTCTTGGGTTTAGTATAGCCCACCGAAAATTCAAGTTCTCAAGTGGTAGAGGGACACATCTGAGACAGTGGCTATCTGACCCAGTTTTGTATGGCTGAACTATGATTACTCCATTATGACTTTAATTTATCATCATGTTTAACAATAACAGAAAACATCAACAATGAAGTATAAAAATTTTAAGTGATATTTATTATGAAGGAAGGAGCTGAAGAAAGGTAGCATACTAAAATTAATACTCTGAAATCTCAGATGGGAACTGGAAGGCCAATTTAGATATCTTCTGAAGACATTCATTTGGCAAGTTGCTTTGTATTTATTTTTTTAATTGAAATATAATTGCCAAATATATTAGTTTTAGGTATACATCACAGTGATCAAATCTTTAAAAACATTTTGAAATGGTCACCACAATAAGGCTAGTTAACCTCTGTCACTATCAGTCAGTTCAGTTCAGTCGCTCAGTCCTGTCTGACTCTTTGTGATCCCAAGGACTCCAGCACCCCAGGCCTCCCTGTCCATCACCAACTCCCGTAGATCACTCAAATTCATGTCCATTGAGTTGGTGATGCCATCCACTCATCTCATCCTTTGTCATTCCCTTCTCCTCTTGCCTTCAATCCTTTCCAGTATCAGGGTCTTTTCCAATGAATTAGCTTTGCCTCAGGTGACCAAAGTATTGGAGTTTCAGCATCAGCTTCAGCATCAGTCCTTCCAATCAACATTCAGGACTGATTTATTTTAGGATGGACTGGCTGGAGCTCATTGGAGTCTAAGGGACTCTCAAGAGTCTTCTCCAACACCACAGTTCAAAACCATCAATTCTGTCACCATACAAAGTTATTAAAATATTATTTACTATATACTCTATGTTATATATTACTTTAAGTTCCTTTTTTATTCTATTCTGATTGAATGATATCCACTACCCTATCTTCTAGATTGCTGACCCATTCTTCTATTTCATTTAATGTACTGTTGATTCCCTCTAGTATATTTTTCACTTCAGTTATTAGAAACTTCATCTCTGATTGGTTCTTTTTTTTTTTTTTAATATTTTATAACTCTTTGTTGAAGGTTTCCTTGTGTTCATTCATTGTTCTCCTGAGTGCAGTAAGGTAATGATCTTTATCATCATCACTTTTGATTTTTTATCAGGAATATCATTTATCTCTACTGGAAAATCCCATGGACAGAGGAGCCTGGTAGACTGCAGTCCATGGGATTGTGAAGAGTCAGACACAACTGAGTGACTTCACTTTCACTTTTCACTTTCATGCATTGGAGAAAGAAACGGCAACCCACTCCAGTGTTCTTACGTGGAGAATCCCAGGGACAGCGGAGCCTGGTGGGCTGTCATCTATGGGGTCGCACAGAATCAGACACGACTGAAGCGACTTAGCAGCAGCAGCAGCAGGAGTGGGTTGCCATGCCCTCTTCCTGGGGACCTTCCCGACCCAGGGATCGAATCCAGGTCTTCCATGTGGATTCTCTACTATCTGAGCCACCAGGGAAGCCCACATCAGTAAGGTCTTTTTTTTCTGAGATTTTGTCTTGTTTTTCCTCTGAAACATATATCTTTATTTCCTCATTATTTTTGGCTCTCTGTATTTGTTTCAAGTGTTAAACAAAACTGCTACCTCTCTCAGTCTTGAAGGAGTAGCCTTGTTTAGGTGTTAATTCTAGTCGTTCCACCTTTTCTCAGTTCTGGTTTGTCTCTCAGATCTTTGTTGCTTTCAATTCCACATGATTTATTCTTGATACGCTCCTTTTGTTAGGATTTTGCCTAGAGGAGTTTCATTTAATACCTAGTTTCAGGCTGATTGGATGCCAGACCTTCAGGAAGCTGCTGTTAACACTTGCAGATACAAACAGTCCAGTGAGGCTTCAAGCCTAATCCCTGCTGGCCTTCAGGCCAGGAGATAATGGAGGTGTCACCTGGGCAATAGTTGCAAAATAAGGAAGTCTTCTGGCCAAGGTACAGGCCCCTTTCTGGGGGATCTCTAAGCTGTAACAGACCAAGGAAGTGCATAAGGATGGTGTCTTCCTCAGTTTATTCTCTGGAAGCACCTCCTTAGCCTCTACATGTGAGGGAAGCCTGGAGACTCCCCTTCAGCGTGAGGGTAAATAAACAAACCTTATTCTCTGGAAGACTGGTTGTGTTTGACTGTGGTGCTTTCACAGTGCCCTGTTGATGGTGGCCTGCCAAGATCTCTTATTTTTTTTTTCTTTTATTGACTGTTATAGTGTCAAAGAGCTCAGGAATTCCAGCCCCCTTGGCCATCAAGGCCAGGTGAACAAGGACTGTCCTCTGTGAGGATCACGTTCTTGCTCTCTTTAGGTTGGTAGCTAGGGAGTGTAAGGTATCGGCTTGCTCTCTTGCTTTAGGAAGGCAGCAGGGAAAATGGCTTCAGCAGTGCAGTATGAGGGTGCCTTTTCTATGCCCACATCAGTTTTAGGCTGGGAGCAGAATGACAATACCCTTAGCGAGGGGGTAAAGAAGCATCACAGCTGCTCACACTTGCAGACTTTAGCTAAGGAGCAAGAGAATGCCTCGGCCATTTGTGCTTGCCCACCTCAGCAGGGGAGCAGGGGAGTACTGCAACCACTAGAACTTGCTGGCTTCAGCAGTGCAGTGGGGTAGTGCCATGATTGCTTGTCCCTGAGTAAAAGCTTGCCCACCTGGGCTAGCAGCAATGGTTTCTGTCAGTCCCACTGTCTCTGGGGAGCATTTCCACCATCCCTCTCCCCTCCAGCCAATGCTTTTAGATGTAAAAATACATACAGTTTTGGCACCTTTCAAACTGCTATTATTTCATGGGGTGTCAGAGAGAGACTGAGATTGCATGAACCCTTTAAGAGGAGAGGGTCAGTTTCCTATAGCACTTCGGACATTGCCTTCATTTGTTTTCCAAGTCAGGTGTTTTGAGAGTTTTTCTCTTTTGTATAGATCCCAGGGACTGGGGTGCCTACAGTTCATTCCTCTGAGAGAAATGTCTGTCAGCTGAGATCTCTCCCGATTGTGTGCTACCTTGCTGGGGGTAAGGGTTTTGGTAAGATAATTCTCTGCCTCTCCTACCTGTCTCCATGTGGTCCTTTTTATCCTCCATTGTGGAGCTAGTTTTCAGGTTCTCTTCAGAGAATCAGTCTGCATTTAGCTGTATAAGTTCAGGCTCTTCTTACACTGCCATCTTAAACTACTTCTTTTATATTTCTTATACTTGTTCTGTAAACGAGAATGTACTAGTTTTCTAGGGCTGTGGTGGTAATGAAATGCCATGGTCTAAGTGGCTTAATGACAGACATTTATTTTTTCACAATCATAGAGGCTACAAATCCAGGATCAAAGTGTCAAAAGGTTAGGTCTCTTCTGAGGCCTCCCTCTTATATGGATTAGGACCCACCATAACCATCCTATTTTAAATTAACTACCTCTTCTAAGAATGCAGTTTCCAAATGTAGTCACATTCTGAGGTGCTGGAGTTTAGAGCTTCAACATCTGAATTTTCATTTCAGTTCAGTCCCTCAGTCGTGTCCAACGCTTTGTGACCGCATGGACTGCAGCACGCCTTCCCTGTCAATCACTATTTCCAGAACTTGCTCAAACTCACATCCATAAAGTCGGTGATGTCATCCCACCATCTCATCCTCTGTTGTCCCCATCTCCTCCTGCCTTCAATCTTTCCCAGCATCAGGGTCTTTTCCAATGAGTCCATTGTTTGCTTTCCCTGGTGGCTCACATGGTAAAGAATCTGCCTGCAATGTGGGAGACCCGGGTTCAATTCCTAGGTTGGGAAGATCCCCTGGAGAAGGGAATGTAGTGAATGAAGCAAGATTCCTAGGATGGGGAAGAGGATCCTGGAAACTCTGAGGTGTTTGCTTACTGCTGCAGCTTGGCCTTGTTTCAGATCCAGCCTTTCCCACTAATGTGTGAGCCTTATCTGATTAAAAGACTTACTGGTTCATTCGGTCACACACAGGTATCAACTTCCACCTCACACCAGCACATGGTAAAAAAAATCTCCCTGCAGTGCAGGAGACCCCCAGGTTTGGTCCCTGGGTCAGGAAGATCCCCTGGAGAAAAGAATAGCAACCCACTCCAGTGTTCTTTCCTGGAGAATTCCATGGACAGAGGGTCCCCAGTCCCTGGGGTCACAAAGAGCTGGACCAACACATGTGAGATTATCTGAATTTTAGGGAAACATAGTTCTAGTCATAATGTGATGAGAGCATGTATCACACACAATTTTTGTGATGATTAGACATACCTGATATAAGAGTCTAACACAGCTTGGCACATGTGCTTTAAAAAGTCTGGCTTATTGTGATCTTTTGAGTTATTATAATAAATGATTTGAGATAGGATTCTACTGCCCTGATACATTTTTGCTTACTATAGTCTGGCAGATTAAAGGGAACACACTGACTAGTAAATTATATAATTTTCTATGAGCCAGAACCTCTGATTCTGCAATAATTATTTAAAGAAATGACTTCCCACATTAGACTCATAAAAGAATCCATAAAGGCACCAGATGACAAACCTGACATACCTCTTGCAGTGAAACATAAATGAGTCCTATTGGATAGGAGAGGAGAAAAAGAAAGTAGAAGAAGGTTTTAAACTTGATCAAGACCATTTATCATTATTTTTACCTTCACAGATTGGGTTTATGTTCCCTGGTTTAAAATTATTTTAAATTGCCTCATTGAATGTGACAAGTATTAATTTCCCTTTTCTTCCTGAAGTGTAATAGTTTTAGCTTTTATGTTTATGTCAGTAACAATTTTTAAATTCATTTTATTGAGATATAGTTGATGTATAATATTCTCCAAGCCAGGCTTCAGCAATATGTGAACCGTGAACTCCCTGATGTTCAAGCTGGTTTTAGAAAAGGCAGAGGAACCAGAGATCAAATTGCCAACATCCACTGGATCATGGAAAAAGCAAGAGAGTTCCAGAAAAACATTTATTTCTGCTTTATTGACTATGCCAAAGCCTTTGACTGTGTGGATCACAATAAACTGTGGAAAATTCTGAAAGAAATGGGAATACCAGACCACCTAACCTGCCTCTTGAGAAATCTGTATGCAGGTCAGGAAGCAACAGTTAGAACTGGACATGGAA
>SJYQ01001250.1:33355-52224 GCA_006410935.1 Redunca redunca
CAGCCATGAAATTAAAAGATGCTTCCTGCTTGGAAGAAAAGTTATGACCAACCTAGATCACATATTCTAAAGCAGAGACATTACCTTGCTGACTAAGGTCTGTCTAGTCAAGGCTATGGTTTTTCCTGTGGTCACGTATGGATGTGAGAGTTGGACTGTGAAGAAGGCTGAGCACTGAAGAATTGATGTGTTTGAACTGTGGTGTTGGAGAAGACTCTTGAGAGTCCCTTGGACTGCAAGGAGATCCAACCAGTCCATTCTGAAGGAGATCAGCCCTGGGATTTCTTTGGAGGGAATGATGCTAAAGCTGAAGCTCCAGTACTTTGGCCACCTCATGTGAAGAGTTGATTCATTGGAAAAGACTCTGATGCTGGGAGGGATTGGGGGCAGGAGAAGAGGGGGACGACCCAGGATGAGATGGCTGGATGGCATCACAGACACGATGGACGTGAGTCTGAGTGAACTCCGGGAGATGGTGATGGACCAGGAGGCCTGGCGTGCTGCAACTCATGGGGTCGCAAAGAGTCGGACACGACTGAGCGACTGAACTGAACTGAACTGAATATTATGCTCATTTCTGCTACACAACAAATTGATTCTGTTATACATATACACATTATTTTTCATATTGTTTCCATTATAATTTATCACAGGATGTTTTGGGTTTCTTAAATTTATTTTTAGGTAAAGAATAATGGCTTTAGATTATTCTGTTGGTTTCTGACAAACATCAATATGAATCAGTCATAAGTATACATATGTCTCCTCCCTCTTAAAACTCCCTCCCACTTTCCTCCCCATTGTACCCTTCTAAGTTGTTACAGAGCACTGATTTGAGTTCCCTGAGTCATACTGCAAATACCATTGGCTATCTATTTTACATATGTTAATGTATGTTTCCATGTTACTCTTTCCTTACATCTCTCTCCTTTCTCCCACCCCCAACAGGTCCATAAGTCTCTTGTGTAAGTCTGTATCACAGGGTATTGAATATAGTTCTTGTCACTGGGACCTTGTTGTTTATCCACTCTATATATAATAGTTTGCATCTGCTAATCCCAAACTCCAAATCCATTGCTCCCTCAACTCCCACCCTCTTGGCAACCATAGGTCTCTTCTCTATGTCTGTGCATCTTTTTCTGTTTCATAGATACGGTCATTTCTGTCATATTTTAGATTCCACATATAAATGATACCATATAGTATTTATCTTTCTCTTTCTGACTTACTTCACTTAGTATGATGATCTCTAGTTCCATTCGTGTTGCTCCATATGGTATGCTTTAATTCTTTTTTTATAGCTGAGTAGTATTCCACTCTATATGTACCGTATCTTTATCTATTCATCTGTCGATGGATATTTAGGTTGTTTCTATGTCTTGGCTCTTGTATACAGTGCTGTTATACACAAAGAAGCACATGTATCTTTCTAAATTATATTTGTTTTTTTTTCTGGATATATGCTCAGAAGTGTGATTTCTGGATCATATGGAAATTACTCTTATTTTTTGGAGGAACTTTCATGTTGTTTTCCATAGTGGTTATGTCTGTTTACATTTCCACCAACAGTGTAGGAGGATTTTCTTTTTTCACACACTCTCCAGCATATGTTATATTTTTAGATTTTAAAATTATAGTCCTTCTGACCAGTGTGAAGTGGTACTTCATTGTAGTTTTCATTTGCATTTCTCTAATAATTACCGGCCGGCACACTAAGCGCAGGCGGCTGCGACTGGCTGGCGCACTAAGCGCGGCCAAGAGGAGCTACCCTGCAACCGAGGTCAGGGGCAGAAGCCAAGAGTGCCAGGCTGCGTCCGCACAGGAAAGGCCGAGAGGAGGTACCCCGCGTCCAAGATCAGGGGCAGCAGCCAAGAGGAGCCACCCCACGTCCGAGGTCAAGGGCGGCAGCCGGGAGGAGCTACCCTGCATCTGAGGCCAAGACGGCGCCCAAGAGGAGCTACAGCATGTCCGAGGTCAGGGGCGGCAGCCGGGAGGAGCTAACCTGCATCTGAGGCCAAACAGCGCCCAAGAGGAGCTACAGGATGTCCGAGGTCAGGGGCGGCAGCCGAGAGGAGCAACCCGGTGCCCAAGACCAGAGGTGGCGGCTGGGAGGAGCAACCCTACGCCCAGTGAGTGGTGGCTGCCTGGGCACAGGAGGGCCTAGAGGAGCCATCCCATGTTGAAGGTCAGGAAGGGCAGCAGTGAGGAGATACCCCTCATCCAAGGTAAGGAGCAGTGGCTGTGCTTTGCTAGAGGAGCCGTGGAGAGATACCCCACACCCAGGGTAAGAGTAACCCAAGTAAGATGGTAGGTGCTGCAAGAGGGCATCAGAGCGCAGACACACTGAAACCATATTCACAGAAAACTAGTCAATCTAATCACATTAGGACCACAGCCTTGTCTAACTCAATGAAACTAAGTCATTCCCGTGAGGTAACCCAAGACAGGCGGGAAATGGTGGAGAGGTCTGACAGAATGTGGTCCACTGGAGAAGGGAATGGCAAGCCACTTCAGTATTTTTGCCTTGAGAACCCCATGAACAGTATGAAAAGGCAAAATTATAGGATACTGAAAGAGGAACTCCCCAGGTCAGTAGGTGCCCAATATGCTACTGGAGATCAGTGGAGAAATAACTCCAGAAAAAATGAAAGGATGGAGCCAAAGAAAAAACAATACCCAGCTGTGGATGTGACTGGTGATAGAAGCAAGGTCCAATGCTGTAAAGAGCAATATTGCATAGGAACTTGGAATGTCAGGTCCATGAATCAAAGCAAATTGGAAGTGGTCAGACAAGAGATGGCAAGAGTGAACGTCAACATTCTAGGAATCAGTGAACTAAAATGGACTGGAATGGGTGAATTTACCTCAGATGACCATTATATCTACTACTGCGGGCAGGAATCCCTCAGAAGAAATGGAGTAACCATCATGGGCAACAGAAGAGAACGAAATGCAGTACTTAGATGCAATCTCAAAAGTGACAGAATGATCTCTGCTCGTTTCAAAGGCAAACCATTCAATATCACAGTAATCCAAGTCTATGCCTCAACCAGTAAGGCTGAAGAAGCTGAAATTGAATGGTTCTATGAAGACCTACAAGACCTTTTAGAACTAACACCCCAAAAAGATGTCCTTTTCATTATAGGGGACTGGAATACAAAAGTAGGAAGTCAAGAAACACCTGGAGTAACAGGCAAATTTGGCCTCAGAATGCAGGATGAAGCAGGGCAAAGACTAATAGAGTTTTGCCAAGAAAATGCACTGGTCATAGCAAACAGCCTCTTCCAACAACACAAGAGAAGACTCTACACATGGACATCACCAGATCGTCAACACCGAAATCAGATCGATTATATTACTGGCAGCCAAAGATGGAGAAGCTCTATACAGTCAGCAAAAACAAGACCGGGAGCTGACTGTGGCTCAGATCATGAACTCCTTATTGCCAAATTCAGACTTAATTGAAGAAAGTAGGGAAAACCACTAGACCATTCAGGTATGACCTAAATCAAATCCTTTATGATTATACAGTAGAAGTGAGAAATAGATTTAAGGGCCTAGATCTGATACATAGAGTGCCTGATGAACTATGGCATGAGGTTCATGACATTGTACAGGAGACAGGTTCAAGAGCATCCGCATAGAAAAGAATGCAAAAAAGCTAAATGGCTGTCTGAGGAGGCCTTACAAATAGCTGTGAAAAGAAGACAAGTGAAAAGCAAAGGAGAAAAGGAATAATATAAGCATCTGAATGCAGAGTTCCAAAGAATAGCAAGAGATAAGAAAACCTTCTTCAGCTCTCAGTGCAAAGAAATAGAGGAAAACAACAGAATGGGAAAGACTAGAGATCTCTTCAAGAAAATTAGAGATACCAAGGGAACATTTCATGCAAAGATGGGCTCAATAAAGGATAGAAATGGTATGGACATAACAGAAGCAGAAAATAATAAGAAGAGGTGGCAAGAATACACAGAAGAACTGTACAAAAAAGATCTTCACGACCCAGATAATCACGATGGTGTGCTCGCTCATCTAGAGCCAGACATCCTGGAATGTGAAGTCAAGTGGGCCCTAGAAAGCATCACTACGAACAAAGCTAGTGGAGGTGATGGAATCCCAGTGGAGCTATTTCAAATCCTGAAAGATGATGCTATGAAAGTGGTGCACTCAATATGTCAGCAAACTTGGAAAACTCAGTAGTGGCCCCAGGACTGGAAAAGGTCCATTTTCATTCCAATTCCAAAGAAAGGCAATGCCAAAGAATGCTCAAACTACCACACAATTGCACTCATTTCACATGCTAGTAAAGTAATGGTCAAAATTCTCCAAGCCAGGCTTTAGCAATACGTGAACCCTGAACTTCCAGATGTTCAAGCTGGTTTTAGTAAAGGCAGAGGAACCAGAGATCAAATTGCCAACATCCGCTGGATCATGGAAAAAGCAAGAGAGTTCCAGAAAAACATCTACTTCTGCTTTATTGACTATGCCAAAGCCTTTGACTGTGTGGATCACAATAAACTGGAGAAAATTCTGAGAGAGATGGGAATACCAGACCACCTGACCTGCCTCTTGAGAAATCTGTATGCAGGTCAGGAAGCCACAGTTAGAACAGGACATGGAACAACAGACCTGTTCCAAATAGGAAAAGGAATACGTCAAGGCTGTATATTGTCACCCTGTTCATTTAACTTCTATGCAGAGTACATCATGAGAAACGCTGGACTGGAAGAAACACAAGCTGGAACAAGATTGCTGGGAGAAATATCAGTAATCTAAGATATGCAGATGACACCACCCTTATGGCAGAAAGTGAAGAGGAACTAGAAAGCCTCTTGATGAAAGTGAAAGAGGAGAATGAAAAAGTTGGCTTAAAGCTCAACATTCAGAAAATGAAGATTATGGCATCCGGTCCCATCACTTCATGGGAAATAGATGGGGAAACAGTAGAAACAGTGTCAGACTTTATTTTTTTGGGCTCCAAAATCACTGTAGATGGTGACTGCAGCCATGAAATTAAAAGACACTTACTCCTTGGAAGAAAAGTTATGACCAACCTAGATAACATATTCAAAAGCAGAGGCATTACTTTGCCAACTAAGGCCCATCTAGTCAAGGCTATGGATTTTTCAGTAGTTATGTATGGATGTGAGAGTTGGACTGTGAAGAAGGCTGAGCGCTGAAGAGTGATGCTTTGAACTGTGGTGTTGGAGAAAGACTCTTGGGAGTCCCTTGGACTGCAAGGAAATCCAACCAGTCCATTCTGAAGGAGATCAGCCCCGGGATTTCTTTGGAAGGAATGATGCTAATGCTGAAACTCCAGTACTTTGGCCACCTCATGCGAAGAGTTGACTCATTGGAAAAGACTTTGACTCTGGGAGGGGTTGGGGGCAGGAGGAGAAGGGGACGACAGAGGATGAGATGGCTGAATGGCATCACTGACCCGATAGACATGAATCTGAGTGAACTCTGGGAGTTGATGATGGACCGGAAGGCCTGGCATTATGTGATACACGAGGTCGCAAAGAGTTGGACACGACTGAGCGACTGAACTGAACTGATTAGTGATGTTGAGCATCATTTCATGTGCCTTTAGGCACATCTGGATGGTATGGGGAAGGTGGAGGCAGGGGGGTTCAGGATGGGTAATAGGTGTATACCTGTGGCAGATACATGTTGATGTATGGCAAAACCAATATTGTAAAGTATTTAACCTCCAATTAAAAGAAATAAATTTATATTTAAAAAAAGAATGTCTTCTTTGGAGAAATGGGTCAGTGACATTTAAGTTTTTTTGCCTGGTGGAGGAAAGTCAAGGTTTATTATTTTCAATTTAGTTATCCTACAAAGTGGGCTTACCTGATAGCTCAGTTGGTACAGAATCCACTTGCAATGCAGGAGATCCCAGTTTGATTCCTGGGTCAGGAATATCTTCTGGAGAAGGGATAGGCTACCCACTCCAGTATTCTTAGGCTTCCCTTGTGGCTCAGCTGGTAAAGAATCTGCCTGCAATGTGGGAGACCTGAGTTCCATCTTGGGTTGGGAAGACCCCGTGGAGAAAAGAAAGGCTACCACTCCAGTATTCTGGCCAGGAGAATACCATGAACTACATAGACCATGGGGTCACAAAGAGTCAGACAAAACTGAGCAAATTTCACTTAATCAGTCATCTCACACAGTATATGGAAACACTCTGTTTTCTGAATGAATTTCTTTGATACTGTAACATATATTTACATATATTGCCTCTATATAAATTATAAACATTGTAAGATAATATAACTTTTAGCAGCTGTAAATAAAGCAGAGACATTGCTTTGCCAACAAAGGTCTATCTAGTCAAAGCTATGTTTTTTCCAGTAGTCATATATGGAGGTAAGAGTTGGACTATAAAGAAAGCTGAGTGCTGAAGAATTGATGCTTTTAACTGTGGTGTTGAAGAAGAGTCTTGAGAGTCCCTTGGACTCCAAGGAGATCAAACCAATCAATCCTAAAGGTAATCAGTCCTGGATATTCATTGGAAGGAAGGACTGATGCTGAAGCTGAAAACTTTAATATTTTGGCCACCTGATGAGAAGAACTGACTCATTAGAAAAGACCCTGATGATGGGAAAGACTGAAGGAAGGAGGAGAAGAGTATGACACAGGATGTGATGTTTGGATGGCATCACCAACTTGATGGACATAAATTTGAGTAAGCTCTGAGAGTTGGTGATGGACAGGGAAGCCTGGCATGCTGCAGTCCATGATTTTGCAAAGAGTTGAACATGACTGAGTGACTGAACTGAAGTGATGATTATTAAAGAAATAATTATTAGGGACAAAGGTTGTCAGCAAAAAAAGACCAGGAGCCGACGAGCCTACTGTGCCTCAGATCAGTTCATTTAAGTTCAGTACAGTCCCTCAGTCCTGTTCAAATTTTGCAACCCCGTGAATCCCAGCACGCCAGGCCTCCCAGTCCATCAGCAACTCCCAGAGTTCACTCAGACTCACGTCCATCAAGTCAGTGAAGCCATCCAGCCATCTCATCCTCTGTCGTCCCCTTCTCCTCCTGCCCCCAATCCCTCCCAACATCAGAGTCTTTTCCAATGAGTCAACTCTTCGCATGAGGTGGCCAAAGTATTGGAGTTTCAGCTTTAGCATCATTCCTTCAAAAGAAATCCCAGGACTGATCTTCTTCAGAATGGATTGGTTGGATCTCCTTGCAGTCCAAGGGACTCTCAGGAGGATTCTCCAACACCGCAGTTCAAAAGCATCAATTCTTCTGTGCTCAGCCTTCTTCACAGTCCAACTCTCACATCCATACATGACCACAGGAAAAACCATAGCCTTGACTAGACAGAACTTAGTTGGCAAAGTAATGTCTCTGCTTTTCAATATGCTATCTAGGTTGGTCATAACTTTTCCTCCAAGGAGTAAGCATCTTTTAATTTCATGGCTGCAATTACCATCTTCAGTGATTTTGGAGCCCCAAAAAATAAAGTCTGATACTGTTTCCACTGTTTCCCCATCTATTTCCCATTAAGTGATGGGACCAGATGCCATGATCTTCGTTTTCTGAATGTTGAACTTTAAGCCAACTTTTTTGCTCTCCACTTTCACTTTCATCAAGAGGCTTTCTAGTTCCTCTTCACTTTCTGCCATAAAGGTGGTGTCATCTGCATATCTGAGATTATTGATATTTCTCCCGGTAATCTTCATTCCAGCTTGTGTTTCTTCCAGTCTAGCGTTTCTCATGATGTACTGTGCATAGAAGTTAAGCAGGGTGACAATATACAGCCTTGACCTACTCCTTTTCCTATTTGAAACCAGTCTGTTGTTCCATGTCCAGTTCTAACTGTTGCTTCCTGACCTGCATACAGATTTGTCAAGAGGAGGGCAGGTGGTCTGGTATTCCCATCTCTCTCAGAATTTTCCAGTTTATTGTGATCCACACAGTCAAAAGCAACTGAACTGAACTGAACTGAACTGATGTGAGGCACAGTAGGCTCATCAGCTCCCAGTCTTTTTTGCTGACTATGTTTTGCATAATCAGTAAAGCAGAAATAGATGTTTTTCTGGAACTCTCTTGCTTTTCCCATGATCCAGTGAATGTTGGCAATTTGATCTCTGGTTCCTCTGCCTTTTCTAACACCAGCTTGAACATCTGGAAGTTCAGGGTTCACGTATTGCTAAAGCCTGGCTTGGAGAATTTTGAGCATTACTTTACTAGCATGTGAGATGAGTGCAATTGTGTGGTAGTTTGAGCATTCTTTGGCATTGCCTTTCTTTGGAATTGGAATGAAAATGGACCTTTTCCAGTCCTGGGGCCACTGCTGAGTTTTCCAAGTTTGCTGACATATTGAGTGCACCACTTTCATAGCATCATCTTTCAGGATTTGAAATGGCTCCACTGGGATTCCATCACCTCCACTAGCTTTGTTCGTAGTGATGCTTTCTAAGGTCCACTCTACTTCACATTCCAGGATGTCTGGCTCTAGATGAGTGAGCACACCATCATGATTATCCGGGTCATGAAGATCTTTTTTGTACAGTTCTTCTGTGTATTCTTGCCACCTTTTCTTAATATCTTCTGCTTCTGTTAGGTCCATACAATTTCTGTCCTTTATTGAGCCCATCTTTGCATGAAATGTTCCCTTGGTATCTCTAATTTTCTTGAAGAGATCTCTAGTCTTTCCCATTCTGTTGTTTACCTCTATTTCTTTGCATTAATCGCTGAAGAAGGCTTTCTTATCTCTTCTTGCTATTCTTTGGAACTCTGCATTCAGATCTTATATCTTTCCTTTTCTCCTTTGCTTTTCACTTCTCTTCTTTTCTCAGGTATTATTAAGGCCTCCCCAGACAGCCATTTTGCTTTTTTGCATTTCTTTTCCATGGGGATGCTCTTGATCCCTGTCTCCTGTACAATGTCACGAACCTCATTCCATAGTTCATCAGGCACTCTATGTATCAGATCCAGGCCCTTAAATCTATTTCTCACTTCTACTGTATAATCATAAAGGATTTGATTTAGGTCATACCTAAATGGTCTAGTGGTTTTCCCTACTTTCTTCAATTTAAGTCTGAATTTGGCAATAAGGAGTTCATGATCTGAGCCACAGTCAGCTCCTGGTCTTGTTTTTGTTGACTGTATAGAGCTTCTCCATCTATGGCTGCCAGGAATATAATCAATCTGATTTTGGTGTTGACGATCTGGTGATGTCCATGTGTAGAGTCTTCTCTTGTGTTGTTGGAAGAGGATGTTTGCTACGACCAGTGCATTTTCTTGGCAAAACTCTATTAGTCTTTGCCCTGCTTCATCCTGCATTCCGAGGCCAAATTTTCCTGTTACTCCAGGTGTTTCTTGACTTCCTACTTTTGTATTCCAGTCCCCTATAATGAAAAGGACATCTTTTTGGGGTGTTAGTTCTAGCAGGTCTTGTAGGTCTTCATAGAACCGTTCAACTTCAGCTTCTTCAGTGTTACTGGTTGAGGCATAGACTTGGATTACTGTGATATTGAATGGTTTGCCTTTGAAACGAACAGAGATCATTCTGTCGTTTTTGAGATTGCATCCAAGTACTGCATTTCGGACTCTTCTGTTGCCCATGATGGCCACTCCATTTCTTTTGAGGGATCCTGCCTGCATTAGTGGATATAATGGTTATCTGAGTTAAATTCACCCATTCCAGTCCATTTTAGTTCACTGATTCCTGGAATGTCGATGTTCACTCTTGCCATCTCTTGTTTGACCACTTCCAATTTGCTTTGATTCATGGACCTGACATTCCAAGTTCCTATGCAATATTGCTCTTTACAGCATTGGACCTTGCTTCTATCACCAGTCACATCCACAGCTGGGTATTGTTTTTGCTTTGGCTTCATCCCTTCATTCTTTCTGGAGTTAATTCTCCACTGATCTCCAGTAGCATATTGGGCACCTAATGACCTGGGGAGTTCTTCTTTCAGTATCCTATCATTTTGGCTTTTCATACTGTTCATGGGGTTCTCAAGGCAAGAATACTGTAGTGGCTTGCCATTCCCTTCTCCAGTGGACCACATTCTGTCTGACCTCTCCACCATGACCTGCCTGTCTTGGGTAGCCCCACAGGCATGGCTTAGTTTCATTGAGTTAGACAAGGCTGTGGTCCTAATGTGATTAGATTGACTAGTTTTCTGTGAAGATGGTTTCAGTGTGTCTGCGCTCTGATGCCCTCTTGCAACACCTCCTGTCTTACTTAGGTTCCTCTTACCTTGGGCATGGGGTATCTCTTCACTGCTGCCCTTCCTGACCTTCAACGTGGGATAGCTCCTCTAGGCCCTCCTGCACCCACACAGCCACCCGTACCTCAGAATTTGGCAATAAGTAGTTCATGATCGTGCCTCAGATCATGAACTCCTTATTGCCAAATTCAGACTTAAATTGAAGAAAGTGGGAAAAAACACTAATCTATTCAGGCATGACCAAAATCAAATCCCTTATGATTATACAGTGGAAGTGAGAAATAGATTTTCGGGACTAGATCTGATGGACAGAGTACTGATGAGCTATGGACAGAGGTTCATGACATTGTACAGGAGCAGAGATCAAGACCATCCCCAGGAAAAAGAAATGCAAAAAAGCTAAATGGCTATCTGAGGAGTCCTTACAAATAGCTGTGAAAAGAAGAGAAGTGAAAGCAAAGGAGAAAAGGAAATATATAAGCATCTGAATCCAGAGTTCCAAAGAATGGCAAGGAGAGATGAGAAAGCCTTTCTCAGCGATCAATGCAAAGAAATAGAGGAAAACAACAGAATGGGAAAGACTAGAGATCTCTTCAAGAAAATTGGTGATACCAAGGGAAATTTTCATGCAAAGATAAGCTCAATAAAAACCAGAACAGGTATGGACCTGACAGAAGCAGAAGATATTAAGAAGAGGTGGCAAGAATACACAGAAGAACATTACAAAAAAGATCTTCATGACCCAGTTAATCATGATGGTGTGATCACTCACCTAGAGCCAGACATCCTAGAATTGAAGTCAAATGGACCTTAGGAAGCATCACAACAAACAAAGCTAGCAGGAGTGATGAAATTCCAGTTGAGCTATTTCAAATCCTGAAAGATGATGCTGTGAAAATGCTGCGTTCAATATGCCAGCAAATTTGGAAAACTCAGCAGTGGCCACAGGACTGGAAAAGGTCAGTTTTCATTCCAATTCCAAAGAAAGGCAATGCCAACGAATGCTCAAACTACCACACAATTGCACTCATCTCACATGCTAGTAAAGTAATGCTCAAAATTCTCCAAGCCAGGCTTTAGCAATACGTGAACTGTGAACTTCCAGGTGTTCAAGCTAGTTTTAGAAAAGGCAGAGGAACCAGAGATCAAATTGCCAACATCCACTGGATCATGGAAAAAGCAAGAGAGTTCCAGAAAAACATCTACTTCTGCTTTATTGACTATGCCAAAGGCTTTGACTGTGTGGATCACAATAAACTGTGGAAAATTCTGAAAAAGATGGATTACCAGACCACCTGACCTGCCTCTTGAGACACTTATAGGCAGGTCAGTAAGCAACAGTTAGA
Source organism: Redunca redunca (assembly GCA_006410935.1). Taxonomy (NCBI): domain Eukaryota; kingdom Metazoa; phylum Chordata; class Mammalia; order Artiodactyla; family Bovidae; genus Redunca; species Redunca redunca. Next base: position 44,902 of record SJYQ01001250.1, read on the forward strand.
ACTGGACATGAAACAACAGACTGGATCCAAATAGGAAAGGAATAGGTCAAGGCTGTATATTGTCACCCTGCTTATTTAATTTCTATGCAGAGTACATCATGAGAAATGCTGGGCTGGAGGAAGCACAAGCTGGAATCAAGATTGCTGGGAGAAATATCAATAACCTCAGATATGCAGATGAAACCACCCTTCTGGGAGAAAGTGAAGAAGAACTAAAGAGCCTCTTGATGAAAGTGAAAGAGGAGAGTGAAAAAGCTGGCTTAAAGCTTGACATTCTGAAAACTAAGATCATGGCATCCGGTCCCATCACTTCATGGGAAATAGAGAAACAGTGGAAACAGTGAGAGATTTTATTTTGGGATGCTCCAAAATCACTTCAGATGGTGATTGCAGCCATGAAATTAGAAGACATTTACTTCTTAGAAGGAAAGTTATGACCAACATAGACAGCATATTCAAAAGCAGAGAAATTACTTTGCCAACAAAGGTCCGTCTAGTCAAGGCTATGGTTTTTCCAGTAGTAATGTATGGATGTGAGAGTTGGACTATAAAGAAAGCTGAGCACCAAAGAATTGACGTTATGAATTGTGGTTTTGGAGAAGACTCTTTAGAGTCCCTTGGACTGCAAGGAGATCCAACCCGTCCACCTAAAGGAGATCAGTCCTGGGTGTTCATTGGAAGAAGTGATGTTGAAGCTGAAATTCCAGTATTTTGACCACCTGATGTGAAAAGCTGACTCATTTGAAAAGACTCTGATTCTGGGGAATATTGAGGGCAGGAGGAGAAGGGAATGGCAGAAGTTGAGATGGTTGGATGGCATCACCAACTCAACGGACATGAGTTTGCGTAGGCTCCGGGAGTTGGTGTTGGACAGGGAATCCTGGGGTGCTGCAGTTCTTGGGGTAGCACTGAGTGGAACACAACCGAGCAACTGATCTGAAATGAACTGAAAATAAAATATTTTCTTTGTGTACTCAGATATTTATCATTACAAAAATTTATTTTTTATTCTGAAGTTTAGAGTTTGTATCTGACATTGTTTATCTGGTTCTTCCCTCGTGGCTCAGATGGTAAAGAATCTTCCTGCAAAGTATGAGTCCTGGGTTCAATATCTGGGTCAGGAGGATCCCCTGGAGTAGGGAATAGCAACCCACTCCATATTTTTTTCTGCAGAATCCCATGGACAATAGGAACTTGGCAGACCTCAGTCCATGCGGTTGCAGAGTCAGACACAACTGAGTAACACATCATTTTTCTTTTGTCCATACAAGGCCTTTTGCATTGTTTCTTTTAGTTTAAGTCTGCTGAAAATTAATTACCTTGTTTTTCTTTATCTGAAAATGTGAATAATAAACCTTCATCCTTAAAATACAGTTTTTCTGGATAAAGAATTATGTGCTTACACATCTTTTTAACACAGTAACTTGTTTTATGCTTCATGCATTTTGATGACAAGTTAGCAATTAATCATATTGCTGTCCTCTGTATGTAATGTGTCATTTTTCATTTGCCACTTTTGATGTTTGCTTTTCACCTCTGACTTTCAACATTGTGACTGTGATATTGCCAACCTTGAGCTTCATTTTGTTTATTATGATTGATGTACATTTTGTATCTTGGATATGGAAATTTCTTGTCAAATTTGGGGAATTTTGTGGCATTTTATCTTAAATTCTTTTCCACAGTTTCTCTCTCTTTTCTTTGTGATATTCCTTTTACACATCTGTGTAATGACCATACTTGTATATAATATCCAGTGATCTTTTGCTGTCATCGGACAAGTCCCCAGGACTCTGTTCTTTATTTTTGTATTTTCTGTCTAGTATTTACTTCTGTGCTTTCTATTAATCCATCTTCTAAATCTATTTCTCCTTGTTATTTCATTTCAATTTTACTGTAAAATTACCTGCCTTTTAAAAATTTCTGTTTTAAGATTCTTATTTGAAATTGCAATTATCAGCTGAAATCCACTCACTCTGTTTTGAGGTTACAAGTTACTGAACATGCTTTATTTTCCTACACTGAGGATAGTTAAAATAGCTGCTTTTAAATCTTGTGAGTTTACTTAAACGTCTGGTTCATCACATAGCCACACTTTATAGATTGTCTTTTTTTCTTGAGAATGGATTTTTGGATGGTTTCCCAAACATTATGAATATTAGGCTGAGGAAATGCTGTATTGTGTAGTTCTTCAAGAGTGTTCTTTTCTTTGTTTTAGAAGAAAATTTTCTTGACTGACCTGAATATTTTCTTCTCTGGTCCTCTGTTTTTCAGGATTCCTCTACTCCCTTCAGCGTTCATGAGATATTCAAACTTTTATCTCCCCACTTAAGGAATATTGTACATTTTTTCATAGGTGCTTCCACCGCTTTTGTGTATGCCTCATGAGAAGTTAGCTACAGGTGAAAACTGTTGAAGCAGAATTTACTTGCATAGCTCCTTCTATCCTATCCTTCATACACTCATTCTTTAATAGGCAGGTTGCTTTTGTTCACTTCTCAGTACATTCGGGTAGTTGCTTTTGTATTGTGTTCCAAATTTAACAATAGCTTTTCTGCAGAAAGTATTCCAGTCTGATCAAAGTCAAATGTAAAAGGTGCATAAATTTCTTGTTGCACATATGAAATTATAGACTAATAAAGTATAGAACATTATATCAAGTATGCAAATAAACAGGTATGAACAATGAAATAGTAACTATGCTGAACAAGACTGAACAGAATTGTCTTCCATCTGTACTAAGTTATAGAAACATTTGAAAGTGAAAAAAGTAAAAGTGTTAGTTGCTCAGTTATGTCTGAATCTTTCTGACATCATGGACTGTAACCCACCAGGCTCCTCTGTCCATGTAATTCTCCAGGAAGAATACTGGAGTGGGTAGCCATGCCTTTCTCCAGAGAATCTTCCCATCTAGGGATCAAACACAGGTCTCCTGCACTGCAGGCAGATTCTTTACCATCTGAAACATTTATGTGAGCTAAATTCAATCAGTAGCACAAATACGGAGACAAAAATGAAAGGCTATTTTCAGACTAAACTTCAAAGTCTCTCGTATACTGGAAACAAAGCCATAGTGATACCTTTGACTTCTGTATTATTTTATGCATAGAGCCCCAGAATAGGCTGCAATCATGTTGTTAGACTGTGGGGTAGTGGAGGTGATGGTGGTAACAATGGTAATGATAGGAGTGGTAACAGTGATGGCAGTGCTGGTAGTGGTGTTAGTTGTTGTGAGAATATTATTATTGATGATGCTGGTTGGTAGGGGTGGAAATAGAGAAAATTATAGTGTTATAGTATTTAAATCTGAGAGAAATAATTTGAATAAATGATTAGATAACAGGTTACACAAAAGGCTGAATTTCACCTATTTCTAACATTGGGAAAGGTCAAGTAAAAGTTATGCTTACCTCAACTTAATTATGAAACTATAATATCTAGTGAGCTTCATTTAACCAATTTGTAATATTTTCCAAGGCGAATTTGATTGTTTCTTAAGACCAAAGAACTTATTCTCTAGTCTATATCTGTATTCTCTCTCTCATTGTGTCCCTGTAACATTTGGTTCATATTTTGACCACAGCCTTTGTCTAACGAAACCAAGCCATGCCTGCGGGGCAACCCAAGATGGGCGGGTCATGGTGGAGAGGTCTGACAGAATGTGGTCTACTGGAGAAGGGAATGGCAAGCCACTTCAGTATTCTTGCCTTGAGAACCCCATGAACAGTATGAAAAGCCAAAATGATAGGATACCAAAAGAGGAACTCCCCAAGTCATTAGGTGCCCAATATGCTACTGGAAATCAGTGGAGAAATAACTCCAGAAAGAATGAAGGGATGGAGCCAAAGCAAAAACAATACCCAGCTGTGGATGTGACTGGTGATAGAAGCAAGGTCCAATGCTATAAAAGAGCAATATTGCATAGGAACTTGGAATGTCAGGTCCATGAATCAAGGCAAATTGGAAGTGGTCAAACAAGAGATGGCAAGGGTGAACATCGACATTCAGGAATCAGTGAACTAAAATGGATTGGAATGGGTGAATTTACCTCAGATAACCATTATATCTACTACTGCGGGCAGGAATCCCTCAGAAGAAATGGAGTAGCCATCATGGGCAACAGAAGAGTCCAAAATGCAGTACTTGGAAGGAGTCTCAAAAACAACAGAATGATCTCTGTTCGTCTCCAAGGAAAACCATTCAATATCACAGTAATCCAAGTCTATGCCTCAACCAGTAATGCTGAAGAAGCTGAAGTTGAACGGTTCTATGAAGACCTACAAGACATTTTAGAACTAACACCCCAAAAAGATGTCCTTTTCATTGTTCAGTTCAGTTCAGTTCAGTCGCTCGGTCGTGTCCGACTCTTTGCGACCCCATGAATCGAAGCACGCCAGGCGTCCCTGTTCATCACCAACTCCCGGAGTTCACTCAGACTCACGTACATCGAGTCTGGGATGCCATCCAGCTATCTCATCCTCTGTTGTCCCCTTCTCCTCTTGCCCCCAACCCATCGCAGCATCAGAGTCTTTTCCAATGAGTCAACTCTTTGCATGAGGTGGCCAAAGTATTCGAGTTTCAGCTTTAGCATCATTCCTTCCAAAGAAATCCCAGGGTTGATCTCCTTCAGAATGGACTGGTTGAATCTCCTTGCAGTCCAAGGGACTCTCAAGAGTCTTCTCCAACACCACAGTTCAAAAGCATCAATTCTTCGGCGCTCAACCTTCCTCACAGTCCAACTCTCACGTCCATACATGACTACTGGAAAAGCCATAGCCTTGAATAAGTGGACCTTAGTCGGCAAAGTAATGTCTGTGCTTTTGAATATGCTATCTAGGTTGGTCATAACTTTTCTTCCAAGGACTAAGCGTCTTTTAATTTCATGGCTGCAATCGCCATCTGCAGTGATTTTGGAGCCCCCAAAAATAGTGTCTGACACTGTTTCCATTGTTTCTCCATCTATTTCCCATGGAGTGATGGGACCGGATGCCATGATCTTCTTTTTCTGAATTTTGAGCTTTAAGCCAACTTTTTCGCTCTCCTCGATTGGAATGCAAAAGTAGGAAGTCAAGAAACACCTGGAGTAACAGGCCAATTTGGCCTTGGAATGTGAAATGAAGCAGGGCAAAGACTAATACAGTTTTGCAGAGAAAATGCACTGGTCACAGCAAACACCTTCTTCCAACAACACAAGAGAGGACTCTACACATGGACATCACCAGATCGTCAACACTGAAATCAGATTGATTATATTCTTTGCAGCCAAAGATGGAGAGCTCTATACAGTCAACAAAAACAAGACCAGGAGCTGACTGTGGTTCAGAGCATGAACTCATTATTACCAAATTCAGACTTAAATTGAAGAAAGTAGGGAAAACCGCTAGACCATTCAGGTATAACCTAAACCAAATCCCTTATGATTATACAGTAGAAGTGAGAAATAGATTTAAGGGGCTAGATCTGATAGATAGAGTGCCTGATGACTTATGGAATGAGGTTCGTGACATTGTACAGGAGACAGGGATCAAGAAAAGAAATTCAAGAAAGCAAAATGGCTGTCTGGGAAGACCTTACAAATAGCTGTTGAAAGAAGAGAAGTGAAAAGCAAAGGAAAAAGGAAAGATATAAGCATCTGAAGGCAGAGATCCAAAGAATAGCAAGAAGAGATAAGAAAGACTTCTTCAGCAATCAATGCAATGAAATAGAGGAAAACAACAGAATGGGAAAGACTAGAGATCTCTTCAAGAAAATTAGAGGTACCAAGGGAACATTTCATGCAAAGATGGGCTCAATAAAGGACAGAAATAGTATGGTCCTAACAGAAGCAGAAGATATTAAGAAGAGGTGGCAAGAATACATGGAAGAACTGTACAAAAAAGATCTTCACGACCCAGATAATCATGATGATGTGATCACTCATCTAGAGCCAGAATCTTGGAATGTGAAGACAAGTGGGACTTAGAAAGTGTCACTACAAACAAAGCTAGTGGAGGTGATGGAATTCCAGTTGAGCTATTTCAAATCCTGAAAGATGATGTTGTGAAAGTGCTGCACTCAATATGCCAGCAAGTTTGGAAAACTCAGCAGTGGCCACAGGACTGGAAAAGGTCCGTTTTCATTCCAATTCCAAAGAAAGGCAATGCAAAAGAATGTTCGAACTACCGCACAATTGCACTCATCTCACATGCTAGTAAAGTAATGCTCAAAATTCTCCAAGCCAGGCTTCAGCAATACGTGAACCATGAAATCCTTGATGTTCAAGCTTGTTTTAGAAAAGGCAGAGGAACCAGAGATCAAAGTGCCAACATCCGCTGGATCATGGAAAAAGTAAAAGAGTTCCAGAAAAACATCTATTTCTGCTTTATTGACTATGCCAAAGCCTTTGACTGTGTGGATCACAGAAAACTGTGGAAAATTCTGAGAGAGATGGTAATACCAGACCACCTAACCTACCTCTTGATAAGTCTGTATGCAGGTCAAGAAGAAACAGTTAGAACTGGACATGGAACGACAGACTGGTTCCAAATAGGAAAAGGAGTACATCAGTTCAGTTCAGTTCAGTCGCTCAGTCGTGTTCGACTCTTTGAAACTGCATGAATCGCAGCACGCCAGGCTTCCCTGTTCATCACCAACTCCCAGAGTTTACTCAGACTCACGTCCATCGAGTCTGTGATGCCATCCAGCCATCTCATCCTTGGTCGTCCCCTTCTCCTCCTGCTCCCAATCCCTCCCAGCATCAGAGTCTTTTCCAACGAGTCAACTCTTCGCATGAGGTGGAAAAAGTATTGGAGCTTCAGCTTTAGCATCATTCCCTCCAAAGAAATCCCAGGGTTGATCTCGTTCAGAATGGACTGGTTGAATCTCCTTGCAATCCAAGGGACTCCCAAGAGTCTTGTATATTGTCACCCTGCTTTTTTAAGTTATATGCAGAGTACATCATGAGAAATGCTGTACTGGAAGAAACACAAGCTGGAATCAAGACTGGCGGGAGAAATATCAATAACCTCAGATATGCAGATGACACCACCCTTATGGTAGAAAGTGAAGAGGAGCTAAAAAGCCTCTTGATGAAAGTGAAAGAGGAAAGCGAAAAAGTTGGCTTAAAGCTCAACGTTCAGAAAATGAATCTCATGGCATCTGGTCCCATCACTTCATGGGGAATAGATGGGGAAACAGTAGAAACAGTGTCAGACTTTATTTTTTGTGCTCCAAAATCACTGCAGATGGTGACAGCAGCCATGAAATTAAAAGATGCTTACTCCTTGGAAGAAAAGTTATGACCAACCTAGATAGTATATGGAAAAGCAGAGATATTACTTTGCC
>SJYQ01001250.1:73337-87301 GCA_006410935.1 Redunca redunca
TCTAAGAACTCAGCTTCTGATCAAACCAAGACTTCTGCAGTGATATCATGAGTGTATTATAGGGCAGAATAGCAACTTCTCTATCACTGTGTTAGAGGGTAAAAAGAATTTTTCCTAAAAGTATAAACAGATTCAATGAGTTGAACAGTGTTGCCTTTTTGCTTGTAAATATCAATTTTTCTTTTCTTTTTTTTTCCCCTTGAAGAAATTGATTTGGTCTAGGTAAGTGAATATGTATGCTTTTATTAATATTTATTTTTAATGCATGAAGCACTCGCCTGCCTTAATGTTCTGTCTACCTGAAGTGCTTTTCTAAATATCTGTATAGCTGACTTCATTCTCCTTCATGTCATTATTCATGTCATTAATTTCCTTGATCACCACTTTCAAAATTGCAACAGCACACTACAGTATCATTCTGTTCTGTAAATTTAACATTTTACTTGATTAACTATTATTTGATTTTAATTAAAATATTACTTGCTTATATATCCTACTTTCATGTTCAGTTTATCTTAAGTAGAATTTTAAGCTCCAGGACAGGGAATCCTCCTCTATTTAGTCTTTGTTATATCTGAAGCTTCTACAACAGGTCTTATTTTTGTTGACTATATAGAGCTTCTTCATCTTCAGCTGCAAAGGATATAATCAGGAACTTCCTGGTGGTCCAATGGCTATGTCTCCACACTCCCAATGCAGGGTTCTCAGGTTCAGTCTTTGGTGGGGGAACTAGATCCCACATGCCATCCCGCATGCCACAACTAAGACCTAGCAAAGCCAGTTAATCTGATTTTGGTATTGACCATTTGGTGGTGTCCACGTGTAGAGTTGTCTCTTGTGTTGTTGGAAAAGTGTGTTTGCTATGACCAGTGTGTTCCCTTCACAAAACTCTGTTAGCCTTTGCCTTGCTTCACTTGGTACTCCAAGGTCAAACTTGCCTGTTACTCCAGGTATCTCCTGACTTCCCACTTTTACATTCCAAACCCCTATGATATAAAGGACATCTTTTTTGATGTTAGTTCTAGAAGATCTTGTAAGTCTTCATAGAACTGTTCAACTTCAGCATCTTTGGCATTAGTAGTGGGGCATAGATTTGGACTACTGTGATGTCAATTGGTTTGCCTTGGAAACAAACTAGATCACTCTATCATTTTGGAGATTGCACCCAAGTACTGAATTTCAGACTCTTTATTTGACTAGAAGGGCTACTCCGTTTCTCCTAAGGGATTTTTGCCCACAGTAGTAGATATAATGGTCACCTGAATTAAATTTGCCCATTCCTATCCTTTTTAGCTCACTGATTCCTAAAATGCCAGTGTTCACTTTTGCCATATCCTGCTTGACCATGTCCAATTTACCTTGATTCATGGACCTAATATTCCAGTTTCCCATGCAATATTGTTCTTTACAACATTAAAGTTTACTTTCACCACAAGACAACCACAACCGAGTATCATTTCCTTTTTGGTCCAGCTACTTCTTTCTTTCTGGAGTTATTAGTACTTGTATAATAATAATAATAAAAATAAAAATAGAAAGACTGTATGCTTAAAGTGAAGTGTGAATGTTGCTGAATAGCTAAGAAATTCACTGTTTAAGTTATACTATACTTACCTAATAGATAATACATATTAAATATTATATATTTTTTCTATCAATGACAATATATAGACTAATGCACAGTTAGATGCTGGCTTATTACCCATCCTACCTTTTCTTGAAGAAAAGATTCACTCACAGAACAAGGGGTTCTGCNATAGACTAATGCACAGTTAGATGCTGGCTTATTACCCATCCTACCTTTCCTTGAAGAAAAGATTCACTCACAGAACAAGGGGTTCTGCTTCAAGGGAGATTTATCAGAGTTGAAACTATTACTGATGCTAATATGACTACTGCTACAATTAATATTGTTAGTCTCTATAATCACAATATATACTTATTAGTAAGTTGTAGTCTGGCATTCAGAATTAGACTCTATAAATCTCATTGGCAGTTTCCTCAAGAATTATATGTCCAATTTCTCAAATTAATCATGAGGACTGTAATTAAAGTAGTAGAGATAAGCACAAAATACATTCTAACAGCAATCCTAATGGAGAAGGCACTGGTGACCCACTCCAGTCCTCTTGCCTGGAAACTCCCATGGACGGAGGAGCCTGGTAGGCTGCAGTCCATGGGATCGCTAAGAGTCGGACACGACTGAGCGACTTCACTTTCATTTTTCACTTTCATGCATTGGAGAAGAAAATGGCAACCCACTCCAGTGTCCTTGCCTGGAGAATCCCAGGGACGGAAGAGCCTAGTGGGCTGCCGTCTATGGGGTCACACAGAGTTGGACACGACTGAAGTGACTTAGCAGCAGCAGCAGCAGCAGCAGCAATCCTAAAGGAACAAATTTCCCTGGAGATTCAGAGTACAATTTCAAATTGTCTCTTTATATTAAAATACAAAAAAAAAAAGGAGAGTATGCAATGGTTTTACAAGTTATTTCATTTTTTTATCATCTCAGTAAGGACTTGAGAAGCAATCAATTAAAAAAAAACAGCAATAATTTCTTAAGTGTATACACCATGAGCTGTTTCTTGGAGATAATGTTTTGATTCAATATGTCTGCGAGCACCATAATTTCTATTGATGAACATGGATTGACATAGTTGTTTAAGCCTATAATGAACCAAATGTTACACAGAATACAATTTTCCTCTTCATTTACCCTAATTTATTCTAGTTGTAAATGCAATTGACTTCCATGATTACAGAATAAATCTCACTGTAGGATCAATTACTACAGTTTAGAAAAAAACTTGAGTTGTTTTGTAATTATGTTCACTGGATATTCCATTTTGATTTAAAATAGTCTTTTCAAAAATGCTGTAGCTTTAATAAATGATACACAGGATTACATTTGAACTTTTATCATGTAATTATTAAAATTATTATATGTTGCTATATTTCTTCATATTTGGTTAACTTCACAACTGTCTCAAATAAACAAATGCTTCCTAAATTTAATATTTAATTTACCTATTTGATGTAAGAAAATATGTTTTTCTAAATAATACATATATTTTTATTGTTTAATGATTTTTATTTTTATGAGAAATAATAGTGAAGTTGCTCAGTCATGTCTGACCCTTTGCGACCCCATGGACTGTAGCCTACTAGGCTCCTCCATCCATGGGATTCTCCAGGCAAGAGTACTGGAGTGAGTTATAATAATAAGATCATTTAATAACTTTTGCTATTATTGTGTACCTGCATGCTAAGTCACTTCAGTCATGTCTGACTCCATGCCACCTTATGGACTTTAGCCCACCAGGCTCCTCTGTCTATGGGATTTTCCAGGTAAAAGTACTGGAGCAGGTTGCTATTTCCTTCTGCAGGGGATTTTCCTGATCCAGGGACTGAGCATTGGTCTCCTGCATTGCAAGCAGATTCTTTACCAACTGAGCTACCAGGTAAGCCCTTGCTATTATTAAATATGATCAAAATATTTTATGGTTCCTAATAAAGGTCAAGTAATTTCAGAAGCAAGTCAATGTTAAAGAAAGAACATTGATTACTTTATTTAAACTTTACTTTATTTTATATAAATGTGAGTGGTTCTTAAGTGGTTCTTAAATCAGTGGTTCTTAAGCTTTTGGTTTCCATATCACTTTACCTTCTAAAAAAGTTATTGTGGGCCACATGGAGCTTAGTTTCTGGGTCTTAAATCTATAAATATTTACCATATTTGAAAATAAAAGTATGAATTTTCAAAAGCAGAAAAAATAGTTTAAGAAAGAATTGGGTCAAAGTGGAAACAATAAGCAGTTGTGGTGTGTCTTGTGGTGAAAAAACTCCAATGCTGTAAAGAACAATATTGCATAGAAACCTGGAATGTTAGGTCCATGAATCAAGGTAAATTGGACATGGTCAAGCAGGATATGCTGAGTGAACATCAGCATTTTAGGAATCAGTGAACTAAAATGGACAGGAATGGATGAATTAGTGGGTGAATATAGATGACCATTATATCTACTTTGTGGCAAGAATCCCTTAAAAGAAATAGAGTAAAATTAAAAATAAATAAATAAATAATAAAAAAATAAAATATGTAATTTTCATTAAAAAAAAAAATAGAGTAGCCCTCCTAGTCAAATAAAGAATCCAAAGTGCAGTACTTGGATGCAATCTCAAAAACAACAGAATGATCTTGGTTCTTTTCCAAGGCAAACCATTCAACATCACAATAACCCAAGTCTATGCCCAAACCATTCAACATCACAGTAATCCAAGTCTATACCCAAACCATTAATGCCTAAGAATTTGAATGGTTCTAGGAAGACGTACAAGATCTTCTAGAACTAACACCAAAAAAAGATCCTTTTCAGCATTGGGGACTGGAATGCAAAAGTAGAAAGTCAAGAGATACTTGGAGTAACAGGCAAGTTTGGCCTTAGAGTACAAAATGAAGCAAGACCAAGGCTAACAGTGTTTTACCAAGAGAACACTATAGTAATAGCAAGTACTCTTTTCCAACAACATAAGAGATGACTGTACACACAGACATCACAAAATGGTCAATACTGAAATCAGATTGATTATATTTTTTGAAGCCAAAGATGGAGAAGCTCTATATAGTCAGCAAAAACAAGACCTGGAGCTGACTGTGGCTTACAACATGAGCTCTTTATTGCAAAATTCAGGCTTAAATTGAAGAAAGTAGAGAAAAAGCTCTAGGCCATTCAAGTATGACTTAAATCAAATCCCTATGATTATACAGTGGAAGTGACAAATAGATTTAAAAGGTTAGATCTGGTAGATAGGGTGTCTGAAGAATTACGCATAGATATTACATTGTACAGGAAGGAGTGACCAAAACCATTCTCACGAAAAAGAAATGCAAGAAGGCAAAATGGTTGGCTGAAGAAGCCTAAAAAATAGCTGAGAAAGAAGAGAAAAGAAAGGCAAAGCAGAAAGGGAAAGGTATACCTAACTGATTGCAGAGTTCCAGACAACAGCAGGGAGAGATAAAAAAGGATTGTTACATGAACACTGTAAAGAAATAGAGGGAAACAGTAGAATGGGAAAGACTAGAGAGCTCTTCAAAGAAATTAGAGATGCCAAGGGAACATTTCATGTAAAGATCATCACAATAAAGGACAGAAGGAGCAAGGACTTAACAGAAGTAGAGGAAATTAACAAAAGGTGGCAAGAACACAGAGAAACAATATCAAAAATAAAAATTAAAAAAAGGTCTTAATGACTCAGATAACCACAATGGTGTGATCACTCACCTAGAGCCAGACATCTTGGAATGTGAAATAAACTGGACCTTAGGAAGCATCACTACGAACAAAGCTAGTGGAGGTGATGGAATCCAGCTGAGCTATTTCAAATCCTAGTGCTGCACTCAGTATGCCAGCAAATTTGGAAAACTCAGCAGTGGCCACAGGACTGGAAAAGGTCAGTTTTCAATTCATTCCCAAAGAAAATAAGTAATAAAGAGTGTTAAGGTAGTGTACAGTTGCACTCATTTCCCATGCTAGCAAGGTTATGCTCAAAATCCTTCAAGCTAGGCTTTAGTAGTACTTGAAATCAAGAATTTGCAGATGTCCAAGCTGGGTTTAGAAAAGGCAGGGGAACCAGAGATAAAATTGCCAATATTTGCTGAATCATAGAGAAAGCAAGGGAATTCCAGAAAAATATCTACTTCTGTTTCATTGACTATGTTAGAGATTTTGAGTCTGTGAATCATAACAAATTGTGGAAAACTGTTAAAGAGGTGGGAATACCAGACCATCTTACCTGTCTCCTGAGAAACCAGCATTCAGGTCAAGAAGCAAAAGTTAGAACCTTATATGGAGCAACTGACTGGTTTAAAATTGAGAGAGGAGTATGACAAGGCTGTATACTGTCACCCTGTTTATTTAACTTATATGCAGAGAACATCATGCAAAATGCCAAGCTGGATGAGTTGCAAGCTGGAATCAAGATTTCCAGGAGAAATATCAACAACTTCGTATATGCAAGTGATACCACTCTAATGGTAGAAAGTGAAGAGGAACTAAAGAGCCTCTTGATGAGGGTGAAAGAGAAGAGTGAAAAAGACAACTTAAAACTCAAATTCAGAAACTAAAGATCGTGGCATATGCTCCCATCACTTCATGGCAAATAGATGGGAAAAGAGTGGAGGCAGTGACTGACTTTATTTTCTTGGACTCCAAGGTCACTGCAGACAGTGACTGTAACCACAAAATTAAATGTCGTTCCTTGGAAGAAAAGCTATGACAAGCTTAGACAGTGTATTAAAAACCAGAGGCATTACTTTGCTGACAAAAATCTGTATAGTCAAAGCGATAGTTTTTCCTGTAGTCATGTATGGATGTGAGAGCTGGACCATAAAGAAGGCTGAGGGCTGAAATCTGGCTTTCAAATTGTGGTGGTGGTGAAGACTCTCGAGATCCCCTTGGAATACAAGAAGATCAAATTAGTCAGTCCTTAAGGACAGCAACTCTGAATATTTATTGGGCTGATACAAAAACTTTGGCTGCCTGATGTGAAGAGCTAACTCATTGGAAAAGACCCTGATGCTTGGAAAGATTGATGCAGGAGGAAAAGGGAGCAAAAAGACAATGGGATGGTTGGATGGCATCATTGACTTGATGGACATGAGTTTGATCAAACCTGGGAGATGAAGGAGAGGGAAGCCTGAAGTGTTTCAGTCCATGAGGTACAAAGAGTAGGACACAACTTAGCAATTGAAAAAAAATTTTTAAAGTAAAATAATATACATGTGTGTATTTCAATAGTTTTCATGGCAGTGACCTCGTCACTTTGTTGTGTAACTTCTGGAAAACTCTACTGTGCATTCATGAGAAAATGAACTTCAAAAGACTGAAATGTTTTTGGCATCCCCACACCACAACCTGGAACATCTTTGCTTTACATTTCATCAGACTCTAACTTTGCATGTGAATAATCTATTTCTATTGGTAGTGATAGGCTATAACTTATGAATAATATATCTTATGATATTTTAAGTAATATTTTCCATAATAGGTCTAAGAGCATGATTCATTACTTTTTAACTTATCTTCTTTGATTAAATGACTGTAATTGAACCAAGATTATGGAAAACAGGTACTTAAGAAAAGGAGTGGCTTTTGTGTAAAAAGGTATAGTTTTATATGTCCCAGAAATTTTATACCTCAAGCCCAGTGTAAGAATTTTAAATGCTACCATAATTATTGGGTTCTCTAGATAGTTCCAGAATTTCAGTTCAGGTCTACCAGTGTATGTTGACAAATAACATCTATATAATCACTTTATATGCAAACAAAAACTTCATATTTTTAAAAGGGAATATTAATTTTATATTTTTAAAAATATATGGATTACTATTAGTCACTACCTCACTGGATAGACTGCTAAATAATTTTTGGATAAAAGAAGAGGTAAAGCAGTTACACAAATAGATTAGATAAATNNTGATCAGCAGATGGATAGATAGGGAAAAGTATGGATAGAAAAGTATAGATAGACAGATCAGAGTTGACATTTTATACTCATATGAGAGAAGAAAATTACATGTCTTACTGCATTAAAAAAATCAACACTTTTTTCTCTTTTATCATTGATATCTTAAGCCATTGCTACTAGATTAAGAATAGAATATACTAAAGGCTTGACTCTGCAGTAATCAGAATTGCCAGACTTACTGAGTTTAGGGATTAAAAAGAAAATATACAAAGTGAATTGCAGGAATTATAAGACCATTTTTTTAAATTGGAGGCTAATTACTTTACAATATTGTGGTGATTTTTGCCATACCTTCACACGAATCAGCCATGGGTGTACATGTGTTCCCCATCCTGAACCTCCCTCCACATCCCATCCCTCAAGGTCATCCCAGTGCACTAGCCCTGAGCACCCTGACTCATGCATCAAACCTGGACTAGCAATCTATTTCGCATATGATAATATACCTTTTTCAATGCTATTCTCTCAAATCATCCCACCATCACCTTCCCCCACTGTCGGAGTTCAGCTCCAGCAGCCAGGGAATCAGCCTGAAGGGATGAGTGGTGTTGGCGGGGGATGATGTAACCTCTGACTCAAAGTACAGGACTACATGTTTATTTCAAGCTTCAGGGTTTTTTTATACTTTCACAAAAGCATTATGTCAGAGGTTTTAAATTTTTTGTTTCCCCCACCCAGATTTATTGTCTCCAGAAATCACTGTTGCCCTACAGAGTTCCTGCTTCAGAATCGGCTTTACTATCTATTATCTACTTCCTCTTACTTGTCCTATACTTACCTTGTGATTACATTGTAACTTATGCTACATTCCTCAGTTTATTTCTTATCTTTCTAAATCTTGTTTGCCCCTAGCATCTTAAGATCACTATCTCCTAAAAAGGCTTCTAGCTATTCTTAATTATTCCTAAATCCTAAGCTCAGCAAACTTCTTTTGCCATAAACATTCCCCTCACAAACAGGTCTCAGATAACAATCCTTCCCATGGCCTCAAGCTGCAGCCTATGTGCTCATCCTGGAACATTCTTTGTAAAGATCCTTGAACAAATGTCAGTGGTTAATTTTATGGATTATTTTCTGGACACAACTGCAGAAGGCTTTGTGCTTTCTCATGCTCTTCTCAAGAACAATAAGCACCTTAAAGTTTTTTTCCAGCCAACTCAACTGAAGAAAGGAAGAAAAAAGTCAGAATCACAAAAGCTAACTCCTTCATCCTGGGACTGTGCCTGTGAGATGAGGAGATGGGGTTGGGGCCATGCCTCCATTTTGTCAGTAATGCCTAACACAGCTCCCAGCACCCCACAGAGTCCAAAAGCCTGTTCTTTACATCTGTGTCTTTTGCTGGCTTGCATATAGACTCATTGTTACCATCTTTCTAAATTCCATATATATACGTTAATATACTGTATTGGTATTTTCCTTTCTGACTTACCTCTCTCTGAATAACAGGCTCCAACTTCATTCACCTCATTAGAACTGATTCAAATGCATTCTTTTTAGTAGCTGAGTAATATTCCATTGTGTATATGTATATATGTACCACAGCTTTCTTATCCAGTCATCTGCTGATGGACATCTAAGTTGCTTCCATGTCCTGGCTATTGTAAACAGTGCTGCGATGAACATTGGGGTACACGTGTCTCTTTCAATTCTGTTTTTTTTTTTTTCCTATAAGACCATTTAAAAAGAGACCTAATGAATTAGTTTCGGTGACAATTGGTCAGTAACAGGAAACAGAGTCTGAGAGGTGAATAAACAATGGCCAGTATACAGGTGGGTGGGTCTTTTTGGCAGAGAAAAAAGTTTATATCTGAGAGCATTCACAAAATGCAAGTAGATTCAAGATATCTAATGAAGCATTCACTTAGAAAAGGTGATGTGAAATGATGCTGCACAAATGAGCACATACCAGATT
Organism: Redunca redunca; assembly: GCA_006410935.1. Taxonomy (NCBI): domain Eukaryota; kingdom Metazoa; phylum Chordata; class Mammalia; order Artiodactyla; family Bovidae; genus Redunca; species Redunca redunca. The sequence goes on from SJYQ01001250.1 coordinate 82,777, forward strand.
CCAAGGGTATGTGTATTTCTCTGTATTTCTGTAGTTGAACTATTTAATATAGTTTGCTTTACATGAAAAAAGTTATGTTTTTTAATGTCAAGGAGGATAATATTAACAATTAAAGACAGTTAATGCAAGGTAGGATTGACTTGGGCAAACAAGTTCATAAGCCTTGTGGCATAAAATTGCTATTGTCAGTATTGTCATGTTTATTATTTTTATTATGTCCATAGTATTAATTCAACTGAAATTAATAAGGATTTTTTGAGGGTGGATAGGATATTTATTAGGGAATTAGGAAAGGGATATTAGCTGAGATATATAATGTAAACAATATTAAATCCTTGATAATTTCATCACTTTGTTATCATTCCAAAAGGTTGAACTTCCCTTTTAAGACTGGACAAACAAATATAGATTTTACTCATAAAAGGCTAAAATTACATAATTACTGCATTATATTATTTAAATTTTCAGGTATCAGCAAAGAACTATAGCATATGCCAAGAAGTAGAAAACCAGCAGTTTACAGGACATAGTATTTATTTTCTAGAAAAGTGGAATATTAAAGAAACAAATTATACTCTGCTACTGACAGTAAGGAACTAATTAGTACTGGATTTCCACTTTCTCTGTAAACAAGTAAAACACTGAAAATTATATACAACACTTTATGGATATTGAATTAAAGGCTATACAGGCCTGTTGTCACTGAAAGAAGGTAAGTAAATGAGGCATAATTCATAATCACAGTTTTCTGCCTGGTAATATTCTATGGACAAAAGTTAAAGAATTGTATCCTGAACTGAACACAATAGTCTCACTGAGTTGAGGAAACTGTAATGAAAGTGAAACATATTAAGATGTCTGGAGTCCAAGGAATAGAGAACTGGATTCTTAGATTCTCAGAAAAGAAGTCTCAGTAACTTAAGAGGGGGAAATGAACTACAGAAGTATACATAAGGGTCCTATTGGTTCTGTGGCTGAATAGTAGTGTCAAATTGAAAGAGCAAAACTTTCTAAGTCTAGACAAAGAATGAGTACTTAATTATTCACAAAACTACTACTAAACTAGTAAGTGGATTTAACAAGATTCAGGATAAAAGATTGATATTAAAAAATGTTTTAGTTATATATGCTAACACTAAAAAATGAAAATTATACTTAAAATCTTTTGCAGTAACATCAAAACCAAACAATATATGTATAATGCAAGAACAAGGAAAACTATGAAACATTCCTAAGAGAAATTAGAAACACTTACAAAAGAATAAAATATACCATATTCACGGATAGAAATATTTGCTATTGATAAGTTCTGTGCTCAGTTGGTCAGTAATGTCGACTCTTTGCCACCCCATGGACTGTAGCCCACCAGGCTCCCCTATCCCTGGAATTTTCCAGGTGAGAATACTGGAGTGGGTTGCCATTTCCTCCTCCACGGGATCTTCCTTACCCAGGGAATGAACCAGCATTCCTTGCATATTCTGCACTGGCAGGCAGTTAAACTACCTAGGAAGCCACTATCCCCAAGTTGATATAGTGGCTTAATACACTCTCAGTTTAAAAAATCTCTAACCTGCTATTTAATTTATACACAGAGTACATCATGAGAAATGCTGGGCTGGAATAAGCCCAAGTTGGAATCAAAATTTCCAGGAGAAATATCAATAACCTCAGATATGCAGATGACACCATCCCTGTGGCAGAAAGTGAAGAGGAGCTAAAAAGCCTCTTGATGAAAGTAAAAGAGGAGAGTGAAAAAGCTGGCTTAAAGCTCAACATTCAGAAAACTAAGATCATGGCATCTGGTCCCATCACTTCATGGGAAATAGATGGGGAAACAGTGGAAACAGCATCAAACTTTATTTTTCTGGGCTCCAAAATGACTGAAGATGATGACTGCAGTCATGAAATTAAAAGACACTCCTTGGAAGGAAAGTTATGACCAACCTAGATAGCATATTCAAAAGCAGAGACATTACTTTGCCAACAAAGGTCCGTCTAGTCAAGGCTATGGTTTTTCCAGTGGTCATGTATGGATGTGAGATTTGGACTGTGAAGAAAGCTGAGCGCCAAAGTTGATGCTTTTGAACTGTGGTGTTGGAGAAGACTCTTGAGAGTCCCATGGACTGCAAGGAGATCCAACCAGTCCACTCTAAAGGATATCGGTCCTGGGTGTTCTTTGGAAGGAATGATGCTAAAGCTGAAACTCTAGTACTTTGGCCACCTCATGCAAAGAGTTGACTCATTGGAAAAGACTCTGATGCTGGGAGGGATTGGGGGCAGGAGAAGAAGGGGATGACAGAGGATGAGATGGCTAGATGGCATCACTGACTCGATGGATGTGAGTCTGAGTGAACTCCGGGAGTTGGTGATGGACAGGGAGGCCTGGCATGCTGCGCATCATGGGGTCGCAAAGAGTCGGACACGACTGAGCAGCTGAACTGAACTGATGCCAGAATAAAGCTAAAAAAATAAAATAGACCCATGTCTTATATGGTCAATTTACTTTGAGTCATCCCAATGTAATTAGAGAAGAAAGAATGTATTTTCATCACATAATGCTAGAATAATTGGATATTTATGGGGAAAATGTGCCTCAATTTTTATGTCACAGCATACACAGAAATTGGATTATCAGTTTGCATCTAGGAATGTCAAATGAGACAAAGATCTGTAACACACACGTCTTGTGTAGTTGAAAATACACTGCTATGTGACATAGTGATGGTCCTAGGAATTTCTCCTTGAAAAATGAAATGCTTTTATTATCAGTGCTATATCATATTATATTTAGTGCAATTATTTATACAATTATGTTTTTATACTTTATACATATCACAGATGTGATGTGATCTATTGTTTCTCCTTTCCTAGAGATTTTCATTTCTTCTTGTATAAGTTTGTTTCATTTTAAAGACTTTCCCTTGGCTAGTTGTGTGAGATTACTGGTACCAAATCCCTTAAGATCTCCTTTATATTAAAGTGTTTTTATTTTCTATAACTTTGAAAATATTTTTGTGAAAGATAAAATTCTAGGTTAAACTTACATTTTAAAACAATTTAAAGTTACTAACCTTTCATTGTCTTCTTTATCATCACTGGTAAGAAAGTAGCCATCATTCATATCTTGTGTTAATTTATTAGTGTCCATTTTCTCTAAGTGCTGTCAAGATTTGATCATATTTGTAATTTTTAGCAGTTTTGTGTTATTTGCCTGTTTGTATTTTTTAGTATTCTTTTTCTGTATGTGATTCCATTTAGACCACTTTTATGGTTTCAAAAATATGAACTTCATCCTAGCAGGAAGATAATTACAGATGAAATGCCTTGATCTAGGGTACAGTTGGGTTTTAGGTTTTATTGAGGCAAGTTTATTTGAGTTTTAGTCTTAAATTTTACCCCATAATCCTATTCAGTTCAGTCCAGTCACTCAGTCAAGTCTGACTCTTTGTGACCCCATGAACCACAGCACGCCAGGCCTCCCTGTCCATCACCAACTCCCAGAGTACACCCAAACCCATATCCATTGCATCAGTGATGCTATCCAACCATCTCATCCTCTTTCGTCCCCTTCTCCTCCTGCCTTCAGTCTTTCCCAGCATTAGGGTCTTTTCCAATGAGTCAATTCTTCGCAACAGGGGGCCAAATATTGGAGTTTCAGCTTCAACATCAGTCCTTTCAATGAACACACAGGACTGATCTCCTTTAGGATGGACTGGTTGGATCTCCTTGGAGTCCAAGGGACTCTCAAGAGTCTTCTCCAACACCACAGTTCAAAAGCATCAATTCTTCGGTGCTCAGCTTTCTTCACAGTCCAACTCTCACATCCATACATGACTACTGGAAAAACCATAGCCTTGACTAGATGGACCTTTGTTGGCAAAATAATGTCTCTGCTTTTTAATAAGCTATTTAGGTTGGTCATAACTTTCCTCCCAAGGAGTAAGTGTCTTTTAATTTCATGGCTGCAATCACCATCTGCAGTCATTTTGGAGCCCATAAAAATAAAGTCAGCCACTCTTTCCACAGTTTCCCCATCTATTTCCCATGAAGTGATGGGACCAGATCCCACGATCTTACTTTTCTGAATGTTGAGCTTTAAGCCAACTTTTTCCCTCTCCTCTGTAATCCTTAAGACATTATTTCTGGGGTTTCACTGACACTGAGGTTTTCACCAAGATCTTTTAACTCAGCAAGTTTTATACTCCTCAACCTATACGGCTCTGTGTAGTTGCTTCTATCCCTGTTCCGAAGTCTTAGCCTTCCTAATGTGGTTTCTGGCTATGTTTCTGCAGTGCATAGTCTCAGCCTCCTTCTGCACAATTTAGAGTTAGCCATAATTTTGAGATGAATTTGTGTATTTGATGGTTCACCCTTCTGTTTCTCCATTCTTGTGAATATTCTTCTCCTCACATGTAGCCACGCTTGTAAACCCAACTTCATGTTAATATTCCATAATCCAATAAAATGGCTTATATAAATTGGTATGTTTTCTGTTATCCTGCTAGATAAATAAGATTTTCTTTTT